>RDRW01000285.1:0-444134 GCA_007896445.1 Puccinia hordei
TAGGTCCATACGTCCAGAATCTGCTTCTTCCTGTAAAAATTTGTTGTCCCCCAATACCAGAATGCCCGTTGAATAAATCCTGATTATATATTACTGATCCATCTCCCCCCCCTAACAACCGTATCCATTCCAAGTTTCAACACCCTAATTCCTAACTATACCGCTCAATCTGCACTGTAATCCTTGATTCTGTTCCTAACACGTATCCATGATCCAAATGCTAGACAAATTGGCAACCACTATAAATCCAATCCTCTTATATTCCCCGTAAATGATGTTGATCCCCGAAAAGACTAGTTACATTCCACAAAAAGGTATACCTAGATTCAACACCCCAAGGTAAGATCTGGAACTATTTCAATCCTTTGTACTTCCTAGTCAACCCCAATCTAAATATTCTCCCTTAGTTGCCCATAGTCAACGAATCCCGCTAATCTTGTCAGTCCCCTATTGTCCTTGTATTCTTTTATCCAAGTCTAACTTCACTTCCACTGTTGTCCACGTCTTCCATCTGTATTTTTTCCCATTCCAAAGATCCATCCGTCCATTGTCCTCTTCTGTGTTGTATATCCTATCCACGTAATTTTTAATGAATGAATATTTGTAATTCTTGTAACATTGGCCCACCCTATTCCCTCAGCTAAACAAAGGAAACTGTTTGCCCTACATAACTTTCCAATTTAAAATTTTTGTAACATTGGTTACTTCCACAGCTTAACCTCTCCACCACAATTCGACTCCTTAATGATCGGCTAATTTATTTATTTAGTTTTATTTTATGTGATTTTTTTATTAGCTACTCTTCCTCTTCCCTTTCTCCTTCTTCATCCTCCTGTGAGTTCCTCTTCCTCTACCAATCCTCTGGCCCTTCCTCTTCCCCTTCTAATTCTCCTGTTCATCCCCTTCCTCTTCCAATTCCTCCTGTGTCAATTCCTCCCCTTCTTCTGTCTGTGACTCTCCTCTTGGGTTAAAACCTTTTTACATGATTTGCTGCAAAAGTCCTGGTTAGTATGGTCCCGTCCAATTCTGCCAATACATATGGCCCCTTCTTTATCTGCTTGACTATCCTATAGGGTCCATTCCATGGGCGTTGATAACGCACGCCAACGGCGCACGCCAACGCCAACCCGCACCCAATTTTTTTTGGCGTGCGGGGCCTACACGCCATTTTTTTTTGGCGTGTAGGGTCTACACGCCAAAAAAAAAAGGGCGTTGAGACCCACACGCCAAAAATGGCGTGTGGTTCCCACACGCCATTTTTTTTTTGCGTGTGGGCCCCGCACGCCAAATAAAATTGGCGTGTGGGCCCCGCACGCCAATTGTTTGGCGTGCGGGTCCCCCCTCGCTCACATAATTGAGTGGGAGGGACCACTCGATTACGTGAGCGAGGCCGGCTGACGAGGTTATACAACCTCGTCAGCCGGGAGGACTTCCTCCCGCCGACGAGGCTATACAACAACTCGTCGGCCAGGAGGACTTCCTCCTGGCTGACGAGGTTGTATAACCTTGTCAGCCGGGAGGAGTCCTCCGGCTGACGAGGTTATACAACCTCGTCAGCCAGGAGGACTTCCTCCTGGCCGACGAGGTTGTATAGCCTCGTCGGCCAGGAGGACTTCCTCCTGGCCGACGAGGTTATACAACCTCGTCAGCCAGGAGGAAGTCCTCCCGGCCGGCGAGGCTATACAACCTCGTCAGCCGGGAGGAAGTCCTCCGGCTGACGATACAACCTCGTCAGCCAGGAGGACTTCCTCCTGGCCGACGAGGTTGTATAGCCCGCCGGCCGGGAGGACTTCCTCCTGGCCGACGAGGTTGTATAACCTCGTCGGCCAGGAGGAAGTCCTCCTGGCCGACGAGGCTATACAACCTCGTCAGCCAGGAGGAAGTCCTCCTGGCTGACGAGTTTGTATAACCTCGTCAGCCAGAGGACTTCCTCCCGGCTGACGAGGTTATACAACCTCGTCAGCCAGGAGGAAGTCCTCCTGGCCGACGAGGTTGTATAGCTCGTCGGCCGGGAGGAAGTCCTCCTGGCCGACGAGGCTATACAACCTCGTCGGCCAGGAGGACTTTCCTCCTGGCTGACGAGGTTGTATAACCTTGCCGGCCGGGAGGAAGTCCTCCCGGCTGACGAGGTTATACAACCTCGTCAGCCAGGAGGACTTCCTCCGGGCCGACGAGGTTGTATAGCCTCGCCGCCGGGAGGAAGTCCTCCCGGCTGACGAGGTTGTATAACCTCGTCAGCGCGGCCTCGCTCACGTAATCGAGTGGTCCCTCCCACTCGATTATGTGAGCGAGGGGGGACCCGCACGCCAAACAATTGGCGTGTGGGCCCTGCACGCCAATTGTTTGGCGTGCGCTCCCACACGCCAATTTTATTTGGCGTGCGGGGCCCACACCCAAAAAAAAATGGCGTGTGGGAACCACACGCCATTTTTGGGGTGCAGGTCTCACACGCCATTTATTTTGGCGTGTAGACCCTACACGCCAAAAAAAAAATGGTGTGTAGGCCCCGCAACGCCAAAAAAAATTGGCGTGCGGGTTGGCGTTGGCGTGCGCGCTTGGCGTGCGTTTATCAACGCCCCCATTCCATTATTTTTAAATAAACTTCCCCATTGTGTTTCTAGTGCCTTATTGTATACCAGAACTAAGTCTCCTGGTTTAAGTGTTTCCGTAAACGTGTGCCAGCCGCCTATCCCAGTACCGAACCAAACTTTCCAGCCTTCTTCATCTTTTGCCGCACTTCTTCCATCCTCGTTTCCTTGACTGCCAGTTGTTGTGTCCTTTGCCTCCAACAATTCCACTGTTGTTTGAATTTCCGACCAATTGACCGTCAGAAAACTGCCTAGTTCGTGATCCACTGGCAACATGCTAGTTGCCCAAACTGCAGTTCATACGGGGGAGTAGCCAGTTGTTCTTTTTGTGGAAATCCTATCTGCAAATGTTACCAGAGGTAGGTCCTCCTTCCATTTCTTACCCATTTTCAACAACACATCTTCGTCAATGCATCCTTAATTTCTTTATGGCCTCTTTCCACCATTCCCTGCGCTTCTGGATAATCGGGGTCACTATCCTAAGATTAGTACCCCCCTCTCATTGCCGTTTGTAGTTCCTTTTGAATTCCGCTCCCCCGTCCACTGTAACTTCCTTGGGCACCCCATATCGTAAATCCATTCCGCCAAGAACCATTCTGCCACCCTTTTGAACTGAGTTTTGCCAACGCTACTGTTTCCAACCCATCCCGAAAAGTCATCCCTAGCCACTACTAAATACTTCCATAGACCCCGCCTTGATGTGAACGGCATCCATACTAACCGTTCAAATAATGTGGTTTTGTATGTTGCTTTTCCTTCCTCCTTTTGTAATATCCTGCTGCGCTTCTGGCAAATTTCACAGATTGAACCCACCGCCTAATAATCTTCTTCATTCCTTCCCACCAATACCACCGCAATTTTATCCTCCTATATGTTTCCGTTGCTCCACAATGCCCTAATTCCCTTGTGCATGGCCTTCATTATCTTCTGTTGAATGACCTCCACCGACACAATAACTTGACTATATGGTTCCTATCTCTTCCTCAGTTGTCCATCCTGTATAAAGTAATTTGACGACCTTCGCTTAATCCTTTGAAATTCTGAGTCTGACAAGTAATCTGCCTTCCTGAGTGTTTCCAGATACTCCTTCATACGTTTCCAAAATCCCACTGTGTTCCCTGCCAGCTCCAGTAATCTGGTGTTTCCACAATTCCAACTGATTTTGCTCCCATACCAGGTGTGGTTCACCCATCCATCCTCTTCATCCGTGTCTTTAGCTACGTCATCCTTATCCAATGGACTTCTTGATAATCCATCTGGCATCGTAAATGTCTTCCCTGGTGTATGCACCAACTCAAAAGAAAAAGTTGAATAAATGCCACCCATCTTGTCATTGGGGCACTTGGCAAACTCGGTTTTAAATCATCTGTATAAGAGCTTTTGTATCCACTTGTAACTCAAAATGTTGTCCCCACAGTAATATCTGCAGTTTCTTCAAGATCTTTCTAACCCCCAAGAGCTCCAGTTTTGACTGGGCTACTCAGATTCCTTGTCCGTAAAACTAACTGATTCGTATAACACCGGTCGATCCAAACCTTCTTTATCTTCCTGCATCAGAACTACTGCCCCTGCCGCTAAATAACTTGAATCTATGGCCAATTTAATCTTCCCCGCTCCCTCACCGTAGTCCACTCCCTTCAACACAATTTCTCCCCCACACGATCCTCTTTAAAGCTTCAAATGCTTCTTCGCACTCCTGAGTCCAAATAAAATCTGTGTCCAATCTGGTTAACCGTTGTAGTGGTGCTGCTATTGCCAAGAAGTCCTTGATGAACATTCTGACATAAACCCATAGACCCAGGAAAATTGCCGGACTTCCTTCTAGATGTGAGCGGAGGCCAACTTTGTATCTTGTTTTGTTTCTTCACCGATATTGTCCTCCCTTCCTTAGAAACCACATGACCTGTCAGCCTTAGAGCTAATACCATTAGCCTACAAGTCTTCCTTACACACATTTTCAGACCAAAACTTAATCATATCTTTTACAGTTTTGAACTTACACTTGTTTTGACTTCAGATTCTGTTTCCTAATCATATTTTATCCCCAGTTACAACTGAGCACTTTCTCTATATCTTACTCCTTCACATAGAAATGAATTACTGGTGAATTTATTCTATATATGGTTACGCCGTGTTTCAGATGCAAGCTGACCACAAGCCTGCACTGCTTATGTCATCAAACTATGAAAATTTTCGAGTCTGAGTATCCTCTACACCCCAGAAGATACACAGACTCTAGAATACCACACAACAACCACACACTTCAGTAAAAGGACTTCAACCAGTTGAACCCAGCAGCTTCCTCAACAAGATTTTGGAATATTAAGTAAGGCTCCTCACTTCTCTGATTAATCTTCCCAGTCCAGCTGTCATTTAATCACACCAGTGAGTCCCTTCTTCTGCAACTTCATCAACTCCTCCCAAGTCCTTTATCTCTAGTCTGTCTGTTCTGTTCTATCCTCCCCTTTTCCCTTCTTTCTACTACACCTTCAATTCCCCAGCAGTGGCATAGACCCAATAAGATTGAATCCTGCTGCTAGATAAGGCATAGCCCAGCAATAAGTTGCTTGATCATTCCAAGATCCTGTCCCCTTGTATTTTTTTTGATTTTATCAGGGAAAATCAACCAGGTTTCCATCTAAGAATCCTTGAGTCAGTTTCCTTTGACCAAAAAAGATTGGCTGGCTTCAGTTTCCTTTGACCAGGTCCCTTCACCCAGTTTCAGTTGTGGAAGAAGAGGCGGACCACTCATTTGGCAGCTCCCAGATCATTTAAGATCTTTTATTATCATTATACTAGTTTATTCTACTTTTTCTACTAAGTAATTCTATTACTTATTCCCCTTTTCCCTTGTGTCCGGTGTTGTCACTCAAGAGACCCAGGCTCACATGACCTACAATATCCAAAGCTGGAACACAGCAAGCAAATTTTTCTCCTGAGATAGTGAGTCCTGCCTCCTCTATTCAAAATAAAATTCTTTCCAATGTAATAGCATACTCCCAGATGAAACTTCGTATATTGGGATTCTCCTCCAGTGTTGCTCCCCCCATAATCTGACCTAGGTCCTTTTATGCCTCCATCGTCAATAAATATTCCCACATTCTCAGGCAATTCCTCCTGTAGTATCCATACCATTTGAGCCTGATATACCGCCACCAAATTTGTTGCACCTTGAGTAATCTTGTCAACTGTAGCCTGCCCAAGGGTGTTTCAAAGGTTGTGAGAGGTCGTGATACTGGATCTAATTCCCTTTCGTTGTAACCACCCATAATGTCGCCTAAGCCGTAACACGCCCTTCCTGCAAATGAATCCACAAACTCCTCAATTTTGGAGGTAACCCTGCATCCTGAATTGTAACCTTGTTGAGCTGCTGCAAATCATGTACAATCCTCAACTTCCCATTTGACTTGGCCACACAGAAGACAGGACTGGAATAGCTGGATGTTGATTGCTCATAAAGGCCCGTCTGAATTCTCCTTCTTACTAGTTCTACAAATTCATTTCTTATTGAATTTGGAATAGGAAGGGTTTTTGTTGCCACGGTTCATGATCAATTACCGGTATCTTGTATGGCTGCCCATATTCGTGCTTGAGTATCCCTCTCTCCTCTTCTGTGAATGCTATGGCCCTTTCCCGAAGTACAATCACGTGTTTCAATAATTTCATTTCGTCCTTGCTTAAAACCAGTTAGGTGGTCCAAAATTTATACCGCTTCCAATTGTTTTGCCGTCACTCTCTTTGTTTCCATGAATTCTGGTGGCCGTGGTGTGAGGGGTGTTTGATAAGGGTCGCGGGATAATGTTGGTCTTTCCAATGGAGGGTTCAGCCCTTGTGGAATTGGTTGGTTTACTGGTCAAATTTTCTTTGCAACCCCTTTGTATTTTGCCGCCCCAATTGTTCCCCCCATCCTGTCTGGTGTTGCTGCCTACTTAATGTTTGCAATACTGTCCCCTGCCCACTTACCTACTTATACCTGTACTTTTCCCTGTAAATTAAATAATCAGCCCAATTGGTATGTTTTTATTTATTTATTTATTGTTTTATTGTAAGTGTAAGAATTAGCCAAACTTGATTTGTTTCCCCTTTTACAAATAAATGCAATAACTAGTAAACTTACTTGAGAATTTTTAGATCAGCTTAGTTCATTTGAGCGCATAAGCTGTCTAATATTCTGGTGTACTTGTTCATGAATTGGTTGGATTGGCCAACCCCTACCCTCAGCTAACAAACTTAATTGCTGCCTACACACAATTCGTTTTTTTTTTTCCGCGCTCCGCTCTGCCCTTGCTCTACATCCGATCCAACTTGGGATTACTCATATGTCCTGTTCAGTCGTCATCGGAATATGGCTCCCCCCCCCTAGTTCAGTCTCGGCTCTGTTCCTATTCCAACTTCATCTCCACCTCGCCAATCTCCGATCTCGATTAACTCGCCGCCTTCGACAACATATAGTAAGTCATTTCTATTTTAATATCTACTTTTCTATTGATTATGCTGATGGTTTCTCTTCCCCTCCTAGCTACTCGCATCTGGATTCCGCCTCCCTCGTCATGGCAGCCATCATGCGCCGTTGCCATCCCCTTCTCACTCCCGGCCCTTTCGATTCCCTGATTCTGGACCTCCATGACTTGCCTCCATTGCTCGTGCCGACCCGTGCTGACTCCTCCTTTACCGCTGCCTGTGATGGCTTCCCCTGCTCCGTCAATCGCTCGCCTTTCCTTACCTTTAAAACGACCGCTCTTGGCTCCATTTCTGTGTCACCTCACCTCGTCTACTATTTGCCGTCCTCCGCTGGTTCCAATTCCCATCGATTGTCCTCCTTACTGCCTGCCTCGTTCTTTCCCCCCCCTTTTTTTTTTTTTTTTTTCTTTCTGATTCTCCCCATCTTCCTCTTGATCGCTAACACCAACTTTACTTTATTTTATTTTATTCATTTTTATTCATATATATATATATTTATTTTATTATTACTATTATCTATAGCTCCTCATGGATCTTCAGTCCCCTCCTCGCCACAAACCTGCTGGTCACGTTTCTGGTCAACTTCCCACTCCACGCTTCTCAACCTATGTTACCGAGGCCGGACCCGATCATCTCAGCTCTTTGACTCGTGTGCGTCTCCCCCCCCCCCACTATTGTTTCTTCTTCCTGCTTACCATTCTCTTTTGGTTTTTAGCCGACTCCTCAAGACTATAACGTCATCCAAGATCCCCCTCCTCCTCATCACAAACGTCCTATCCAAGGGGCTCAGCTTCCTCCCCAGTTACCACCGTTTACACCCCCCGCTCATTGTTGTCCTACACCTCCTCTTGCCCGCGCCCCTAACCGTGCTCGCCGTTCCTCCCCGTATCACCGCTCTTCTCCTCCACGATCCCCTCTAGCCCACCATTCTGCCCCTTCTATCTTATCCACTGCTCCTTCTCCTCCTCCTAGCATAGGTCCCGACCCACTAGCTCCGACCGACAATCAATACAGCGCCGCTTTCTTTGCCTATAGCTTCCTCAACTTCTTACAGGTCCTCCGCCGATCCTTGAATCGCCTTCCGCCTAATCACCCTGATTGGCGAGCCCACAACCTCCTACAAATGGACGCGGATCTTCTGGAGGATTGGTACCGCCATTGTTCCGATTGCTTGTAAGTTGATCCCTTCCTCCCTTCACCCTACTTGACTAATCTCTTTCTTTTTCCCATCAGTGCTCCCTCCTAACATCCTCAGCTTTTGAGTTGCAGGGAATCAATGTTTGCCGATCCCACCTCCAACGCCGGCCTCGTCTACCAAATCCTTCTTTCCGCCCTGCTCCGCCTGGGCCTCTTAGACACTGTCATCCCCGTTTACGACCCATTTTTCCCCTCCCTCTGATAGTTTCGTCGCCTGCTCTTCAGTCGATTTTTGGTTTTGTTTTTCCCATACACGCGCCTGAGATTATATACCTATTAAACCCAAAAAAAAAAAAAAAATAACTACATAACTCCAAAAAAAAACCACTGCTATCAGCCTCTAGTGCCCATATTGGCTTGTAACCTCCCTGATTACTTTATCATGATATTTGTATTTGTACTTTTTTTTTTTTTTTTAGTTTGTCTTCCATTTTTCTTATTTCTATGGCAATGAATTCCATGCTTTGCTTACTGTCACAAACTCCTCCTGAACTTAGATTGAGACACATAGAAAGAGAGAGAGAAGAAAAAACAAAACAAGCAAAAACCAACAAAAACCCAAACTACCCCTCCTGAGTACATGAAGAATCTAAAAATTACATTCAAACCTGCCCCAGACCCAACTTTTTGCACATAACTTTACATGTTTCTACAAGTACAACTATTCACACTTTTACCTATAATATCCTTAATACTGAAACGCTAAATCTTCCCAATCCTCCCAAAAGGTGGCGTAAGATTCCCCCAGCCTCTTTTGGTCTTCCCGAATGGCCCATCCAAACCCTTGTAAACTGAACCTACCAAAAGTCCCTACCACTCGGGTTACTGCTCTAGCTAAGAACTCTACCTCTTCAGCATCCCTGTCCTTACTAGAATCCCATAATCTCTGATTTTGAATATATTTATAGCCATTGTCCCCTCCTGCATATAGCTCAATTCGGTCGCTTTCGTGGATCCACCAATGACCAGGCCAGATTAGTTCATTCTTCAGATAACCTTCAACGCCTTCACCGTTTAGTAACATCATAAACCCAATTTGTCCAGTTGTGTATCCCGGAAGCTCTGACCAATACCCATCCCCTCTGCAAGGAAACATCTCCGGATACACTTGCAAAAAATCCTGTGTTGGGAATCCTTGGTCCAAGTAATCTAACCCTAACATACTGTTGACTTGATAATTTCGTTTTTGCCCCCAGGAGATATAGTCTGGGCACTCTGTCCACCTTGTGTCCCAAGTTTGTGAGTAATCCAAACAGTCTGTCACCCAATAATCTGTACCTTCTGTACCTTCATTCCTAACCTCCTTGTTTAAATGTCCCCTTGTCCCTTCCTTGCCTCCAGTATCCTCTTCCTCGGCTTTTCCACTGAGCTTGCAAAAATATTCTGTGAGCACGTTTAAAGGGGTGTTTGGAGGGCATAATAATGAATCTTGACTCCCTGTTGACTCTGTATCTTCCTCTAGACTCCTACTCGATTCGTTACTTGGTCGGCCGCCCGTCTCCGTATCCATTCCATTGTCCTCCGTTCCCATGTCTGCACCACTGTCCAAGTCCTTCTCTAGTTTGTCATCCAACTTACCGTCCAGTCCTCCGCCCTTTGGTTCTTCTAATTTATCCTTACTCTGATAGTTACCCATTCAAATGCTGTGGGAACACTTGCCAGCAATCCTTTGAGGTGGTGCCATTTCCCATCCTGGAATTTCTGGAGTACAAATAGGTATACATAATCTTCCCCCGTCCCACAACTCATAACTCAATATCTCTCCCCGTGATTTGGACAATTCCAGCCGTACTTCGTGATCCGCCAAGAATGGTCTGCCCAACACTGTATACACCTTCCCTCGAACAATGAAGAAATTTGCTGCCTTTTTGTCCTCTGCGTCTATATGGAATGGAATAGATTCTGCCAATCCCACAATGGGAGACGAGTGGCCACCAATACCTGTGATATTCATACTAATTTCCCTGGTGGGTAATTTCAATTGGGGGGCTACGTTTTCAGGCATGATATTCAATTCAGTGCCACTATCCACTAATGCTTTTATTTTCCTTCTGTTAATAGTTACTTCGACAAATCCTAATGGACATGCATAAGTAAGAGATTCCCCTATTGTTGAATTCCGCGTAAATCCGTTCAATTCCTCCTCAAAGTCTCTCCGATGGCACCTCCCTGAATTCTGTTGCCTATTCGTTGTCTTTACCTCAGATGTTGGTAAATTATGCAGCTCTTGGATAAATTTAGGTGCAATTAGAAGTAGTTCTTCCGAGGTGAGTGTGAAGCTTTGTTTTAATATCTTCTTCCTCAGTCCCCCCCCAACTTTGACTCTATCCACCGTGTTTTCAACTGGTTCTTTTACTGATTTGTCTGCTTCCTTCTTCTCTTGCCCCTTCACAGGTACCTGTTCTAGTTCCGAAATATCCTCTCCTACACTACTTTCATCATCAGAGGTTCCTTTGACCCAGGCTGCAGGATAACTTGACCTCCTTTTCTTTTCCGTTGTTGATTTTTCGTTGGCCTCCTGGTTTGGTGCTGGTGGCTTAGGTATGTCTTCCCTAGCTTTTTCCACGTTCTCGGGCTTAGCTTGACTTGTTGGGCCTTTGGTTTCCTTCTCTTTTCCTGCATTTCTTGGAGATCTTCATAGGCCAAAACCAATCTGAATTTCCTCGTTGTCTTCTCCGTAATGCATCTCTGGTGGACTCCACATTTCCCAGCAATTAGTTGAGATCATAGTTGCCGTAGGTCCCGGTTGAGGCTCAGTTTCAGCTCCACTGGTAAAAATATTTGCTTGCTTGTCCGCTGCCACTTTGCTTTTCTCCATGAATTGCCTCACCAGCTCTTGCATGGACTCACCTGTGTCTAACGGAATGGGCTCCCGGTTGGCGTAATAGTAATTAGGCCCCGCTTTAAACACCGCCCCCTTGGTTATATCCTCGGTAAGATGGGAACAGAACATTACTGTATGGTCCATCTCCTTGCAGTAATAGCACTGGACTTGACTTCGCTGGAAAGGTGGTCCTCCTGGTCCTGATGGTCTATATCCGGCTACTGGTGGTCTTGGGGCTGTTAAGTGTGGTGGAAAAGGTCTAGAATTTGGGTTAGTATTCAAATTAGTGTTCAAATCAGTACGTAACTTTTAATTTCTTCCTCCAATACTTTTACCTTGTCCGTGCCTTCATCCGTTTTGTTCCTGGTGGGGCCTTCTTTCCGTACTTCCTCTCCTTTGCTAACAGATTTTCCTTTTGTGGTGCTAACATCCATGTCCAGTACTGAAAAGGATGCCTCCACATATTCCTTCAATTGCTCCAGCTTAGGCACCAATGCCTTCCCGTCCTTTGTTCTTCTCAACTTCTTGTTGTGCGCCAAGTCCCTTGCAACATCCTTTCGAATTTCTATTGAAACAGCCTTCCAAAGCAAGTCAATCATTTTCTGCTAAATGTCTGAAAAATGCTTTGTTAATTCTAACAAATTACCTGTTAGCTAATTTGTAGCGGTGTTAGCTGGAACAAACACTACGCTAACTGTTAGCGTAGCGCTCTTGTCAGCTACGCTAACTGTTAGCGTAGCGCTCTTGTCAGCTACGCTAACTGTTAGCGTCATTTACGTCCTTGTACCCCATCTTCTGCAAATAAGCCAATATCTCCTCAAGTTTGCCCACAAAGTGCCGATAGTCTTCCCTGGTTTGGATTCCACCTTTTCCTGCATATTTTTCAACCAAACTTGCAACTGATTCTTTGTTAAATCTCTACTTTGGTGTTGCACTTCCCCACTTAAAAATGAGCTCCTTCTTCAACAAGTCCCAGTCCCAAGTCTTGTGTCCTTCCATCTGTTCAACACATTCAGTAATCTTAGATTCCTTGATGATGTAAGGTAACTGTAAAGCCATGTCCTTTCCTCCTGCCTTCTGGAAAGAAGGTATCTTTTCCACTCTCTGAATAAAGGTCTCCACATCTGTTCCGTCAAACTTTAAATTAATGTTTTTAGTATCCAACCGAATGCCTTTCTCTTCATCTAAAAGCTTGAATTCCATCCGTGGTCTGAATTGACTAGTGTTTGGTGTGGATTGAATTGAGTCTATTGGGCTATCCGGTAGGCCTCTAATTGTTGTTTCCCCACCTAGTGTACGTTCTATAAATGGAGTTGATGTTGCAAATCGAAGGGACAACCCGCGTTGGACTGGAGTTTCTGGTATAGGTACATTCTCTGGTTCCTTCTTCTGTCCTAGTAATGCTGCCACCATTTCCTCCATCCTCTTCATATTCTCCTCCATTTCTTCTATCCGTTCCTGCTGCTTTTGATTAATTGCTAACTGATCTTGCAGTGATGAGTCCATGATTGGTAATCTTTGGTATCCACACAGCTGTTCTTCCAAGTCCTCTGATTTCTTCCTGGTAACTGTATCACAATATTCACTAAGAAATTCCCTTTCCTTCTCTGTCCAGTCCTTGTGGTCCCAATCCTCTATTTCGTCGTCCAAAAGTGTATCCAAATTCCTCCAAGTGCTCCAGATCCTGTTCCTGTTATTTTCCTCCGTTGAAAGCCGGTCCTGACTTCTCCTTTGTCCGTTATCCTCCTCCAATCCCCTATCCGTACTGCCGTCCACTTCAATATCTGTCTCCGTTGTTGGGGGAAGTTACTGATGATCCACTTGAATTATCCAATGATTTGATGTTCTTGCTGAAGGTAATCGGCCACTGTTGGGACACCAGATGTAGGACTCTTGTGGGACACTAAAATATATTTGGTGAAATATCCGCTGAGGGGGAAATAAATTGCAAATAGGTTGAAAGGCTATTACAACTTACGGGTGGTTTGAAAGACCTGCCCCTCTAAATGGTACTATGCAAATAACTAAGAGTCTTGTAATCAATATTTATAAAGATATGGCTGATTCCAAGATAGATCTTACTTTTATATAGTAATCTCTACCAGACCTAGATACCTCAAATCACTATTCACGTAGATCTGTTACAACTTCTAACAATGTTGGATAAAGATAATCCAGTGGGATTAATTATGTAAGATATAAATTGTTACTAATAAAAGGGTTGTTAATTGAAGTAAGCAATCTCTTGATAAGGCACTTTAATCAATACTAGAGCTTCTGCTACTACTACTACTTGTTACTGTTAATAATACTATTTGTTACTGTTACTACTACTACCACTACTATCACGGCCACTACCACTACCACTAACACTACCACTAACCAAAAACTACCACTAAATAAATAACCACTGTGACCAAACCTCTGTAGGCTGATGATCCAAAAAGGGAAATGAAAATGGGGAAAGAGGCCTCCTTATATATTGAAGAGTGAGGGATTTTAGCTCCAGGGGAGCTCCTTGTGAGTATGCTATGCTGCAGGATTTCGCCCTGGGAGGGATTTAAGCTGCAGGAAACCACATATACACCTTATCTGCCTGCATATGCTGCACCAAATGATATCCTATGTTGCTAAGGGATATAATCCGTTGCACAGCCCCTGGATATCTGTACTGCACTGCCTGCCAAACAATGAGGAAATAATGCTGCAGGGACATATCTATACACCTTATCTGCCTGCATATATTGCACAGCATGATATCATGTATTGATATGAGAACCAAACAATCATGACACATAATCCACACGCCTGCATGATCAGCTGTTAACTCCTTCCACCCAGAATATTGGGGGTCAAAGCCTCTCCTCCCACATTGCTCCTTCCTCCCTTCTTCCTCCTCACCTAATTAATTCCTCCCTCCAAATCACGAAATACTGATTCCTCCACCCTTATAATGCCATATACCACCCTTATAAAGGTGGTATACCCTTATAACTGTCTGTACCAATAACATCCTTCCATCCTTCCTTCCATTCCTGGTTGAGACATGATCTCCCCCTACTTACCACCTTACCTTCTACCTTCCTGGTTGAGACATGTTCTCCCAATCCCTTCCACCTCATCTATTCCCTTCCTTTATACCCCATTCCATCCTATGTACCCCTTGTCCTCCATTCCATTCCCCATAACGCCGTGCTGTCTGTAATCCTATTGTCCTGCGTAGAAGTGTATCTTACATTTATTATACTATTCCTCCTCTTGTAATGAATGTTTTTTGTGTATATGCTATCCCAATGCTTCCACCATGTGCTTTTGGAATTGTCACACAAATGGAGCACCACAACGGATAATGAGAAGAGAGGAATAGGAAAGAGATAAGAGAAATAGGAAAGAGATAATAACCTTAATGGACAGCCAATGTCTCTGCTGTCAGTAAGGGAGCTTGGGCTTGGATGGGGCAGGGGATGAGCAGACCTAGGAAGTTTGAGAAGCAGAAACAGGATGAAGAAAAGAGAAAGAGAAATAAAGAAAGTACAACTGATATGGAAAAGACACTACAACGGGTTTCACAGATGACATGTCACAGCCTATTAAGTTAAATTCTCATTATTCCCACACTTTCCTGAATTTTCTGCAGACAAGCTAATAATTCAAGATTCTGTCCGCAACCACAACCTCACCACCCTTTTTACCTAAAAACACCCCATTGACTCCAAAACTCTCTCAATCCAAGAAGAATCTCACCTACCTTCTCTCCCTTGTGCCAATGCCCCCTCTTTCTCCCCCCAACCCCCCCAATCAGACAAACGTCGCGTGTGACGCAAAAATGAACGTAGATGTGGAGCAAGGCAACGCGTCACTGCCAGCATAATTGCCTAGGTTGAGTTCATCCCAGTTAAACTAGGATGCAAACAACCAATTTAAAGTAGGTTGACTTCAACCAATGAAATATAAAACCAAGGGGGTTCCCTTGGATTTATATTTCATCAGTTGATTTCAACCAAGTTTAAATTGGTTGAATGCATCCCAGTTTAACTGGGATGACTTCATCCTAGGAAATTATGCTGGCAGTGCGTCAACAACGCGTTTACCACCCAGACCACCTGGATCATCCCCCTCCTCAGCCTTTTTGGCCTATCTGGCTAGCTACATTGGCAACCCGCAAACCCGAGCGCCTGACGGAGCAATAATCATTGACCCTACATGACTGGGAGCCATCCAAATGATGATGGACGTGGAATCAACGCGTCTCAATCAGTTAGAACAGCGTATGGATCAACTCCTGAAAATGACTGAATTGTACAAAACGTGCTTTCAAGCCCTAGAGAAGAATCAGGTCCCCCTCCCCACAACCAACCTCCCCCATATGGGGAAAAAGTTGTATTCCAACACCGCTGGCCTGATGCCAACACCCAGAGCTCCGGTAGTAACCCCACCTCAACGCTACCTACTCAAGTTGCTTAAACCAGGAAAAGCGATCAAACACTCTGACCCAAATGAATCCAAAATCCAAGCGGTGCCACGCGGTTTCCTTGTCCAACAAGCAAATGAGGCCCTCCAGAAAATTGACGCGCAAGTTGAAGGCAAGAAGATCTCGATCCAAGTGGCACAGATAATTAAGTCTGGCGATGTTTGCTTCTTTTCAAAGAAAAAAACTCACCAGAAATGGTTAATGGAAAATAAGCACCGGTGGTCCAAAGAAGTTCACCCTCACCTTGCTGCGACTCCTAGCACGTACTCCATCATTGCACACAGAATTCCAAAGGGTTTGGATCCGTTTTTGCTGTCCACAATCACAAAGCTCTCTGTTGAAAACAATTTCTCGGACAGAGACCTCATCCAAGTAAAGTGGCTTTCAGACAACTCCAACAACGCTAAGCGAGCTGGGTCGCTCGTTCTTTCATTTAGCAACAAGGATACCGCTGCCAGGATTGAAAAATCAGGTGTTTTTCTTGATTATGACTACCACTGAACCGCAGAATTCAAGCCACAACCACCTCAATGCTTTAAATGCCTAAAGATGGGGCATTTTGGTCAATGGTGCCGAGAGAAGGCAAGATGCGGCAAATGTGCCAACGAGCATGTGACCAAGGACTGCCCTGAAGGCTTAGGAGGAATCAAGACTTGCATTTTATGCAAAGAAGGTCTGAAAATGAAGATAGAAGGAATCACCAACGTTGAGCACACCCCATTTCACACCAGCTGCTTCTTTAAGAAGACCTGGATTGAAAAGAGAAATATTCCACTTCAATGATAGATACAACCATATTGACACCTGTTTCACATTCTTCTTTCCCCCCCCCCCTACTCCACCCTTCCTTTTCTCCCCCCCCCCCCCCCCAATTTAGATGCTCCTCCTGTGGATAATCCAGTTGTTACCTCAAATGCAATGAATAAAATTTTTGAATCATGTCAGGCCCATCTTAATCAAGATGTGAAGATCCTGCAACTAAATTGCCACTCCTCTCAAGAAATCATGCTAAGTGCCCTGGAGCAATCCTTGGATTTTACTGTTTTAATATTTCAGGAACCGTGGGTTAACCCTTTTTCCTTCTCCCCCCCTGAGCATTGGGAGTGGAGATTCTTTACAGCTTTTGAATATAAACCAGCGGCATGGATCGACCAACACCAAGTTTGCACTTATGTAAAGCAGAATATACCCTTGGAAAACATAAATCAGCTGAGTGGCTGCGGCCAATTTCTTCTGGGCCTTGACATCTCCCTATCACACAATAACCCAATCAGACTGATAAATGTATATAATACCCCCAGGACGTTCCCAGCCGGCCTTCTTCTCCAACATTGGCTGGCGGAGCACAACTGCCAAAAGATCCCAAGCATCATCTTTATGTATGCCAATATTCACCACCCGCATTGGAATCCCCCTGGTATTTGTTCAAATCACAGACAAGCCCGAGACTTGCTGGAGATATGCGGCAAAAGCGGTTTCTGCATTGCTTCCCCTAAGCACATCCCGACCTTCTATTCTTCTCACGGTGTGGGATACACCATTGACTTAACATGGGCTAATTATCTGGCCGCTAAGCTGATTTGTAGTTTGGAGGTGCCAATAGATAACCATGGCTTGGATCATCAGCCAATTATCATCTGACTCAACACACGCGGCCCCCAAAGGCAATCACGATGGACAAGACCCAACTGGAAAGTTGTAGATCCTGTGGTTATCCAAGGAAAGTTTGAACAGCTGGCTGAAAAACATCTTTTAAAATGTTTTGATTCAATTGATGAAAAGGTGCAAGCGCTTATGGACGAGATGCGAGGTGTGCAGGACAGCCTAGGAAAACAGATCAATGTCAACAGTTCTAAGTCTAAGTCGTGGTGGTGCAAAACCACCCTAAACCCTATTATTGACTCTAGAAACAGAGCGCGAAAATGGTTTATACTAACTGGTAGCCCAGAGGCCTCGGATTGTTACAGATAGTGGAACACCTATTTTTGAGACACTGTCAAAATTCTCAAGAGGAACACTTGGTGGAGGTTTCTGGAAGACTCGTCTGACGACATGGTTTTCAAAGCTTTAAGGTTCACAAAGAAAGCAAAGGCCAACTCAATTCTCCCCCTCCGCCGTTAAGATGGGTCAATCACCACCAATAAGACGGAGCAAACTACGTTACTTTTTAAGGGGACATCTTGTATTGGTGCCCTGGTAGATCTATCTGAAGTCCCGCCCCAAACAGCCTCTTGAATTGTCTGCTTCCCCACGATCAAGTGCGATGAAGTTCTTTCCCGGATTAGGAAGATCGCCCCAAAAAAGACACCGGGAATCGATGGAATTGCAAATGAGATGATCAAGGCAGGAGCTAAGTACTTGGCTCCTATTTTTACTGACATCTTCAACTCTTCCCTAGCCAGCTGCACCTTTCCCACCCCATGGAAATGCGCTGTTACTCCCATTATCCCAAAGGTGGGAAAAGACAACTACACTAATGCTAACTCTTACAGACCCATCGCCCTCTTGAGTGGGGCGGGAAAATTATTCAAGCTTATCATTGCTAGATGATTGGCGGCATGGGCCAAAGAACGGGGTGTGCTGGCAGACGGTGGGAGGAAGAAAGGGGGCAGGGACAGAAGATGCCCATGTCCTACTAGATACTTGGGTCCGCCACAAGTGGAACGAGAAGAAATTTGTGGCGGGGTTGTTCTTGGATGTTAAATCCGCTTACCCATCCATTCACCCCAGAAGACTAACACATTATCTCTCTCATTTAAGGTTCCCAGCATACTTGGTCAAAACAATCAAATCATTTTTGTTTGACAGACAAACAACAATCAAGATGGATGATTACACATCGACCCCCTTCAATATTGCAATTGGACTCCCACAGGGGTCACCCCTTTCTGTTATCCTCTACATCCTTTATAATAATTCCTTACTAATAAAAACTTTTGACATGCATGAAGATGAGGTCTCAATTGGTTATGTTGACGATGTCGTTCACCTGGTAGCCGCCAAGACACCGGAAGAAGTTTTGAAACAACTGAAAACTCACGGAATTAGATCCCTACAATGGGGGACAAGGTTTGGAGCCTTATTTGACAGGAAGAAAGCGCAATTTATCTGTTTAACCAGGAGGGTGCATCCTCCCTCCTGCCTCCACTTTGGCAATCAGTTGCTAGACCCGTTCAAGGAAGTGAAATGGCTCGGTATCTTACTTGATAAAAAACTGACATACTCTGCCATGTTCAATCTCTTAGAACGGTGAGCGGCTTCAACAATCACACAACTGCAGATTCTGGGAAATTCAAGATGGGGACTTAGGGAGAATGATTGTGTCTGCTTGATGACATTGGTTCTACTGCCCAGGGTATCATACGGCGCCCCAGTCTGGGGAACCACTGTGAATGCATCTAAACTAAGTAGGCTTTCCAATAAAACTACCAACTTGGCAGCTTTATACACCTTAGGCACCTTTAGATCGACACCAAAAAAGTGGCACGTTGGGCGATCAGCAGTCCCAGACACGGAGGCCTTTTGCAAGGCTGATTCATTTGGTTTCTATGCCCAAAAATTTGTTCAACGCTGTTGTGGTGATCCATTCCACTTCATTACTATATTTTAAAGATTACTTATCATTCATAAACCCCAAATACTTACACACATACACATATAAATCCCAAACTTTGCACATATTCACCATTATTATTGCATAATCAGATTCTACACCCCATTTTAACTGTAGTCACTCACTCCAACCACCCTCAAATTCCTCATGGTTCAAGAGTTACAGGCAAACCAAGAATAATCCAGCAAGTTACAGTGTAAAGCAAGTTATAGAATATAATAAGTACATATTATAAGTAGATATATTACACAACCAAGAGACAAAATACATATTATAAACATACATAGACACTACATAACATACACTGCACATGAATAGGCTTTATTCAGTAACATCTTACATCATATCTACTGTACATAAATTCTACCTTCCCACTACTCATCTGTCACTATCATGACTATTTCATATAATTCACTTTCCCACTACTCATCTGTCATGTTCTTCCTTTTCCCACCAGCTACATGTCATAGCCTTGTTGTTCCTCCCTCCAGCCTGATGGCTCCTCCTCTTTCTTAGATATATAAGGACAGCTGTTCCTCCCTCTTTTTCCCTTATGGACCCCTTGACTTACTAAGTTACCCTACATATACCAGCATTACAGATCCCATAAAATTAGTATACATACTTAGTAGAGTTACCATCACCCTTAGAAATATATAAATATACATACCAGCTTAACCTCAATATAAGAAGACTGCCCCTCTCTTGCTTGACCCACTTTGACTCCATAGCTACCAACCCTGCCCCACATTATACCTTATATATATACTTTCTACCACTCACACCCCTCTTCCATTCCTCCCACCTTATAGGTGTAGTAGCAAAGCTCATTAGTACTAGTCATCTAAGAATAGATAGAAATTAGCCACACCTTTATTTCATTCTTAGTGTTACCCTCATTCCCCATAGCATTAGTCAGGAAGGCAGCTCTTATATCAGCCCCTTTGGTATAACTTACATTCATACTAGTGTAGTCATCAATTTCCCTTCCAAGCTCTATTCTGTCCCTTGAGTAGTTCCACACCGTCTTGACAACAAGATCCAGGATATGCTGGCTCAGAGAGGCATGGTCAGACCAGCCTGGATGGGTAGGCATATCCCAATGGTTGCGTCTCAGTTAGATCGACTTGCGGGACTGAACCCAGAAAGAATTTGAATTGAATACAGTCTTAACAAAACCAAGTTTCAATGCAACCCTGTGTTCCTAAACATGGACATCAAGAAGGAGAAAGCTATCTCTGTAACAAACAGCTTAGTACTCTCACTCGTAAACTCTGACAAAAATATGGTTATATATACTGACTTCTCTTATGATAAGATAAAAGGGGGTGCGGGAGCGGCGGTTTGTCCCAAACAGGACTTGGCCCTCTCAGCAGCGCTAGGGGTAAATGATCTATTCTCAAATCATGAATGCAAAGCAGTGGGAGTTCTCCTGGCGCTCAAACTGTTGCTTATAATCTTGCGGGAGAGGGCTGTCTCCGATGCCTTCATCCTCACGGAAAACAAAGGAGTTTTACAATGCATGGCAAACTTTAACACCGCCAAACCAGGAGTACAGTATCTCTTTGACGAAATATTAGATACTTGGTTACAACTCCCGGCTGACATTTCAATACATCTGGTTTGGTGCCCAGGTCATGGAGGAATACATGGAAATGAGGTGGCAGATCTCTTGGCCAAAGAAGCGGCGGAACGTAATTTGGAACCAGACCGATTTTTGCCAGCTAGTGCGGCAAAGGTTACCCTGCTTTTAAAATCTCAATTTCAATATCCCCTCCTCAAGGACCTCAGAAAACGCATTTCTCCCCTACCTATTGCGCAGTTGTCGATTATTAATCAACTTTGTTCTGGACACGCGCCCCTCAACAACTACCTTTTCAAGGTTAAACGAAACCTTGACCCATCCTGCCCACACTGTGCGGGAAAGGAAACACCGGCTCATTTCTTTGATCTATGCCCAAAGTACAAACATCAATGCAGGATTCTTCTCAAGCAGGCTCAAAAAAGTAAAGCTGTGGTGAATTCCAATAGACCACACCTCCTCTTACATCAACCCAAGGCACACCCAGCAATTTATGCCTTTATCAAATCGTCCGGACAATTTGATCATATTTCCTAGAGCAAGATTGTGAGGCCAAGATTGGTTCAACACCCTCAAGACAACCCTGGAAAACCTCACCTTTAGTTTCTACCTTCTTTCTTCCTCTTTTCTTATTCTCCTTTTCTCTTTCTTTTTTTTTCTGTATCAGACTACCGCGTATTGTGCGACCTAACTAAATAACCGGTTGGAATTGAACTCCTTGTTAACTACTGCTTGTATGTAGTCTGATTTTGAATATTCATAGTGTGCAATGCCAGCGGTGAAATTACACTCAAAAAAAAAAAAAACGCTAATAACAACTAAAAGCAGACTCTCACAATGATATATTAGGATTTTTGTAAAGATGTTTTTCGGATTGGTATGATATTGTGAATGATGGAAAAGAAAGGAAACAATACATTGTGATGAAGAAGCAGAAAAAAGATTGCCTGCTTCAACATCGAGTATTTACAATAATTTGGATACAACATGTGCCGGGTGTATTTAGAGGGCGTTCTCATCGAGAATCTTGGTAAACCCTAAGAAGGTCAGTGCAACCTCAATCCTCTCTTTCGGTACGTATCTCCGATCCTTATACTTTAATGAGGTGCTTGTACGTGGGGCATGCGATCATTTGAAAACACACCTGGGAAGGTAAACATTGGTTTTCGGATAGATGTTTTCGGAATTTCATTGCGTACAGCAAAATTCAACAATCTTTCCCAATGAAAGTCCCACGTACCCCTTCGCAATATCCAGCATTTGTATTCTTTTTGGCGCATTCCTTTCCGTATATTGTCTACAAATTCTCCCGTGTTTCCCCATGGCAATATCCCTATTTTTTCCCATTGAACCAAGCGCGGTAGCACAAAACGTACCGGTGCATGACAATGCTCAGCGTGACTGAGCCAAGCAAATAATGCAGAAAAGTAATGATCCGATGGGAAAATCATCTTCCATTTAGTTATATTCTTGTATTTGTAGTAAACTCCTAAGGTGTTGATCCCAACTTGCGTTTGCATCGCATCACCGAGGCTTAAGCTTCTTATCGTCGCTTCGGCCGTTCTCGATTTTTCTGCTCTCCACATCATCAGTTCAGATTCGAGATGTTGACACGTCAAATAGTCCAAAAACAGTTGACGGAGTGATTTTAGTGAGTGTTCATATTCCGCTGGTGACAGTTCGGACTGAACTGGATCTCCTGGTCTCGTTCCCATGTCAGTGTGAAATATGTTTACCAACCAACGAAGCAGCTTCTCTTGCTCGATCGATCTCATTTCTAGTATGCCAGATTTTGAAGGCCAATCTTCTCTTTGATGTGAGAAAGCCAAAAGAAATTGACCGTCATGGAAGAAGATCCCCTCTAGCAAAAGTCTAAACCGCTGGAGAACTGCATCTTGACTAGTGTTGCCAACAGCGATCGCATGTTGAATAAGCGGTAACTTGGAGCTTTGACTGTTAGCGTTGAGATTTTTCCAAAACTCACTGCAGTGAAGCACATTTCTCTGAAATAATTTTCCACTTCTCCACTTGGGTAACCCCGGCCAGGTTAAAGAATGGATCATTCCGTATGATTTTAATTCCACGGGAAACATATCAAGCCGGTTTATTAGGCCAGGAAGATGATCTTCTGTTGACGTTTGTATTATTTCCGGCGTTTGATTGAGCACATCAGAGTCCTCCTGATTGGCGTTTGATGACGGTTTAAGTTTTTTTGATGGCTGCTCGAGTGTTCTTGAATTTGAGGAATTCGGTCTAGCAAGGAGTTCCCTTTTATGGGATAAAAGATCACTAGCGGACTCTTCGACACGAGTTCCCATCCGGCCAAAAACTGAGACATGCTCTGCCCTCGCACAAGATAGATACTTCAGTTTCTTCCAAGGTGAAAAAATAGGTCAAAATGGTGTAAAAAGGATTACCTTTGGTGACGCTGACTGGAATAGGGTATAGACCAGCCGGATTCTTTACCTTTGAGACTGTGGTCGCCGTTGCCAGGTTTTCCAGGGTTGGGGGACGAGCTGGGAGATCTTTGAAGCGGGACTGTTCGTTATCTACGCCAGCAAACTGGACCAAATCAGATTGACGATCATTTTCAACCCAAAGCTCATTGGAGGGGGATGTAACTGTAGGACCACCAAATGATTGGGGCAATCCATTGGATTGTGATACTGGAATATCCGCAAGCGGTCTTCTTGGGCTATCGCCGGGAGAAGGATGAAATGGCCAATCATGGGGATGGGATGTCTGTAAGCCTGAGGCCGTGGTAACCGTCGGTAGGTGTTGCAGCCCTGGGGGCAGGTAGGGGTGATTTTTCAACCAGGACTGTTCGTTATCTGGGGTGGAAAGCTCGACCAAACCAGATTGGAGATAATCTTCAATTCGAAGCTCGTTTGAGGAGTCTGTAAACTCAGAACCGTGTGAAGAGGATTGTTGGTGATAGGCCAGCTGATTTGATTGCGATACCGGGGTATCCACAAGCTGACTGTCTGGGTTGTGAACTGAAGAGAGATAAAACCACCGATCATCATCTAGTGGAGCAAACTGGGCCTCGGATAAGGAACTTTGTCCGGATTGAGGTACGAGCGATGGCGATGGGGTTGTATGGCCGATGATGTCGTTCGGGATACGTAGATAGTCAGGCCTTGGGCGTCTTGTGATAATCAAATCATCATTAAGTTGTTGACGGTGCCCTGATCTAGCTCTATCGAGGGCAAGCACAGCGCGTGTTGGTTGCAGGTCGGCGGTGGCAAAAGTGAAAATAAGTTGAGTGAAGATGATTTGGCTAAACAAAGAGTTCCGCTTGATTTGGTTGAGGCGCATCTTATCATAATCAAGTACCGAGACAATCACAATTAATCCAACTATTATAAATCCAACTCTATTTTTTATTTTATTTTATTTTATTTGTTTTGTTTTTTTTATTTAAATACAATTTATTTTTATTAAAACGTCAAGAGACTGCATGACAGTTTTAGCCAACGAGCTCGATCGAGATAAAAGTTGATAAGAATACCCTCTCCAGAGTAAAACATCGCGTGGCTTCCTCCCCTGAATACAACCTACACCGTAATCTATCCTCGTAAGCTGAAACGTCGGTCTAGAAGGTTACCGACCATGAGACTCCCCCTGTACAGGAATGATGCAGGGCCAGAGGAAGATGGCAAGTAGTTGTCAAAAATCAATCGAGTAGCATGTAAAGTGTCTGTCTACGGCAAGCTGGGGTCTCTTGAGCCATCACCCAGGTGCCCCGGGGCAAGTCATTGACCTTGGGTGAGATCCAAAACTGCCTGAAAGATAACTGCAACTGCTACTTTGAAACATCACCTCATTAGCTGAGTCTTCTCCATGGTTGATAAGTGCAGTACACACCAACACCAACACCAATGCACACACCAATAGAAGTTTCCATGTGCCGGCCACACACCATTAGATTCCCGTTTGGCGCCCGTGATGTGATGTGATAACCACCCCTTTTGTATAACCGGGCCTCACAGAGGCCCATATTGGATCACTGCACGCGCGTTTAGCAGTTTTCAAAAGTTTGTGAGAATAGCAAGAACTAAAAGTTTTATTTCTTTTATCAGACTCGTGTATCTATACACATATGTTACAGCTACCACAGAAAAGCTTGCCGCTTCCCCCATTTTTTTTTTTTTCCCTCTCCCCCCCTCCCCGAAGTTTTTTTTCACCCACCAAAAACCGGCCGCTGACTATTTCCGATTGGCCCCAGTCAGTGGCTTCTGAAAATAGTCGTCACCCACCAAACAACATCATGTCAGGAATTCATCGCAAGACATTGTCAAACAACCTTTCGAGCTCAATCAGGATCCAATTTAGGTAGAATCACTGCTTTTTCCCTTGCAAATCAATCCATTTTGAACCAAAACTGACTTAACCTTCTCTTAAAATATCTGATAGAAACCGCGCACATGAATGATGGTCTTCCAGAAATACTCACCCAATCTCAAATACAAGGCTGTAAGTCAAGCAAGTGAGGGGACAAATCTGGCCAGTATCAATGAATCACTGGGGGCTTCTATCAGCCGTGATTCCTTTTATCAATGGACCAGCTTGTACAAGAGGACCCGTGCCATGGTTTGCAACCTTACAACCTATCTTCAGAGGGGAAGTCCATTTGATCTGGGCAATGAAGACTTGAACTTCATCAAAAACCTTGTTACTGACAAACCATCAGTTTACGCCGACAAAATCCAGCGCAGCTTGGCCAAAGAGCACAGTATCACAGTATCCGTATCAACTATCTTAAACACCTTACATGATTGCTTAAACTTGTCAAAGAAGACCATGCGGACTGTCCATCCTAACCAAGACAAAAGTGAACAGGAACATTACATCTATCAGTTTGGAGCAGTAACAACAAACTGTCTTGTGTTTACTGGTAAGTCTCAAGTTGCTTATTAGTATGATTTGTAGCTTAATTTAATCTCTTTATTTTCAGACAAGTCAGGTGTGTGCCTCCCAGTTGGCAAAAAAACCCCAAGAGTCTCCCGCGAGAGAAGCACCCATCAATACAACATTGTGCCGGCAATTTCAATGTCAGGTTTAGTTGCTCACATGGTCCAACAGGAATCAATTGACCGAGAGTCATTCCAGTACTTCCTGGAGAATATGCTTGTAACTTTAAATTACATCTTGTTCAGTTAATGCAAAGCATCACACTGATAAGTTCATCCATTAACAGATCCCTTCTATGAACCTATTTCCCCAGCACAATAGCGTCCTTGTGATGGACAACGCACAGATCCATCACAACGGTACAGTGGCTGACATTATTGAATTGAGTGGCTGTCTTTTGCTGTACTTACTAGCATACTCGCCTGACCTGAACCCCATTGACAAGGCGTTCAGCGTCTTCTTCAAATAAACTTTGAAGCAACACAAAGATCTACTAACCAGTGGCGCCGGGGACTTTGATGTTATTGATGGATTCATCCCTCTAGTTTTCACTTCTGAGCTTATTCACAAATTGTTTTGTGCATCTGGATACACTTTTACACTAGATTAACATGCTAGCACCCCTTTCCTCCCATTAAAATATCAATTGTATGATACACTGTTACACTAGGTTAACATGCTAGCACCCCTTTCCTCCCAATACAATATCAATCATATTTCCTCTTTCCAAACTTGCCCAAAGACCTTGAGGGTCCTTGTCAGCCACCAAGATATTACATGTAGTATGTAACATGTAATACTTGAAACTGCAAGCTTGAATAATTATAATTATTCTTTATTTTTTTTTATTATTATTATTTCTTATTTTAACAGTCTTCACAAAAGGGAAATTAGACTTTAACATTCATCAAATTGTATAATAGTCCAACAGTTAAGGACTGGCTTAGTAATAACTGTTATAGACATAAGGACCTGAGTTCAATTCACACTCATGACCACATTCAATAAAAACATTTATATAAAATTATATCTATTTTTTACCAAAATTAAGTTATAATTTAATTAATGAAAATCTTTGGAAAATTAATTTTCAAACATGCAATAAATGGATTAAGAACCATTTATTGGCATAGTTTTCTTCTTGAAAACCCTGGAAGATCCAAGATTATCACCTAGTAATTTATAGTATAAAATTACACATAAATAAAGGTAAATCTTTATGTAAAGTATATTAATTATGCAATAATGACTTGTAAATTAATTCCCACATGTTTTACTCTCCAGAGCAAGCGCTTTTCCAAGCTCTAACCCCAAAGGAAGTTATATGTACATGTGATTAATAATTATTTAGTTTAATTAAGAAAAATAAACATTAAATTATTTTAATTAATGTGAAATAAATATGGCATCATTTTAATTAAAAATGACACCATGTTTCACTTCTTACCACGAACAGGCTGATCAGATTCACCTGTTAACATTGTCCCAATCCCCACTGTCAAATAAATTGCAGAGGGATTAATACAAAATATTTATTATTTAAGGAGGAAGTTTCTTCACCAAATTGAAGACATCCTCCTCCCATCAACTTTAACCATTACTAGATAACTTATTATAAGCTACCAAGGCGTACACCTTCTCCTGTAATTCAGGAGGACTGGCCTTTTCTACTTATAACTATCTTTAATAGTTAGAGTTCTTCAAATCCCCCCAATTAAATTAATACTTCTTAATTTAATTGGAAGAACCGTGTTAAAGTCTGGTTAGCCCTTCTGAGGATATTTATTCCCATAACAGAAGTCTGGCAGCAGGGTAGTAACCTGTTTTTTTTAATACTTAGTGTTTTTTAACAAAACACCAAAGTAATATTGTTTATATTTATTTTTATTACACTTTTTTAAGTGTAAGACCTTTTATTCCTTACTGTACACGCCACTATTTGTGGAATAGAGTACAGTTTGTTGACAGTCCTCAAGATGGCCAATTGATGGGTTTCTATTATTCCCAGAGGCTCAGACTCTTGGCTTACTAAAGGGGGACTTAATTGAGTGCACTGCCTGTCAGAATTCTGGACTCATCTCCGCTCACATTTCTCTCTTAAGTTTTTCCATCACATAGTGTGATGCTTGTAATTAGTAGTCCATCAATAAATAGTTGATGCCTTTCCATTACTATGTTGTAATGTTCATTGAATTCCATTGTTAAATAACAATGTTTCTTGTTTCCATTGTTCAGTTACAATGCTTTCTTTTTCTTCACTTCAATATGTTAGATATTAGCATATTAATATACTCAGTTGTTTCCTCAACCACTTGTTGATCACTCTTGTACTAGATACTTAATCTGGCTTGTGTGCCAGAAGAAATACAGCATCAAGTTTGAGCATAAAATTCTTTTTCATCCTGCTCCCAGCTCCTTTGTCCAATCAGACCCTCCACAAAGATTGCCCCCTTTCTCAAGCCATACTTTCTGAAGGTGAAATCTTGACACTGCCCAGTTGGCACGTCTGGGAACATTTTGAAGTAAGATTTTGTGCGTGCATATTTCAAGAGCACATGGGAATAGAGAGATGAACAGGTATAACAACCAACTAGGTGACACAATGAGTAGTTCTTGAGACAACTAAAGAGATGACTGGGTGACAAGATGTCAGCTTGCTACTATGACAGAGCAACCTGTCACAAGTTTACCACAAAATTATTATAAAAAATATAGAATATCAAATAATATTTAGAATATTATTTGATATTCTGAATCTACACTAAATTTAACCTAGGGTACCTCACTCACAGGTACCCCTAATTCCTACTCCTTCACTATGTAAATTAGCAAAGAAGAATTAGCAAGTACCTTTTAAATAAAAAGTACTTGCCGTAATTAAATGCTTATATATATATTTACATATGCTTAAAACCCATTTCCAGTCACGGAAATGAAGTGTTGTGTAAATTGGGGGAGATAGTGTAAATGCACCGTGTTTTACTCAAACCCCGCGTACCGCAGTCCGCAGAGCTTGAAGTTCAACCCGCGTGACTGAAAGCCCGCGCCAAAGTTGGGATACAAGCCCCCGCGCAAGCACTAAGCCCCTTACAGACTCCCAGCTTGGCACGCGGACTCCACAGTCACTCAGGTACACCCAAAACAGTAAAAACACGCCCCAGTGACCTCATTACATATGTTACATATGTAATAACGGTTACTGGGGATTAAATAATTAAATATACTAAAGTGTATTATTATTTATACATATAATTAAAATATACTGACTGAACAAACAGTACAAATAATACTGTGGCTTATTATAAAAATACAAATAAGCCACTAGTATTAAATCTATAACAACCAGTACTGATGTACTACAGACTGTAAGACAATATAAATATGTAAAAAATAATAAAATACATTAATAAAAATCAATTGGTGACGTGTATTCAAAGCAGGGGCTGCTGAAGCGTCACCAAGAAAGCAAAAATGGCCAAAATGTGGTCCTAAGATCCCACAAGTTGGCCAATAAAGCCTAAAGGGTCCCCAGGGGGAACTCAAGACTATTTAAGGAGCTCTTCAACCGCCCAAAGAAGGCTCCTCATGCTTCCCAATACCCACTAACAACCTTACCCACTTCTTATTAGATATATACATCTTTATAACACAGTCTGGTAAGCTTCTTAGTAGTTATTCTTTAGCCCTGTCTTCCCCAACAACTTCACAGTGCCCATCAAGCTCCACCATCCATCCATCCAAGAGCTTCAAACTGTCCAGTTTCACCCAGAATATCCCCAAGATCCCTCAAGGTTTATTACTAGTAAGTAATAACCCTTTTTCTTGAAGATATTCCCCCATTTCCATTCCTGGGATTAAACCACCCCTGTTCCAACAGGCCCCAGTGTTCCAGGTACCTAAATCCTCTGCATTTATTTGTAAGATACCTTAGAGGGATCTAAACCACCCCTGATTTATCAGGCCCCTCTGGTTTTTAATTATATTAAATTTATTTAATATAATTATTAACCCATTTTTCTCTCAATTTTTTCGTCACAATTCCCCCATATCTTTTGGGAATTGTAACTTTGTACCTTACCCAGAGTTTATATACTCTTTCCATCTATCCTTGCACCACCTGTAGCTAGAAGGACTTGTCCTTGGCATCAGGGAGGCTGACACAAGATGACTAGACTAGGTGATGAGATGACTAGGTGATGAGATGACTAGGTGATGAGATGACTAGGCGATGAGATGAGATGACTAGGTGATAAGAACAAAGGAATTGAATAAAATTTTACCCAACATTTACCTGCTGTTCCTTCATATGGCCCTTGTCAACTTCCTGGAATCTACTCCACAGATTGTGGCGTGTACAGAAAGGAATATAAGAGAACATTACACTTTAGAAGGTGTAATTAATCATTATAAGCTTTATCAGAGATTTACTATAGTGTAATAACACTTAAGTAACAATAAAAAAACAGGTTCTAAGCCTGCTACCAAAACTTCTAGTGGAATAAATTTTCCAAAGAAGGGTAAACCAAAATGTAACACGGTTCTACCAATGAAATTAAGGAGTATTATAAATTTGCTCATTACTACACTGCCACCCTGTATGCAGCTGTATTTTGCACAGCATTCCAGCCAAAAAACCTCATTTGTAAAAGCAAACCAGCTAAAACCCCTCATGTAACTAGAACACCAGCATAAATCCCTCACATTTTACTATATAAGGAGGGGCTCTCCCTTCCTCTTTCCCCATCTCATCACACCAGATCATCAGACCAGTTCCCCCCCATCTGATTAAAATTAATTACTATAATTTAACTCTCCGCCACTTATTGAATACTGAAACTTTGCAATATACATATTACATTCACAACCAATCCACTCTAGGAACTTGTGCTATAATTATTCAACTACACTAGACCACTGTCTTCTTCTTCCAGCCTAGCTGGGGTTCTTGTTAGTCTTTTGCTTTCAGAGAGGCAGGGTTTTCACCCATCAATACTTCTCTACATTCAGCCAAAAGAGGTGAAAACCACTATTGGAGTCTCACACTGGCATAAAATTGGACAGTTTGGAGTAGTGATTGATTCCAAGAGAATCTAAATCTTCTTTTAGTTTTGAACAGCTCAGATTAACATGGGCAAATCTCAGATAATCATCTAGAATCAGATTTTCATCTACTGGTGCTGGGGACGAAGGGGGCTGAGGGACCTGATTCATTAGGAGCTAAGGTGGCTGAGACATATGATTTGATAGGAGTTGAGCCGGCTGAGGAAGCTGTGTTGGTTGGAACTGATCTGGGATGTTTGGCTGCACAGTATAGGCCATCATCTGACCAACTACAGGGTTCCAGGGCACATAGACCTGTGGCCCATTACCAATTGGAAAGGTTGCCGGTGAGGCCGCGGGTTGAACCGGTGTATTTTGTACAGGAATCGGGTCTGATTGAACAGGAGAGGGGATGGGGGGCAAAGATGGAAGTGGTGGAGCCGGTTGGCTTTTTTCCCAATCAAATCCTGGGACGTTTGGCGGATTGTACACATCAATTGAATCACTTTTCATCTGGAACCAGCCAAAATCATCAGCAAACTCAATTATTGTATGGCTTGGAATCAAATGAATAAGAAACTACTAACTATTGCTTTAGCCCAGACAGTTATTCAATCAACATTGAGTATCATATACTGTTTGGGATCTTTTGGGTTGATATAAACATTCACCACATGGAAGCCGGTGAGTTTTCCTTGGGGGGGCGAGTTGCTTTGATGACAGCAATCAGGTCAAATATGTTGGATAAATGAGTTGCACCGGCCGAGGGCTCCCAATTGTTGCCATTTCTTTTCTTCTTGGTCTGAGAAGCTTCTAACTTCTCTTTAGCTGCCTCCCTCTGATGATTCATCATATCATCAGCACATTAGCCCTCTAAGTCTGATGTGAAGTGACCCACCTCAGCAACCAATTTGGGGTTGATCTCATTGATCAATATGCTGAATTTGTAGGCCAAAGGATTGGCCAATTTGTCAAGAAACTGGGTGAATCGTTGGATGGTGTTGATATTTGCCCGGTTGTTGCTCTGGAATGCACCTCCATGCAGAACAGTGGCATTCCATACAACTTTCCATGCAGAATCTTTCAATTCAGCATGGTCGGAAAATACACCAGTATTGTGCTCACCAATGGCGGCTAAAGCGTCTTGCTTGAATGCAGTGAGGTTATTGTAGCCAAGATCCCAGAAGAAATATATCTCACCACCTTGAGACTTTATCTGGGTATACTTGACCTTTCAATCACTGGGGGGGACCTTTTGTTTGTGAGACCCACAAGTCAAGGTTATCTCTTCTTTGGCAGCTATATATAAGGAATAGTTGAGTGAGATTTGGGTTTTGCCATCAGCATTGAGGATCCACTGATTGGATTTTCTGTTTTTTTTGGTTGAATGCTTTGGTTTGGGATTAACTGAAGCAGGGGTTGCCAACAGGAGTGGTGATCTATTCAAATCAAGATCTGACGGGCTGTTGGGGAGAGAAGGAAACCTATTGTCGCGTGAGGGAGCTGGGGTGGCAGCAGGTGTTACACAATTGGCCGACGAGAGAGGTTGAACTGGGTCCTTGCATTCAAAGGATTCCATGGGATTTTGGGTGCTGTGTTGTTTGAGGAATGCCGCCTCAATCCATTCCACACTGTAGCCAGGTTTGTAAAACTGGTCTAGAAAAATTTCATCATTAATTAAAAGCTTTCAGAGATTATTATTCAAGAGAAATTACAATACCTTGCTCCATTTTCTGACCAATGTTCCTTGGTAGAAAAGTCTTGCGATGAATTCCTGATGAGATTTTGTTTGGTGGGGGACAACTATTTTCCGAAGCCACTGACTGGGGCGGATTGGAAATAGTCAGCGGGCCTAAAGGGTAGAGCTTTAGATTCTACAAACACATGGTTTGACCAACATGGTTGTTTGACTCTCTTTGGTCATCACTCACACCACGGCCATCAATGCTCCTTGGTTATCAGGGGTGGTATGCTGAGATGTGTCATCCTTTGCTTTGTTGCCTGTGGTGACGGTAAGGGTTAGTTAGCCTCTTATCATCAGGGTTTATTCTCCTTTTACCATGATCAGTAGATAAAGGGCTCTTTACCATAATTGGTTGCTGTAGTTATGAATTCATTGTCATCCCTTCCTATTCTGAAAAAGTTGTGATGTACATCATAAATTTTTGCATCACTGCTCATACCGCCTGCCAAATCCCAAATAGTGGGGTATATTTGGTGTCATATCCATACTTGCATTCTTCAATACACCACACTCCGCATCAACCCCTCCTTTCAAGTTCAACCACTCAAAACAACAAACACATGCCACCTTTCAACTCCTGGAACCCCAACAACCCCTGGTATCTTGCAGCCCCCCTATGGTGGTGTCTTTTGGTGCATTAGGCAACACAACTGTGTTGCAGCCTCAACAATCAACACTCCACAATGTTGATATGGAGGAAGAATCTAGTCATCTTGGAGTTTTTTTCATTGTCATTGGAGTTGGTTGTGTCTTCATTCTCAAGCTGAGGGTATAACAGCATTGTGATGGGGAATACTTTCCAAACAGTTATGATCTGGGGAGTGATGTATTCAAATGATTATTACTGTTGTTGCCAAACACTTGTAGTTATATGCAAATGAAAAAAAAATTGAGTGATATACATCACCTTAGGTAAGCAGGCAACATCATATCACATCACGGGCGCCAAACAGGGCCTAATTTTTCTTGGCATGTGGCATGTGGACACCAATATTAAAATTGGTATGCCACAGCCCCACATGCAAATTTAATTTTGCAATATGTGGAGTGTGATAGGAAACAATATGGTTGTAGACACACACACTCTCTGTCAGCCACTGAGTGCATGTCACAGTACCTGACATGTACCACCTAACTGCAAGTATTATTAATTATTGTTATCTTCAATAATAATTACTATTCTTTATTTATTCTTATTATTCTTATTTAATATAATTCCTTTTAAAGAATAATAACTACAAGTATTATTAATCCGGCCTCTTCCAAACATACACGTGACCCCCTTGCTTGTTTGCTTATTCCCCCTTTCCTGTCCCTCTCTCCTTCTCTCTTTCCCCGCCATTTTTATCTTGCTCTGTGTCCTCTTTTTAAACTTTGCTCTCAGGTATTGTGTCACATCTCATATCCTTACCCCCCCCCCCCCCCCCCTATTGCAAATGGTCCGGGTTGGGACTATAGCGATGATTTGAGTGTCTCAGTTAGATTTTCAATTGCCCATTTGTTCAGGGGTAGGAACAACATTGCTACAGTGAACCACCACGAATCACCGAAAGATACCTGGTTGGACCAACAATCTAAACACACATTGGATTACCGTCGGAGGGACCAGGTGGTGTAGACAGAACACCGGTTACATCCATCCTCAGCGCGCACTCCAAGTTATCTGATGTTAGAACAATCTCATGTTGGATAATTGATTAGATATTTCAGCTCTTGCTTCTGCCTCTTGGCCGATATGCAGGCTTGATATGTTGATACTGACCGATTTGATTTCATTACACAAGTCCTGAGATGCAGACGAGTGTGAATATGCACAGGTTAGCCAAAATTCTTGTAGCCTCAATACTTCATACTTTGTAGGTTTTAATCTTCCTGTCAGCTTTCAATTGTTGCATATCTGACGTATGCAAAAGAAAGTCAAGCGACGATCTCCCCGAAATATATCTTACCGGCAAGATGAGAACTGATTTTATGCATGCACGAAAAAAAAAACTCGCAACAAGAAGTGTGGTGTGTACAATCAACTTGTCAGGGAGAGAGAGAAAGGGATTGGGGTTTGGAAGTGTATATTTCTAGAGGGTTTAGGCGCGAGTGAGGTAGCTGACGAGAAAGAAACAAAAGTGTACATGTTCCAACGTCTTCGATGGCGTCGACAGAACAGCGCGACGACGAAGATGAAAGCAAATGAAGAGATAGCATAACGGGATAAATGAATCTACGTAAAACTCGGCGTGTTGAGATTTTAAGCAGGGTTGGGGATCAAGGAGGGGCCTGAAATTCTGTGAAACAAAGCAGGTTGGTTATTGATATAGGGCGAAGTGAAAGGAAGAGAGGGAGGTGTGACTGACGATTGGTTTTCGAGTGACGCGGCTTCTTGGACAGCGAGCTCGGTGGGAAAGGTTTCTGTTTCTGCTTAGTCTTTTTGGCTTTTTTCTGCGTCTTGGGCGCCGAGGCCGGTGTGTTGAACAGGAATCGGCGCGGCTGGGGCGGGCTGTTGGGTGATCGTCCGTCCAGTCGATGATAATGACGAAAAATGATTCAAATATTCAGCTCAAAGGGTTTCTCCCAATACTCTTTGTTTTGACAAGTGCATATATATTATACTATCTTTGAATACAATAGAAAGCTGAATTACGTTGGTAATGCTAATCTGTCCTTGAGACTTAATTTAGATGGAGGCGGTCGAGGCTTGACGTAGTTCTTAGGCCTTGGGGCTAAGGGGATAACTGGCTGATGATCGACGGTATGCTGTTGTTGGTAATGGGGCGGGGGCTTGATGGTGGTCGTCCTGGCTGGCGGAGGGGGCTGTGGGGGGTCGAGAGCTGGGGTGGCAGGGACCGCAACGATTTCGACAGTGATGGTTGATACTTTATCAATCAGCTTTCCGTGAAACTGCTGATGACATTTGAGAGCAAAGTCAAGTGAGTGGAATTCGATGAGAGCCTTGGGGATGGTTTTTTTAAAAAATAAAAATAAAAAAATAGATAGATTAAGGGCATTAGTCGATTTGTCAGGTACGTTTGAATGAGATTGGGCTGGAATATTCGCAAGGATGAGGCTCATATCTGACATACAGTTCCTCTTGAGGTCCCAGATTGGTCGCAATACACTTCGACTTTATGAACCTGTGAGACCGTCTGATCGAACAGTTCCTAGATAATACACAGAAACATGTGATCGAACATTCCCATCAGACTCAAGTTGAGCTTTGATGGTGGTAAGATGCGAGTGTGCTTACGTGTAGTTGAGACTTGATATGTCAACAAAACAGAGAAAACAGAAATCCAAATTTCAGCTGATTAAGTTTGCACTAGTGTACTTCGACTTGTGAATTTACCCCGGTGACATCTGAAGGGAGGCCAGAGATTAGGACTCTGGATCCGGATTGAATGTTGAGACTGATAGGCTGATGGTGGTGGTGGTTGTTGATGGCCGAGCTTGAGCTCTCTGGGATGATATCGACCATGTTTTTCGGTTTCGCTGACGTTGCGTGTTGATGGAGCGGGGCGAGTTTTTTTTTACTGGGTAACTTTTTTCTAGGTTTATTGACTGACTCATCAACCTGTCACGGCCAAGATCCAGAGTGTCACATCTCAGTTTTGAAGTGAGATGAACATCTTGAAGGACTGCCAAGGTAAGTCAAGGAGTAATGATTAAGGGGTGCCTTTGGTGAGCTACCCTAGGTGATTTTACATATAGATTCATAATGGATGTCTTCCCGTCAATCTGGAAACCCTTATGGAGATGCAGATGGGCTTGCTTTATAATCAACAACATGGGCCCATTCCTGGAATCTTGGGATGGTCTGTACCATTCCAACTAAATGCTTTGAACCCTTCAACCTTTTCTGTCTTTGCTGGAAATTCAAACTACTCCAATCCCAACTGCTCTTCACCACTTGCCCCCACAAGCATCTCCCTTTCCATTGGGATCATGTGACCCCATTGTGTGATTGCAACCCGTGTTAATTGTCATTCATTTCTCATCGCTTATCTCATTTCACCTCTCATTTCACTTCTCATTTATTATGTGTTAACATTCAAGTGACATCTGACTTAACCTCCCTCTAAACTTGAATTCTGCACTCTTCTTGCTTGTGCCCATGACATCACTTGCTCTTGAACCCCTTGCTCAATCCTCTCACTCTCTTTTTGACTCTCAGGCCAAATCACTATTTTGAATTAAAAACATCCTCATCATTCCTTCTTCCCTTGTCAAGAATCCTTTCTTCCCATCTTCATTATCCTCATGCTTTCTTCCCTTGTCAAGAATCCTTTCTTCCCATCTCTTCCCATCTTCATTATCCCTTCTTCCCTTGTCAAGAAATCTGAATTACTTCAAATAATCCTTCACATTAAAACAAATTGACTCTTCAAATTAATTACTCGGTCATCCTATATTCTCATTGATCTCAGCACTTTGTTTGCTTCCCTTCCCATCTCAGCGCTTTGTTTGCTTCCCTTCCCAATTGAATCTCCACCAATCCTAAATTATTTGTGTTTATAAGACTTCTATCACACGTAGGTTCTCACATCAACATTTGTTTAAGTTCTTATCTTCAACTAAACTATCTTTTTAATCTTCCTTTTTCTTTCTACTCTTTCTTCACTTTTCTTTTGTTGTGTGCTTTGCCATCTCCTGTCTTTGCCTTAAGGTACTTATGAATTCTTGATCTTATTCTATCTCTTTATGTATTTTGATCTTTATGATACTTTTATGAAATATTACCTTAAGTTTGATCATCCACATTATGAGCATTTCCCATCCTATTCTAAAATTATTTTTCCTTTCTAACATCTTGACTGCTTCACAAGTTTACCAATGCTATCTTACTCTACCTATCACTGAGCACCAAAAAACCTTGAACCAAAAAAAGTTGAACCGTTTCATGTCCATTCAGAATCTAGCTAATCACAGGAAGTATTCTTTGAACCATCCAAGCCATTTGGAAAATCCAGACAAGGACTGCCAGATAATTTTTTTCTGGATTACTTGAGACCGGTGTGGTAGAAATTTCTGTTCTCAAGGGAAAAATTTAAAGTTTTTTGTTTACATATATATTTTACAACACCCCACTATCTTTTTCACCACAGTCATTTTAGTTTACATACACAGTTACAGTTTGTGTCCTGTATAAAGGGTATATATCTAAATTACACCTGTATTTCTGTATAAATGAGGCTGTGTAGCAACCACAAGCCACATACAGCCTGCTGCATAGTAACCATTGGGGCAGTGCAAGCCACTCAAGCATACTACACAGCAATACAGAAAGCTGTGCAGGTCACTTGATATAAATACATAGCAACCAGAAGGCTGTGCAAGCCACACTTGTAACTAGATCACTAGCTAAAATTTCTCATTACTACACTGCCACCCTGTATGCAGCTGTATTCTGCACAGCATTCCAGCCAAAAAACCTCATTTGTAAAAGCAAACCAGCTAAAACCCCTCATGTAACTAGAACAACCAGCATAAATCCCTCACATTTTACTATATAAGGAGGGGCTCTCCCTTCCTCTTTCCCCATCTCATCACACCAGATCATCAGACCAGTTCCCCCCCATCTGATTAAAATTAATTACTATAATTTAACTCTCCGCCACTTATTGAATACTGAAACTTTGCAATATACATATTACATTCACAACCAATCCACTCTAGGAACTTGTGCTATAATTATTCAACTACACTAGACCACTGTCTTCTTCTTCCAGCCTAGCTGGGGGTGTTGTTAGTCTTTTGCTTTCAGAGAGGCAGGGTTTTCACCCATCAATACTTCTCTACATTCAGCCAAAAGAGGTGAAAACCACTTTTGGAGTCTCACACCGGCGTTCTAAGGAAGACTTGTGACCAGAGTTTTCATTGTATGGGTTGAGTTGATTGAGTCAATTCAAGTGGTCCATTAGCTGTGATCTAAGGGGATGCAGAGGAAGATAAAGGTATATAAATTTGGGAGGAGGTGAGCAACGGGAGATGGAATCTGGAGAAATTTACAATTCTGGGATCTGGAATTGTAGATCTGGATCTGGAAGGGTTTCCAGATTAAAAGAAGACCTCGACTTGGTAATTTCTTTTGACACATAGAGTATATATGGTGTAAAATCTGATAATGAATACTTATTTTACTTTGGTCAGGATGTCTCTGAAATGGTGGCAAGCAGAAAATTTTCTAAACAAAGGGAATTCTTGAACAAAAAAAAACAATCATGCATCAATATCTTGGACAAAAACACCTTGGAGGTTGCAAAGGATCACATTTTTGATTTTTTCAACACTCCTGAAATATCCAATGAAGGCCAAGAGATTGAAGTGTGTCTTAAGAACATGGATCACTTAAAAAGTCCAGATGCAAAGGATCTCAATAGTGTTTTGGTTTCAGCCTTAGAGCCAGCACAGCTGGCCAAAAGCCTGCTGTTTTGTTTTCTGCAAGATAATAAATCATTTATATCTTTTGAACCTGAAGAGATAAATGAATCATAAATTCACTTTTGGAATTCCCACAAAAAATAAACCATAGTTTCTCTAATTAGATTCTCTGTTACTCTTCACCTTCATGGATTTCCTGAATTCTCCATCAACTTTAATGCATGCACTCACATGCCATACCCAACCTTTTTTCCAATTGTTTCAGAGAAAAAAGTTCTTCTGAAACATTCCAACTTATGAACATTTTCACCAAGAGGCTGGCTCTGAGCTTTCAGCCTCTCCTCAGAAAGTCAAACACCAACCACAACAAAATTTGGACTATCAAGTCAAAGGACCCCTACTGGAGGTCCCCTACTCCAAGGCTTGGCTTTCCCACTAAAAGTGACATTTCCCCTTCTTTGTAAGTCACCTACCAGTTACCAGATTACACTTCCTTTCACATCATTCTCCTTATTTCCTTGGTAAGCTTAGGTGCTTGACTCTCTCACCCTTTTGTTCACTGGCCATCACTGCCTGAAAAAAAATCAACTCAATAAAAAAGTAATATCATCCATTGGCTGTTTTGTGGGCTTTCCCAAATAAAACCCACATAGGATTCTCCTTAAACAACCTTAGTCTCATGACTTAAGAGATATAGCTGGTGCTTTGGCATATCCAACACCAGACCCTCTGTGAGACCTATCCAGAGGAGGCCAAGTGTAAAACACTACTATATCCACAGCCATCCCCAAGAGAGGAAAGTAAGACTGTCTTCAACAAAACATTAAAAAAAATCAAAGAACTTCTTTTATTCCTTTTCCCTTCTTCTCTCCTCAATTGTTTTTCCTCCTTTTTCCCCCTCCTGAAATCAATCCCCATTTCCCCTTATGATCTGTTGCCACTTTAGAGGCGCAGGCTCACATTTGGTGTGCTGGAAGGCATGCTTTTATTCATTCTTAAATTGTTGCACTTGTGTTTGTTAGTTCACATGGATGTTAATAATTCTACTGTTCAGTTCCTGTTTGATTTCTGCCAAAATTATAAGAGAAACAAAAACCAGACTAAAGAAAGACAACAGATTTAGATGAGAGACAAAAGAGAAAAAGATGAAGATGAAAGAGAATAGAATAAAAAAGCATACCGCTAACAATGGATTTAATTGGAGAATAAGGTGAGGAATTTTTTAGGAGAAGTAAGAAGCAAGGGAGAAATAGCAATGACTAGAATTAAGATATGATAATTTTTTTTAATAAGAAAAAAAGGAATTAGTGATTTTCTCAACAAACAACAATAAGTTAGAAAGGAAAGAGAAGAAGATAATTAGAGAGAGAATAGAAAACAGAACAATCCTCAATGTATTGTTTTCTAAGAGAATAGCCTGTTTTCTGAATTTGATGTCTTGATGGAGTTGAGAATCAACCTTGATTTGATGAAGAGAAGTGTATCGGTCAGATCAAGAGAGGTAGATACTTATTTAAACAGGTGAACTTTACAGAGTCAGGTCTTGATGTGTAATCTTGAATCTTGAAGGTTTTCTTGATTATTGAGTGGCAGAATGAGAATCTTGTTGATTCTGAAGAAAAGAATATTGATAATGATCTCTATTAATACTGGTCAATCATTATCCCTAAGTGGTTGTAATGTTTTAATAATCAAGACTGCGGCAAGCATTGAATATTTGAGGAAGGATTCTTTGTCAGCTTGCTACTATGACAGAGCAAACTGTCACAAGATTTCTACAAAAATTATTATAAAATACACAGAATATCAAATAATAGTTAGAATATTATTTGATATTCTGAATCTACACTAAAAATAACATAGGGTACCTCACTCATAGGTACCCCTAATTCTCACTCCTTCACTATGTAAATTAGCAAATAAGAATTAGCAAGTACCTTCAATAAAAAAGGCACTTGCATTAATTAATGCCTATATGTACATATACATATGCTTAAACCCCATTTCCAGTCACGGAAATGAGGTGTTGTGTAAATTAGGAGAGATAGTGTAAATACACCGTGTTTTACTCAAACCCCGCGTACCGCAGTCCGCATAACCTGAAGTTCAACCCGCGTGACTGAAAGCCCGCGCCAAAATTGGAATATAAGCCCCCGCGCAAGCTTCAGACCCCTTACAGGCTCTCAACTTGGCACGTGGACTCCTAAGTCACCCAAGGTACACCCAAATCAATAAAAAGGGTGTTGATAAACGCACGCCAACGGCGCACGCCAACGCCAACCCGCCACGCCACTTTTTTTTGGCGTGCGGGCCTACACGCCAAAAAAAATTGGCGTGTAGGGTCTACACGCCAAAATAAATTGGCGTGTGAGACCCACACGCCAAAAATGGTGTGTGGTTCCCACACCCCAATTTTTTTTGGCGTGTGGGCCCCGCACGCCAATTTTTTTGGCGTGCGGGTCCCCCCTTGCTCACGTAATCGAATGGGCCCTCCCATTCGATTACGTGAGCGGGCCGGCTGACGAGGTTATACAACCTCGTCAGCCGGGAGGACTTCCTCCCGGCACAAGGCTGTATAACCTCGTCGGCCAGGGAGGACTTCCTCCCGGCCAACGAGGTTATACAACCTCGTCGGCCAGGAGGAAGTCCTCCTGGCTGACGAGGCTGTATAGCCTTGTCGGCCGGGAGGACTTCCTCCCGGCCGACAAGGTTATACAACCTTGTCGGCCAGGAGGAAGTCCTCCTGGCTGACGAGGTTGTATAACCTCGTCAGCCGGGAGGACTTCCTCCCGGCTGACGAGGTTATACAACCTCGTCAGCCAGGAGGAAGTCCTCCTGGCCGACGAGGCTGTATAACCTCGTCGGCCGGGAGGACTTCCTCCCGGCCGACGAGGTTATACAACCTCGTCGGCCAGGAGGAAGTCCTCCTGGCTGACGAGGCTGTATAGCCTCGTCGGCCGGGAGGACTTCCTCCCGGCCGACGAGGCTATACAACCTCGTCGGCCAGGAGGAAGTCTCCCGGCTGACGAGGTTGTATAACCTCGTCAGCCGGCCCGCTCACGTAATCGAATGGGACCTCCCATTCGATTACGTGAGCGGGATCCCCCCACACGCCAAACAATTGGCGTGTGGGAGCCGCACGCCAATTGTTTGGCGTGCGCTCCCACAGGCCAATTGTTTGGCGTGTGGGAGCGCACGCCAAACAATTGGCGTGCGGGGCCCACACACCAATTTTATTTGGCGTGCGGGGCCCACACACCAAATAAAATTGGCGTGTGGGAACCACACGCCATTTTTGGCGTGCGGGTCTCACACGCCAAATAAAACTGGCTGGTAGACCCTACACGCCACTTTTTTTTGGCGTGTAGGCCCCGCACGCCAAAACAAATTGGCGTGCGGGTTGGCGTTGGCGTGCGTTTATCAACGCCCCAATAAAAACACGCCCCAGTAACCTCATTACATATTTTCCATATGTAATGAAGAGTACTGGGGACTACATAATTAATTATATTAGATATTATTATTATTTATACATGTAAATGAAATTGTATTGATTAAACATACCAGTAAAATAATACTGTGGCTTATTATAAATACAAATAAAGCCACTAATATTAAATATATAACAACCAGTACTAATGTACTATAGATTGTAAATCAATATAAATAAATAAATAAATATACTAATAAAATCAATTGGTTACATGTATTCAAAGCAGGGGCTGCTAAAGCATCACCAAGAAAGCAAAAATGGCCAAAATGTGGTCCAAAGATCCCACAAGTTGGCCAATAATACCTACAGGGTCCCCAGAGGGAACTCAAGACTATTTAAGTAGCTCTTTAACCGCCCAAAGAAGGCTCCTCATGCTTCCCAATACCCACTAACAACCTTACCCACTTATTATTAGATACACATCTTTATAAAACAGTCTGGTAAGTTTCTTAGTAGTTATTCTTTGAGATCACAAAAACCTCAACAGTTCCATTCATCAATATTATTTCTTTTTTTCTTCTTGATAAATATGGAAAAGGTGGAATAAACAATGGATACATGATGGATATATGTAAATGTTGGCAATGATTACTCTCTGAAAAACTTGGTATTATCCTTATTCCCTGGATTGTGTGGCTGTGGGGGCATTGATAAACACACGCTCACAGCGCACGCCAATGCCAACCCGCACACCATTTTTTTGGCATGCAGGGCCCACACGCCAGTTTTTTTTGGTGTGTAGGGTCTACACACCAAAAAAAAATCATGTGAGCTTCCTACACGCCAAAAAATTGGTGTGTGGGAAGTGCACACCAAAAACAATTGGTGTGCGGGGCCTACACGCCAAAAGAAATTGGCAAGTGGGACCCACACGCCAATTGTTTGGCATGCGCTCCCACACGCCAATTTTTTTGGCGTGTAGACCCTCCCCTGGCCAACAAGGTTGTATAAACTCCTCCTGGCGACAAGGATATACAACCTTGTCATCCGGGAGGAGTTCCTCCTGGCTGACGAGGTTATACAACCTTGTCATCCGGGAGGAGTTCCTCCTGGCTGACGAGGTTACACAACCTTGTCGGCCAGGAGGAACTCCTCCTGGCCAACAAGGCTATAAAACCTTGTCGGCCGGGAGGAGTTCCTCCTGGCCAAAAAGGTTATACAACCTCGTCTGTGAAAATGAAAATGAAAATGAAAATGAAAAAGTAAAAAAAAAGAGGCCAAATAACAACAAACAAAAATATATCACTGTGAATTAACACATGAGAGAAACTCTTTGTAAACAATGTTTGAAGTTTGGTAAGAAGGAGGGCCAGATTCTGGCTGAGGGATTACAACCTTTGTTGTGTGATTGGACTTACTTTGAGAAAGTGCTACATACAGTTGCCCATGACTAAAAACAGGTTCAAGAAGAACAATACCAAAATTTCCAATGGTCTGACCCTGAGACTTGTTGATTGTGAGGCAAAAAGCAAGATTAACAGGAAACTGGGTATGTATTAGCTTGAAGGGGAGTCCAGTCTCTTCAGGGTCAGATATAAATGGGATGCAAAGTATGGCAACCAATTCACCAATTCTGTTTCCTAAAGCCACTTTTGCAAAAATTACTGAAGGATTGAAGTTTTCAACAATCAATCTGGTTCCATTGCAAAGACCAATTGTTCAATCCAGGTTCCTTAGCATGATAATTGGCACACCCCGCTTTATTTGAAGGAGTTGAGGGGGAAATCCAGATAGGTTTATGCTATTAATATACTCAGGAAAGTAAAGACCTTGAGTATTGTCCTCTACTGAATCATGACTGGTGTAAGAAATAAGTTCAGATGGGATGTAACTCAAGACCTTTGAATTGAGTTGATTGACAGATTTTTTCTTGCAGCACAGGATTGCCCGGTCTGTAAAATAATTGGGATGGGAGAATGAAGTGCTGATATTTGGAAAGATTTTTTCTATCAGCATCTGAACCACCAAGGACCACCATTGAGTGAGGTAAATTGATTCTGTTTGAATTGTGAGTGAGCCCCTGACCATTTACAATGGATAAGAGAAAATTCGGAAACTGAGGATCACCAGCAGCACGCATTTTGACTGAGAGGCAAATTTGTTGTGTAAAAAGTTAATCCAGCAGTGAGAGTTTAGAATGCTTGCGTTGACTATCTGAGGGTGTGACCCTTTCTTCACAAGAGTTAAAACCTTACGGAAGTCCCCTCCCAGTACCATGACCTTGCCACAAAAGCGAAGGTCTTGAATCAACCTATCCACCAATTCAAGTGCATGCCTATGAGTCATGGGTGCTTCATCCCATATGATTAATTTTGCTTTCTTGAGGACATCAGCATTATGAGAATTTTTGGTAATTGATGAAACTGAATTTTGTGACAGTTTAGGAGGAATCCCAAAAGTGAGATGAGCAGTCCTACCATGGGGCATGGTCATTGCTGCTATACCTAAAATTAACAATAAATATAATGTCAGGAAAATATGGAAGGAAGAGTGTAAAAGGCAAGCATACCACTTCCAGCACATGCAACTGCTATTCTTCTTGTTGATCTCACATTTGCAAGGAGAAATTTGTATAGAAATGTTTTCACAGAGCCACCAGGCCCATCAATGAAGAAGCAAGCTGGAATTTCAGAATGACATGCAAGAAGGATTCATTCAAAAGCTAGTTTTTGCTGGGAGTTGAGAAGATCTGAATTGCTGAGTTCATGCTGAAATACATCAAAGCTTGATTCCTCTTCATGCAACATCCAATTTTGAAGGAGACCATTCTGCAGGAGAATTGGATTGATTGCTTCAATTATTTTATTTGTCATCCATGAATCATCCCAATAGTGTTGATTAACCCAGTCTTCAGTCATCCAATTGAAAGAAAAATTCCACAACCTCAGGGGGTCTGAGGGTTGACATGCTGCTAAAAGGATTCCAAATAATTTTGATTGGTTAAGGTTGTAATAAGGGTCCCTAAATGTTTGAGAGTTGGAAATATCAAGGTTTTGTATTATTGATTCATTCCAAAAGGTGGGTGAGAAATAGTTGTTGTGAATTATGGTTGGAGGAAGGTTTTGATTATATAAGTTGTTGGAGTGATTCACATTTCCATCAGCAGTAAGTCTCTGGGTATGATACCATCTTCATTGTTGTTGTTTGTTAGCAGCTCTTCCCTGTTCGTGTCTTTCAGTTTCATAAGCTCTTCCCCAGTAATCAAAATTGAAGCTCATTCTTAAAGAAATATAAGTTTTATAATGTGGAAAAGACAAATTAGACAGCCAAGTAAATTAATTGAGAATTTATCAAGTATTTTATTTGTGATTTTGTGTGTTAAGAAAATGACCAAGATTTAGTATAATTTTTTTTTGATGTTGTTTTTTGAATATTGTAATATTTCTAATTAAAATTTTGGAATGGATAATGAAGCTTTTGGGTGTGGCAAAAAAAAGGAAGAAAAAAAAATGATTTGTTGAAAAAAAAAAAAATGTTTTTTTTTTTTTTTGGAGGGGGAATAAATTTGGGGGCATTGCCCTTGTACTACTTGTAGTGATATATTTAAACAATGAGTCCTCTTTTCTGGGAGCAGACAATGTGTTCTCATCAAGGAGGGGAGGTGACAATGGATGTTGATGACACCACTTCGCTGTGATGGGTGTTGATAACATGATAACACCTCTTTGCTGTGATGGATGTCTTTGCTGCAATGGATGTCAATGAAACCTTTTCGCTGGGAGCAGCCATTGTCAATTGCTGTTATCAGCACTGCCAGCATAATTGCCTAGGTTGAGTTCATCCCAGTTAAACTAGGATGCAAAAAAACCAATTTAAAGTAGGTTGACCTCAACCAATGAAATATAAAACCAAGGGGGGTCCCTTGGATTTATATTTCATCAGTTGATTTCAACCAAGTTTAAATTGGTTGAGTGCATCCCAGTTTAACTGGGATGACTTCATCCTAGGCAATTATGCTGGCAGTGCAGCAAAGAGGGAAGGTGAAAATCAAGGCCGATGAGTCCTCTTTGCTGGGAGCAGCCATTGTCAATGGGTGTTCCCAGCGAGGAGGGCTGGTGACACGGATCAATGTCAACCAGTTAGGTTGCATGTATTGATATTTCATGCAACCTAACGGTTTGCTGCCAACCCGTTAGGTTGCATCAATACATCCTGTGTCAGCCTTAGAGCCAGCACAGCTGACCTAAAGTCTGTCTTATATTCTTCTTTAAGTCACAACTGTCTCATATCTTTTCAGAATAAGGTTTTAATGTTGTTTTGACTTCATATTCTGTTTCCTCATCATATGTTAGGTTGCATCAATACATCCTGTGTCAGCCTTAGAGCCAGCACAGCTGACCTAAAGTCTGTCTTATCTTCTTCTTTAAGTCACAACTGTCTCATATCTTTTCAGAATAAGGTTTTAATGTTGTTTTGACTTCATATTCTGTTTCCTCATCATATTTTAACCCTAGTCACAACTGAGAATATCCTCCATATCTTACTCCTTCACATAGTTAGTGAATTACTAGTGATTTTATTATAAAAACTGCTGTGCAGTGTTTCAGATGCAAGCTGACCACAAGCAAGCACTGATTATGTCAGCAAACTATGAAAATTCTCAAGTCTGAGTATCCTCTACACCCCAGAGGATACAAAGACTGCAGAATACCACACAACAACCACACACTTCAGAACAAAAGGACTTCAACCAGTTCACCTCAAGCAGCTTCCTCACCAAGGTCTAGGAATATTAAGTAAGGCCCTCACTTCTCTGATTATTTCCCAGTTCAACTTTCATTTAATCAATTAGTGAGTCCCTTCTTCTGCTACTTCTTCAACTCTTTCAACCATCATTCTTTCCCCAGTCTGTCTGTTCTGTTTCATCCTCCCCTCTTCCCTTCTTTCTACTACATCCTCAAATCCCAAGCAGTGGCATAGAACCAAGAAGATTAAATCCTGCTAGATAAGGCATAGCCCAGCAATAAGTTGCTTGATCATTCTAAGATCCTTTCCCCTTGTATTTTTGTTGATTGTATCAGGGAAAATCAACCAGGTTTCCATCTAAGAATCCTTGAGTCAGTTTTCTTTGACCAAAAAAAGATTGGCTGGCTGCAGTTTCCTTTGACCAGGTCCCTTCACCCAGTTTCAGTTGTGGAAGAAGAGGCTGACCCTCAGTTGGAAGCTCCCCAGATCATTCAAGATCTTATCTTTTATTATTTCTTATACTAGTTCTACTTTTTTCTACTAAGTAATTTATTACTTAATCCACCTTTCCTTGTGTCCTGCTGTCACTTAAGAGGCACAGGCTCACATCCTGTACACTTGGTACAAGATTTGTTTGGCTCCAGGAGCCTATATTTTTAGTTCTATAATAGATTATCCCATATTCTAAGGGCGTCGATAAACACACGCCCACTCCAGGGGCACACTGTGTGCTATTGGTGTGTTTTGATGTCCCTGCCAGCCCATTTTGGCGGGTTTGGCAGGCACACCAATGCCCGGTGGCGTGCCTTGAAACACACCACTGGGTGGCACACCAATTGCCAAACTGTTTGTGTGTGTGTGAAACACCCCAATGGGGATTGGTGTGCTTTGAAAGCACACCAATACACATTGGTGTGCTTATTGGCGGCCCACCTGCATGACAATGGATATGCAGGTGGGGCCGCACGCCCTGGCCTATGGCCTATGGAAGACCGTAAGTCTCCCATAGGCCATAGGCCAGAGCATGCGGCCCCACCCGCACAACCATTGGCGTGCGGGTGGGCCGCTGACAAACATGCCAATACCCATTGGTTTGCTTTTCAAGCATGCCAATACCCATTGGTGTGCTTTTCAAGCATGCCAATACCCATTGGTGTGCTTTTCAAGCATGCCAATACCCATTGGTGTGCTTTTCAAGCATGCCAATACCCATTGGTGTGCTTTTCAAGCATGCCAATACCCGTTGACATGTCTCACAGGCACACCAACGGTTTGGCAATTAGTGTGCCTGGAAACATGCCCGTCAAACCCGCCAATTTGGGCTGGCGGGGGCGTCAAAACACGCCAAACGCCGCCAGGGGTGTGCGTTTATCAAGCCCCCTCCCTGAAAGCATTCAGACTGCTACCTCATCTCAACCATCCAACATCTACAATGTTGTGCTCTAACCCCAGCATCACAGCCTGTACCATCATCACATTTACATCCTGCTCAGCCATTGCAAGCCCAAGTACAATCTCAGCAAGCTCTCCATCAAGCCTCACAATCCCCCCAACCCCCTCAGCAAACTTTACAGATACCTCAGCATCCATTCCCAGTGTCCCAAAATCTGTTTGAAAGCCCGCATCTGCCTTTCCAAGCTCCCATGGTTGCACCAATTCCTTATCAGCACAATGCAGAGTGTGCTGGCTCCAAAGCTCACTTTTGGAGCATTGGGAAGGCCCTGCGCAAAAAAAAACCTATTCCAACTCCGTCCTCCAAGAAAGCAGAGAAAAAGGTGGCTGAGGATGTCATAAGTGGTGGTTTACAACTCTACCAGCAAAATGAGCTGACTCGGCACACTGGAATCCAACCTTGTCTGCTTACAGTTGATATCCAATCCCCCAACTTGTATGCTAATATTCAGCAGAGCCTGTGGAGCTTATTATTTCCTGACCTATTTTAGCCATCAACTTATTTCAGCAATTCCCAATAATCCCCTGCAGTACACATCTCTGAACCAAAAACACAGTCAACTTGATGTAGGAATGATGATCCCACTAATTAAAAAGTCAAGTGTCAGGAGGCCTTTCTCAGTTGATCTCACCTATGAGTACCCAGATGATGAAATTTCACCAATTTCAACACCCAAACTGCTACCTCAAGGACGAGTTGTGCTACACATGGAAAGAAAGCAACTCAAGGGAATAGGAACTTGGATTCAAAATCAAATCTGACTTCCATCTCAACCAATGCAAAATGGGCCTTGGGTGGAACTTCAGGTGAGGATGTAATCAAATTCACTCACCCACCGGTCCATACACTGATTTACCTTGTTTTTTCTCTTGATACAGAAACCATTCCAGCTTGTGGAAGCAACAGCCAATCATCTGAGCTGAATTATTTAGGAAATCCTCTCTCATTTTTGATTGAAATCAACCCAGAGAGCTGGGTGGTTGCCCAGAGGTTGAAATTCATCAACAATAATCAAGACATTTCCACAAGTGAGAAATTGTTGGCATATGAACACCTTCAGGAAACAACACATCCTATTATGATCAAAGTTGACTTGAATTCACTGGTTGGTCAGGGTAGTATGCGGAAAGCATACTTGGTGCAAATCAAGACGGAGGAAAACAGGAAGCAATACATTACCAACTGGGTTGCCAATATCCGATATCATGACACATCATCAAGACATGCAACTGATGCTCAAATGTACAAGGCATGTGGGCACCTCTTCCGAGATTTCCAACACTGTATCCACCGTTTGGCCAGCCAATTACTCACCCCTGCTGTGTAAAAAAAGCAAATGCTTTCCAAGTGGGTTATTTGCTCATCTGTGATGTTCCCAGTGACATGACTGTCACTTTTCACAGGCTGATTCAATGGGCTCTTTTCCCTGAGCTTGTTCAAAACTGTATTGCCTTTATTGGTAACGAGACTTTCTTATTTCAAGTGTACTTTTTAGAAGCAGCACTCCCGGGCAGCTATGTTAAATACTCCAGAAACATCAACTTTTTGGTGACATTCTTCCAAGCCGGAATGGAAATTGACAACCTGAATCTCATGAATGCTTTCACTCACTGGTCATATGTGAACTCAAATGGAAAGAGCCTTTTATGCAACCTTCAAGGGGCAGGGTCATTAATAACTGATCCTCAAATAATTGATCATGATGATACGTAAGTGTTTTGTGTTTGGCCTCATGGTTTTCCTAAATCAATTCAATAATCCAAAAAAATCCATCTTTGAATTGGTTTTTGGGCCGACTAGAACAACTCTACCACAGGAATCCAGAATTTTTGTGACAATCACCAGTGCAACAACATCTGCAAGGCTTTGAATTTCAATCCACCAGACCAAGAGACCTCACAATATATTGAGCTGAGTCAAACAAGAAGTCTAATTACTTTCTGGGCTCGGACAGAGAGCCCAGAAATCAAAATAGCCACTTTGCAGACTGCCCCTCCAGTTTTATCCATAGCTGATTTACTCTGGTCAGATAACAAGTTGTTTCCTCCCCAGACAGATTACTTTAAGTCAAACCTCAATTGCTGTACATCTGGCAAGAATAGTAAATAATTACATACAACCCTTTGACAGCAATCAAATTGTTGCTTTGGTAGTCACTCCCAAGATATGTGCCACGTGTTAAATGGTGTACATCTCATTTATTACATTTTTGGTTTTCTCGTTTCCTTTCGTTTCTTAAATGCTCTTCCAAGTATAGTATGATGATTATTATTAATATCACTAGAGCATTCTTTTTACTTTCAAATTTGCATGAATGTTTAAATTCTTTTATCTGATAATCTTGATTGGCCGCTTGATTTTTGTTCAAATCATTATATAGAATTTTTTTTTATGGCATTAAGGAGGCGGTAGGATAGCCTGTTTGATTAGTCTTTCGGGGTACCTGTAGAAACAAAAAGAAGAGCATAGTAGCCCCGTATGAGCCAACTGCTGGCCTGTCTACAGCAAGATTCGGAAGAAAAACAAAAAAAGGCAGGAAATGTGGGATGAAGGCTTATCTTATTGAATCTTTCCACGTCATATAAGCAATCAGTCTCCAACTGATTACCCAGAGTGAATCCTAGATGAATGTAGTATATACCAGCAAATCTTATTGTGACTCAGGAAAAAGGGGTACTGGTCGATGCAGTCCCGTCGCTGTCAGCTGTCTCGGCACTAACAAATCCCGTCTCCAATCTCGGTGAGGAAAGAGATTGGAGCCGGGGCGCGGGATTGGCCAGGTTATAACACTATCTACAAAGACCTAACTAGGTTTGATAAACATGTCTCACTAACTAGGTTTCATAGATAAATGCATGATTATGTTGTATGTAGTTTATGTAATCTTGAATCTTCTTGATACTCCCACGTCTACTCTAACAAATCTATCAGGTCTATGCTTTTCTTTGTTTCTCTATCTCGAATAACAATTTATACAAACGTACCATCCCGGCCTAAAATTGTAAGATCTTCCAAAAAGCTCCAGTTTCCTACCTCAGGGACAGGCCCGTTCAATCATTGCATATATCTATTCACGTATGATAAGTCACATTTTGTCTATGATCAACTAAAACAGATACCTGACATTCAATTTTTTTTCTTGGTAGAGCAAAAGCGGTATGACCCACCTCATCTGGTTTACAAGATGTTTATCGGAGCTTGGTATTATAGTTGAGATGAAAAATTTAGTGAGAAGATTGTTAAATGAAAGTTTCAACTTTGCTTGAATGATTTCTTACCTCGGCTACAATCACATCCGTGTCAATTCCACTCTTGACCCAGCTCAGGGCCTCCCGAGTCTCTTCCTTTGTCATTGATCCTTCTCCGACATGATCAACAGGTTGTTTGAAGCCAACTATACAGTGTTCTTTGCTGTGATCTTGTTTTTTTTTTTTTTTCAATCACACATTACATATTTATATTGTTAGAATAAGTTCATGATTTTCAGAAGAAGAGGCTTAGTGAACTGATTTGAGTAATGCCCAGTCCGGCCGGTCCTGATCCATACCTATCAAAAGCCCATCTGAATGTCTGTCAGGCAACACATTTTTTGCTTACAGTCAATGCGGGAAAGCTTGTCTTCCCCTCAGCAAAAAATGCAAAATATGTAAATCAAAAACTATGAAAATATATTATCTAATATAATATCTACCCCTGTATCCACAGGGGAGGCGCCAGGCTACCACATTGACTTTATTCCCTCTTCTTCCCTCTTCTCATCCTGTATATCCAGCTCCGGTTGGCGCCAGCTATGTCAGCCTCCCTGATGCCAAGGACAAGTCCTTCTAGCTACAGGTGGTGCAAGGATATATGGAAAGAGTATATTAACTCTGGGTAAGGTACAATGTTACAATTCCCAAAAGATATGGGGGAATTGTGACGTAAAAATTGAGAGAAAAATAGGTTAATAATTATATTAAATAAATTTAATATGATTAAAAACCAGAGGGGCCTGATAAATCAGGGGTGGTTTAGATCCCTCTAAGGTATCTTACAAATAAATGCAGAGGATTTAGGTACCTGGAACACTGGGGCCTGTTGGAACAGGGGTGGTTTAATCCCAGGAATGGAAATGGGGAAATATCTTCAAGAAAAGGGTTATTACTTACTAGTAATAAACCTTGAGAGATCTTGGGGATATTCTGGGTGAAACTGGAAAGTTTGAAGCGCTTGGATGGATGGTTGGTGGAGCTTGATGGGCACTGTGAAGTTGTTGGGGAAGACAGGGCTAAAGAATAACTACTAAGAAGCTTACCAGACTGTGTTATAAAGATGTATATCTAATAAGAAGTGGGTAAGGTTGTTAGTGGGTATTGGGAAGCATGAGGAGCATTCTTTGGGCGGTTGAAGAGCTCCTTAAATAGTCTTGAGTTCCCCCTGGGGACCCTGTAGGTATTATTGGCCAACTCGTGGGATCTTTGGACCACATTTTGGCCATTTTTGCTTTCTTGGTGACGCTTCAGCAGCCCCTGCATTGAATACACGTCACCAATTGATTTTTATTAATGTATTTCATTTATTTATTTATTTACATCGACTTACAGTCTGCAGTACATTAGTACTATTTGTTATAGATTTAATACTAGTGGCTTATTTGTATTTATAATAAGCCACAGTATTGTTTGTATTGTTTGTTCACTCAATGTATTGTATGAATAAACAATACCATTTAATGTATTTAATTGTTTAGTCCCCAGTACTCTTCATTACATATGTAACATATGTAATGAGGTCACTGGAGCGTGTTTTTGTTGATTTGGGTGTACCTGAGTGACTGTGGAGTCCGCGTGCCAAGTTTGGGAGCCTGTGAGGGGCTTGATTCTTGCGCGGGGGCTTATATCCCAACTTTGACGCGGGCTTTCAGTCACGCGGGTTGAACTTCAAGTTCTGCGGACTGCGGTACGCGGGGTTTGAGTAAAACACGGTGTATTTACACTATCTCCCCTAATTTACACAACACCTCATTTCCGTGACTGGAAATGGGGTTTAAGCATATGTATATATATATATAAGCATTAATTAATGCAAGTTCCTTTTTGTTAAAGGTACTTGCTAATTATTCTTTGCTAATTTACATAGTGAAGGAGTGAGAATTAGGGGTACTTGTGAGTGAGGTACCCTAGGTTGTTTTTAGTGTAGATTTAGAATATCAAATAATATTCTCACTATTATTTGATTTTCTATATTTTTTTATAATAATTTTTGTAGGAAACTTGTGACAGGTTGCTCTGTCATAGTAGCAAGCTGACAGGCTACCCCCATCTCCCCAGCCCACCCATCGGCTCAGCACCTCCACATCTCAGCACCTCCACATTTCCGTCCGGCCACATCCAATCCACCGTTTGTCAACCCCCCACCAATGGTGTTTGTCAAGTATAGCCCCGAGGCCAAGGCCATTGCGGTCAAACTGATGATCCGAGGAGATTCACCAGATTTTATCAATGACCTTATTGACACAAAGATTTCCCTCAAGTTGTTTGCCCGGTGGAAAGACCTCTGGACGCGTACTCAGTCAGTCATCCGCAATGCTTCTCTCTACCTACCCCAAGGCCGTCCCCTTGCAATTACCGTTGAGGAACGCGAGTTCATCTTGGACATTATCGCCGAAGACCCAACACTCTACCTTGACAAAATCCAAAAAGCAGTCGTCAATGCGTCTGGCAATCTGTACCCGCTCTTGACCATTCACGATGATCTCAAAATCCGCCTAGGTATGAGCCGAAAAGTGGTCCGGCACGTCCACCCAAAGCAATGTCCTATGCGGCGGGTTCTGTGGTCCTTGGAGGTATCATCCTTCCCAGCTAATTTCCTTGTTTTTGTTGGTAAGCGGTTTTGCTTCCCAGTCACACAGATCTCTGGTTACCTCTGCTGATAATGTTGTACATATGATCCCTTCACAGACGAGTCATCTATTTGCCTGGACACCCAACATCGTCGAATGGGACGATCCGCAGTAGGCAGGCCGATTAAATGTATTGAGCAAGAGTTTGCAACAACTTGCTTTAGCCTGCTCCCTGGTGTTTCAACCAATGGCGTAGTGGGGCTAATGGTTCAGCAAGGGTCGATTCTCAGGCTAGATTTTGAGTACTTCTTGGAATCCGTTTTGGTATGTTGAGCTCTTGGGCTATTCTACAATCTAACTGACATACTGACTATCCTATGGGCCACTTAGCTGCCCTTTATGAATCCTTTTCCAGGGCCTCGGAGTGTTGTGGTGATGGAAAATTGTCGCATCCATCATGGTGGCCGGATTGGCCTCATTTGCGACTCAGCTAATGTCATCCACAAGTATCTGCCGCCATACAGCCCGGATTTCAATCCGATCAAGAAGGCTTTTTTGGTTATCAAGAGTCATCTGAAGAGATGCCGAGTCTTGACTGGAGAGCCCGAGGATACTGAGATTATTCGGGATTTTGTCTCCCAATTGGTAACCGCCGAGCTCATGCAAGCGTTGTTCCAAGATTGTGGTTACTAAGATTGTGTCTGATTTAGATTTTTTCTATGTCATTTAAACAACTTAATTATCATGTCTGGTTATTTCTCTCATCACGAAGGCTCTGTTTCCACTCCAGTAATACATGCAAATGATTACTCTCGCCTCATATGTGACACAGCTGATTGTGTAGTGAACATGATACACAATGACCTGTTGATTTCTCCTCACTCAACATGGGATAAGCTGTTAATTTATCCTCACTCAACATGGTATGAGCAGTGTGTGAAGCTTAACATCACCTATCAATCATACACAGGAATACTCATTCATCTGGCTTGCAGGACTTGTCTCGATGGCTGCAAGCCAGATATCGAGACATGTTTTAATCAACGGCCGGGTATCAGACATTGGTGTGAAGTGCCGGGCTCAAAGCAATCTGATTGCTGATAGCTCCTCATTTGTCTGGCTTGCAGGACTTTTCTCGATGGCTGCAAGCCAGATATCAAGACAAGTTTTAATCAACGGCGGGGGGTCAGTCATTGGTGTGAAGTGCTGGGCTCAAAGCAATCTGATTTCTTATGTGATTGGAAATTGCTTAGCGCTTAATGGATGTTTGTATTTCATGGCTGACAATCATCAGAAGGAAGGGAACAGGCTTATGACAATAAGACTAAATATATAGATATAATAGACCAGGCTGACTATGTATGTTGGAGTGAGGGGGGATTGGGCATATGTGGGGAACTTGTTGGTGGTAGAGCTAAAGCTCAGGGGACCCTACGTTATGATCTGAATCTTCTCCAGACCAGTACTCATCCAGTCTGCAAACGCCATCACAGATTAGGTGCGCCGGTCCGGCCTTGAATCCTAACTCGTTTAACTCTTGCTCGGTGCTACGACGGAAGAAGCCCCACTGGGTGATGTTGTGCTCTTTGATTTTCCACTTTGTGTGGAAATCATCAGCTGACACTTCACAGTGGCGCAGAAAACCTTCTATGGAGACATGGGATTGGGTTTACCTTGCCCGGCGAAGCGGTTGGAGATGAACGGAGACTTGCAGCCATGGGAGAGGTCAGCGGACGGGCTGACCTCATCGCGTAGATGCAACGCATCCAAAGAACCTAAAGGGGTTGGAGTCACGACTCGACAAGGGAGGGACGCTGCACATGGACGAGTTCCTCGTGATTGCTGGGGCTGATTAGTTTGGTAGTAGCTTGAACAGCCAAGGACCTCCACCGAGTTTGACAAGGAGGGGGCATAGGAGGACGCAACATCTTCGCTATGTGCCTTATTGGTATTGGAAGCGGAAACAGATCGAGATATAGGTGGGTTAACTGGTGACGCCTTTCCGGATGAGACATCCGCTTGAAATACCCAATGGTCCGGAGATCCGCGAGTTTCCAAACCAGGACCAACCTTGCGCTTGCTCTCACTCGGAGATGATGGTCTTTGCCATTCAAACATTGGGGAATCTGGGGGATTGTCTAGAGTAACGGCTGGGTCGTGCATCTTGCGTGCCCAGGCCCATAACACACTGTGACCAAGGCGAATGAACCGACCATCGCCAGATGGATGCATTGCAAATTCGCCTTCGCCGGGCGGGGCCCCGCGCTCGTGACGCATGGTTATGTGGTGTTGCCTGAGGAGTATTGCCTGCTCACTGGCTGGCTGATCCACCTTGGCTGCAGGCTACAACATTCACATAGGCCTTGTTAGTAATAATCACCTCCTGAAGACAGCCCAGACATATGAGTAAGCAAGAAAGATATAAGCTCACATTAGCTGTCAATCGGGCCCGGGTGTGCTCAAGAGGGGCTCGTTCCTCAGGAGTACCATGCAGCAAGACAAGCATTGCATTGGCCTTGGCATCCTGTGGTCAGGCAGATAAGGATTGGGGTGAGCGACGGCACCGACATGAGAATGGCCCAAGCACTTACCATCAATTCATCTCAAGCTACAATGCAGGGGTCTTGTTGGTGGATCCGCAGACTAATTGCCTTGGCAGGATAGGCGGCCTCGGCGGCCTTTGCAAAATCGGACCAATCTTCTTCCTTCGTAATGTAGAATTTTTTGCTGACACCGTAGATTCGATCACTTGCTATGATAGCCTGCCAATTCAGCAACCCTTTCTCGTTGGTGCTGATCATTGTTGGGGCTAAGTATTCTCGGGAACCCAAAAGAGCAATGATGTCGCTTTTTGCCAGGGCCCAATCCCAGTTGGTTGGACAGGCCTCCCATACATGATGGGGGTGCTTTGAGACCGCCTTGGTCCACGTGGCCGGAGGCTTACCACTTCCTGCGCCGGCCGCTTTTTTGCTGGTCGCTGGGTCCTGGAGAGATAGCCAGATGACATACTCGACGGTTAGCTTGACCGATACACGGGTAGATGGGGTAGGATGAATTTGTTTAGACGCCACAGCATCGACCACCGGATGTGCCGGATAACTGGAGACTGACAGGCCAAGGGGTAGAGCCAAGACCACCGACGATTGGGCTGCAGCGGTTGATATCAACGGGACCATGGGGGAAACGCTTGCTAAAGACATGACGTCGGCTGGGTTGAAACCATGTGGCTGAATTGAACTTGGGGTGATTGCCGCGCCTCCTTTGTCTTGCAATGGGATGACCTGACTGGCAAGCACCCAATGGTCAGATTGCTCATAGGGAATCCGATTGAAACCAATTTCTTCATTGTATTGGGTCTTGGGAACCAGGACTCGTGGGAGGGGGTTGTAGGCCATCGTAATCTGAGCCTGTTGAATGAACCGCTGAAGCCAAGGGACTGCTGAGCTAGATGTACGACAAGTTTGGCCGGAATGCGTGTGGATGTGAAGGTTGGTCCGGGAAAGAGGTGGATGCATGATTGCTGGGGAGAGGGGGGTAGCCGGCGCCAACCGGAGCTGGATATACAGGATGAGAAGAGGGAAGAAGGGGGAAGAAAGTCGATGTGGTAGCCTGGCGCCTCCCACTGTGGATACAGGGGTAGATATCATATTAGATATTATATTTTCATAGTTTTTGATTTATATGTTTTGCATTTTTTGCCGAGGGGAAGACAAGCTTTCCCGCATTGACTGTACTTATGAGTGTTCGACACAACCTTACCCCCATGTCCTCATGCAGTCTCTTATACCCAATTCGAGTGCCCTGTCGGTTACCCAGACAAAGATCAAACCACCAGATTCTTGCAAAGATGGGACCGGCATATAAATTACTGTTGAGCAAGTGGCCTCGGTCAACTTTAGCATACCCTTGACCCAATCACACACACACAAGGTGTTACAGGAGAATTCCTCTTTCGTAGCCATCACCAAAAAAAAAAAAAAGGTCAACACCCTCAAGGAGAATGATCCTGAGGATCTGGTCACCGAAACCGACCTCAGGCAATCTTCTAGCACACCACCCCTTCACTCGCCTGAGGGTTTTTTCTTCCTTTTCTTTAACTTTTGTTTGCAGTCATGATTTTAGTCTTTAGTTACATATCATTGCATATTGTAGATATTGAAAAATGAGAAAAAATTTGTGGGAGAGAAGTTTTTGATACAATGATAAATCACCTGTCTCGGTCCCATAGTCAGTAGCACATCTGCCGTTTGCGAGTTAGAGTGCTTGCAGACATAGTGATCTGATGTTGATTGTATAGAACCTTTAGGGTTGAGGGCCCTTTGTGGCCGGATAGCAAGAGATTTTTAACAATTTCTCTAACTGCAACCTCATCACAGGCAGAAATGTCTTGTTCGTCTTTTGAGCAATCAGTGCTTGAGGAGTAGGAGTCATCATCGGAACCAGTTGATTCGTTGTCCTCAGATGGCGAAACTAACTCATCCATGATGTTGAGTCGTAAGACAATGGAGAGTAACTCACTGGGTGGGATATAATCTTTTTCGTTTTCTTTTCAAAATGGTTCACCCGGAGAATTTGAAACAAGAACAAAGCCAAGGAAACACAATAAATGTGTACACACATAATTTTGAAACTGATACGGGTTGAACACTCTGTGTATGTAGTACAAATTCCAGGCTAGTTGTAGCTGTGGCGCTTTGCACTTTGCCAAATGTCGTGAGCTGATGCGTGTGGTCAACGAGGTTATTCAACCTCTTCGACCAGAGGAATTCCCTCCGGTCAAAGAGGCTGTATAGCCTCTTCGACGGGAGGGAATTCCCTCCAGTCAAAGAGGCTGTATAGCCTCTTCGACGGGAGGGAATTCCCTCCAGTCAAAGAGGCTGTATAGCCTCTTCAACCGGAGGGTCGAGGAGGTTGTATAACCTCCTCAACCGGAGGGAATCCCTCCGGTCGAGGAGGTCATACAGCCTCCTCAACCGGGGATCCCTCCGGCCGAGGGGGTTGTACAACCTCCTCGACTGGAGGGATTGCCCCTGGGCTTCCGTATCTTACATATGTAATTTCTCTTTCTCTCTTCATTTCCTTTTTATCAAAGAAATCAATTACTTATGTAATCCTTCCCGAAAACTACCTCACAACTCACTAGGAAGTATTGCTCAGTTGTTTGTCTCAACACATCAGGAGCTCCAGGTTTTAACTAATGGCTCTCGATGCGTTTGACGAGTATTAAGTAATAGTTTCAAGGTCTGATTGAGTCCGTGGGCACAGTGGTTCTACCTGACCATGGGAACGGCTGAAACACAGTACTCTTCATAGTTGGTTGATTGCGCGAAAGAAGTCTCTTAGATCAACAAGCCCATGGCATCAAATTTTGCGCTCGTGACGGGTTCCGGGTTCTGTAGTTCAGCCGTCACGGTGGTACCTGTGGTGACTCTGTCACAAATGTGACTTGTTGTGACTCGTACGACTAGGTGTATTTAATCTCCAACTATTTCTCCAGCAGGTCTTCAGAGCAGCAACTCTTCTTTCCACTAGCCAGCTCCACAAGATTTTCCCAAAAGCTGCATGTTGAGCCACTGTTTGGAATTAATCTAATTTTACTATCATAAGATGTCTTCAATCTCCCCTATGTTGTCGCCCCGATACTTTTGGCTTGGGATCAGTCTTGTCGTCTTGATTTTTCCAGGGCCGTTTAATTTCGCAGCCACTTCCCCTGTCGATCTCGAATTACGTTTAAAACCAGCCGAGATAGTCCACAAACCTGATGACCCGATTGAGGTTCCGACCGCTCACAATTTTTGGAAGGATCCGACACTCGCCCGCCCTGAAGACATGGGCCTGGTTTCTTTAACCCTGGGGCCCGGGAAAACCACGGGTTTTTCACATGCATCACAAGCTGGACCTTATGAAGACATGGGCCTGGTTTCTTTAACCCTGGGGCCCGGGAAAACCACGGGTTTTTCACATGCATCACAAGGTGTACCTTATAAAACTGATGTTGGCTTTTATAGTCAGCGCCCAGACGTCGGGCCTAGCTCATCAAAGGGCCCAGGTTAGATAAGTTTACCTTACAATAATTTCTGGTAGCAAATCTGACCTCTTCAATCCAATGTCCATATGAATGTCTTTTGACATCACCTGAAGCCAATCCTCCTGCTAACGTAGGACAATACGCCTCCGATAACCGTGATAAGGCGAAAAAAACCTTAGTCGGTCCGGGGTTCTCAATGGAAGCACTTCAGCACAGCCCCGAGCTTCCAAAAATCTCGGCCAGCCCATATGTGAAAGCGTCACAGCCTCATGTCGACTCGAAGGCAGGCCCCTCGGGGAACAGAGGTGCTTTCTTGCTACAAACTTCCTCAATTTACTTTGAATTTTCCAAACTGATTTTTCTTCTTCATATTGGGTCGAATGATTATTCATCTCCGAGGGGTGGGATTCGTGCTTAATAATGCCAGACCTCATTTTGTTGTTAATGATATCTCTGCGGGCGCGTATCGGGCATCCCACGGGGTTCCACGGCAAAGATATGGCGCGGATGGTAGGCCTCACGTGATCATCTGGCCCATGTCGTCTTAGCTGGAGAGAGAGAAAAAACTCTAACTCACTTGTTATGTTGGTTTTGGTTTCACCTGACAATGTGTACCGCACGCTCTCTCAAAAAGCAAATGGCCATGGCCATCATATTATCCAGGTTACCCCGCGGCGCAGCCACTATGGAGGAAAGGCGTGGCCAGCGACAGTCAGCCAGATGATCCAGCCACCCGTGTCGAAAGACCAGCCAATTAGCCATCCAAATACCCTCCAGTTTCATCCTGTTGATTTTCAGGTTCCTGTTAATTTTCAGGGTGCTGCCGAGGTTCAGGGTCCTCATCCGGTTCAGGCTCCTGCTCAGTTTCAGTTTCCTGTTCAGGTTCAGCCTCGTCCTCATGTTCAACATTCCACTGATACCCGACGGCTGATGAACAGCGAATTGCGCAGGATCCAGAAAGGTCGTATGAAACGAGTTGGGCAGCAGTCAAATGTACGCCAGTTTTCTAGCACACAACACCAGGCAAGACCCACAAGACAATTTGCCACTAGTCATCATGCTCCCAGCCTTGACCAGCCTGTTTCGGATGCCGGCTCTTCGAGTTAAAAATACGTCTGATTCAAACCCCCCATCTGCTTGCTTGCTACACTCTCCTTTTTCATCCTTTGCGGCAATTACTCACATGAATAATATGTGGGCTCATTGAGGTCTGATCAGTTCATCTCATAGTGATTTCCAACTGGTTTCTTCAGCCCAAACATCCAGCTAAATTTCATTTTATCAATCACCTATTTTAATGGAAAGATATTTTGCACAAATTATTGTTAGCCTGGAATAATCACCATAGCCATAAAACAGGTTTTAAATTCTTCTTAAGCTCATCATAAAGCTTTACTCCTATAATCCAACTGATCTTTCTGTGAGAATATGAGTATTTTATTTATAGTATGAGCATAAGTGTTTCACCTGATGATGATCTGTTGTTTGCGTAATCTCCTTTTTTATGATGATATGTGAATAATTGCAAAATTTTGGTTACTAATTTAAGGCCAATAGAATCTTCTGCAATAAAGATATTAGGTGTAAGCCTCAGTGATGCCAAAGACTGGAATCTTTCTAGCTAAACTGGGTGCAAGCAAAAAACAGGTGGTAACACAAGGGTATGAGTCAAGGGGAAATAGGTAATGGTTGATTTAAAAGAAAAGGTTTTAATAAAAACAATAAAGTTTTTATTAAGGGAGGGGCCTGAGTTACAGGGGTGGTTTATTGTGCCCTCCAAGGTTCTGGTCTTTTTGGTAAAAGAGTATGTCCAGACAGTAGTATACTACTGAAGTATATAAGGAAATAAGACTCACTAGTTTATTTCCAGGAAAGATAACTTCAGGAGGAGTATAACTGGTCTTGAGGTGCTCAAATACCTGGGTAACAGGTTGGTGATGAGTGCTGAGAAAGGTGAAAGGTTGTTGGATGAACTTCAGGTATAAAACAAGCAAAAACTGGACTATATAACAGGCTATAAGACTGGTTGATATGGTGGGTAAAAGCTGGTAAATGTAAATGAAGATGGGGATATCATTTCGTGGGAAGGAAGGGCTGTTTATATATCCATTCTGGGATCTTGGGGGCGAAGCAGAAGCTCAGTTTTGCCTGGTCTAGTCTTCTACTAAGCCCTAGTTACCTGTATAACTGGTTTGGCTACGGTAGGGCTTAGTTACATGTTTCAAAAGGCCCAAGGTGGTTTGATGTTCCCAGTAAGGTGAGTAATTTTGTGTCTTCTTTCCTTTTGGACCAGTAGTCTATTTACAACCAACCAATTGGGCTATCTTGGCCTTAGTAGGAAAAGTATTGCCACGGCCTTGGTTGTGGCTTCTATTACAGGTGCAAGGTACATGTAACTATGGAAATGATGATGTAAACCTTATTTATACATCATACCCGAACTCTATTAACCTTAATTACATAGTCTACTAGCATATATTGTGTTTTTACAAACGCTTGGACTGATTTGCATCAAGATTTATTAAAATCTGTCAAAAAAAAACAATCTTTTATGTTTTTCGAAACCCATAATCCGGTCATTAATGATCAACATGGCTGATTCCTGATGCTGTGTGTGGCAGTAACCTGAAGATTAAACTGGGGCTGTGGCCTTAATCCCATAACCTTGTGATCCAAAAATCTTCAAAAAGTCCAAGAATTTGTAAAAACACAATATTTAAGGTTATGTAGATCTTTAAGTCATATGAAAACTTGACGGCCTTGTAAAGGGATATGAAGGAGTAATAATTACGGGGTACTTTTACTAAGCTACCCTAGGTTAATTTACATGTAGATTCAGAATCTGAAGTCTTATTCTAAGTTTTTTTTATACTTTAGAAGTTATATCTAGATTCTGTGTTATATGTTTTGTTTTAATAATTTCTTTTGAAACAAAAGACGTAAGGTGTGCATTCTTTTGAGACTAAGAATATAAGTTGTATATTGTTCTAATTTGCTATGGTCAGGTTTTCTCTGAATTAGTAGCAGGCTGAAATTAGGGGGTATCAAATATGACCAAATCCACCATCAAAACCAGTGAAATAGGAATTGTGATGGTTTGAAATCACTCTTCTTTGCAAATCTATATTTATTTCAGCCAGTAGTAGTAAAGAAACTAGAAAAGAAAATAGGAAACAAAAACCATAACCTGATGAGTATGCCAACTGAGAGAAAACCAAACATAGAAAGAAAATATATACAAACAGGATAAAGAAGCAATCTATACTAAGAACTGAGACCACAATTGTAGAAAAAACTTGAGAAAAAAACAAAACTAGAACAATAAAGTCTGAAGAACAATTGATTTCAGTATTTGAATCTAATGAATACTACTATATGAGACTAGACAAGAAAAAAAATGCTAAGACTCAAAATTATAGACTTCCTGATTAAACTCCTCCTGAAACACTAATGTCTTCAACTTTCAGATCTATTGTTGTTGATTCAAATGAGTTTGAAAGTACCTGAGTTTCTTGTTGATAGCTGAAATGATTACTCTTCTTTACCTGAATGATGATGATTACTTTCTCTTTGGACTTCTTGAGACTTGAGGGATCTGAATGTGAAATCATCCCAACAGTACTTGATGGTGAAGAAAGAAACCAAGAAGGCAAGAGAACCAGAAAACTTGAAAAGTAGAAGAGCTTTTAAGTGTATATGCCACGTGTACACATGACAATGAATATGCAATAGCAACACTTTATCAAATTACCCTCAACAGAAATTTCAACAAGATTTGAACTTTGGACATTCTGAACTGTGACATATTAATATCCATGGTTTTTATGAATAGTGGATTTTCAAAAGCAGTTGATTAAATAATGGTGGATTGGCCATATTTGATACCCCCTATTGACACATCTTGAGGAATATGTATATTTTATGGTGAATAGTGATTATATTTGCTATTTCTTAGTAAAACCAACTGATACAAGTAATGAACCCCAGTGTGGAAATACCAGGCTTTAGGAACTTACTGGAGGGGTGTCAGCTATGTGTATGAAACACTGGCTTAGTTTTACAATTAAACCAGGTACTGTCACTGTGCTGAAAGGTTATCTGAATAAATAATTGAATTTATTCTCTCTATAGTGTCCAAACTATGCACAGAGGATAACCTAAAACTCCTTATAATTGAATATTTGATATACAAATCACTCAATTGGAGAAGACTAATAGTTAACCGTGTAGGTTTGGCTATTCTTTGTCTTTTTGGGAAAGATATAGCAATAAAAATTGCTATTAAGCAGCTGGCAAGCACTTAAGCTGATTGGCTACTGTCAGAGGTGGTAGTCTTGCAGCAACTGCTTTCTAAGGAACAGATCAAGGCCAAGAGATGGGGAATTCTAAGGTAACTTGAGACTATTCCAGTAATAAAGGTTGGGTTGGATATAAAAGGGATACACTACTCTAATAGTAGGAGGAGAATATTCAGAGTACTTACAAAATGGTACTGGGGGAATATGCTGAGGAACCAATCCTAGGCCAGAAATGGCCTCCTTTTATATTCTAGAGATTCCTTGAGGAATGTTCTAGAATGTTTATTCTACATTCTGCTCTAATGTATTACAATTCAAATGTACAATGATTTAATGGGAATTGTATTGAATTGAGCACAGTATTTTCTATGTCCCCATGACCTCATGACATGTATGTATAACCAATCACATCATGGGCCAATTTATTTAATAGAACAATACTGGGAAATTACCATGCACTCAGGTAATTTCTTTCTTATAAGAATAACTGTGTTATTATTATATTTATGCAAATAAGTTTATTGTCTCTCAGCTTTTATGACAATACTTTATAATCTATATTTTTTACGGTTATTCCATCTCCTACTAAGTCCCTTTTGAGCTATGGTAAAGTAATAGAAGGAGTTGGAATTTGGTGGTGGTTTGAGTGAGGTACCCCACCTAATTTTACATGAAAAGTTGATTACTTTAATAATATTATAGTATATATTATTGCTAATACAATATTTTATTAATATTTTACATTGAAGTCAGTTTTTAGGATACTCTGGAGTATCTCTAGGGCTGACAAGGGGATAGGTTTCTGTTTAGGCTACCTTCCAGTGTAAAACTAACCAAAGGACAGAATGGAACTTGGACGGGAGATGAATAGCTACACTAATGTAATCTATATCAATTTTGCCCATCTAAGAGCTACCTTCCTGAATCAATACTGATGGGGGATAAGTGTGAAACTAAGAACCAAATCAAGAAAAATGTGTGGATAGGTCCTAATTGTTCTGAAAATATTTATCACAATGGCATAAAATTGAGAAGCCTGTATCAGATGACCTCTGAAATCATGGGTTTTTCTTTGGCATGTATTATCTGGGTCTGTCTAGATTTATTCCTTATGCTCTAGATAGCCAAGCTAGTCCAGTGGGGCCCAGTGCTATGCTACACTAACCTGCTCAGCCAGGCCATCAATATGTATATTTCACATGTGAATTAAAAAGTATATTCTCCAGAAATCTTGCAGGAGTCTCCCAGCTAAAATTAGGATCAAAGCAAATTTGACTGGGAGGAGATCCTTTAATTTATTAATAGGATAAAACCTGGCTGACTGAAAGTTATGTATCCCGCTTAACTGGGTATACAGCCTTGTGTAATGGGATGAATACCCCTGGTAGAAGAGAATATACAATTGTATCAACTAGGAGGTATCCATCCCAGCCAAAAGTGGATAGAGCCTTGTTGACTGGGGGGAATTGCTCCCAGTAAGAAATTATAAAAAACCTGTTTGACTGGTAGGCCTCCCAGTGAAAAAGGGTTCACACTTTGGTGAGCCTGGGTCTCTTATGTGAATGAAGGAAATAAGGAAATGACATTATAACGCCAGAAAAACTTGAGGATTTGTCATGAAACCAACCCAATTTAAAAAGGGGGATTAGTTGGCCAAAACGCAAGATTGAGAAGAGATGAAGTGTCAAAGATAAGTTTGAAGAAGTGCCAAAGCTACGTTTGAGCTGGAATAGTTCAAGGATAACTCCAAAGATGAAGATGTGTGAACTCAGAGGTCACTTTGTACTCAGCCAGGATGATGGCAAGCTGAATATTTCAGTAGTAAGCATGAATCAATTTCATATCAATTAACTGAGGAAAGAGAGATTGATGAAAATTCCAAGAGCATCTACTGTAAAGCTAAAAAAAATAGGCTTCTAGAACCAAACAAACCATGCAAGGTGTCAACCTCTGTAATGCCAAGGAGTACTCCTTCTAGCTACACAGGGTGCAAAAATAGATGGTAAAGAGCAGAAAGCTCTGGGATAAAATATAAGAGGGGTAATTCCAAAAAGGATATGTGGAATGTGGGGATTTTATAACAAGATATAATTAATTATATTAAATATATTTAATATAATTGAAAAAATAAGAGGGGCCTGATAAATCAGGGGTTGTTTAATCCCTCAAAGGTATCTTGCAAGCAGAGGATTCAAGTACCTGAAAACACTGAGGCCTGTAAACAGGGGTGGTTTTAAATCCCAGACAAAAGATTGTGAAGAATATAAAGAGAAAGGGTTATTTACTTACTAGTAAAAAATACCTTAACACTCTGGATATTCTTCTGGGGGGAAACTGAGCAGTTGGAACCGCGTGGAAAGGTGGTTGGGGGAGCTGGGTGGACACTGGGAAATTTCAGGGGAGTAAGAAGGGGCTAAAAAACAGATACTAGGACCTTACCAGACAGAATAACAATAGTAGAGCTATGGTGATATGTGGGTAAGAGTTGTAGTATATATGTTAAAAGCATGAGGAGGCAAAATACAGGGGGAACAAGGGCTCCTTAAATGCCTTTCTGGAGCCCCAATGGCAAAACACAGGATGTATTTTTGGCTATGGGAAAAATAAAAGGAAGGGTTTAAGATTTAATATAAATGTATCTAGTTGTTTAATCAAATTTCCATATGTACAGGCTGTCTACTATTGGTACAGCCTGTCTAAGCTCTTTTGCTGGAATCTTGAGGCGCTTCTGAACCTCTGACAAGGTTTGTTAGATGTTTTGATCAAAGGTTTTAATTACATGTCAAAATGTATTTGTTTAAATGTCACATGTACTTGTTGATCACATTTGTCAGAGTTTAATTGTTTTGTATTGTGTACAATGTGATATACATGTATTTGTTTGTTCTGTGGGCGCTTCAAGAGCTTCTTGTTTGATCCCTGTCATGCAGGCTCTTTGGGAATGCATGACTGCAGGGATCTGTCAACAGATAATTTCCCACTAAGGATGTAATACATTTCTTTTAAACAGTTGTTTAATTATTATTTTTGGGATGTTCTCATGTTATTTCCTTCCTCTTGTTCGTGGTCTCTGTCCCTCTGAAGCATGTAAAATAAATAAATACATAGATAATATAGTGTATTACTAGTATTATATACTTATATTATTAATGTCCTATTTATTTATTTTATTATGTTCTTATTTAAAAACATTTTTATTTCGTGGTTTTGTATATGTATTTATGTTTTTTATTCTATATTTTAATGTATAATAATTATTTCAGCGCTTTTAGTGGTAATATTCTTTCAAGTTGTTTTACCACTAGAAGTTTTAAGTTATCTGGGGTACTTTGGCTGAAGTACCCTAGGTTATTTTACACGCTCTTCAAGATTATGAAACAATTTTATCACTTATTTTATTATTTATTAACATATTCATTGTTTTATACTTAATATTGTATTTCTTTATTTATTATTAATTTACTATGTAATAATGTACTGATTATTTACATATTACTTTTTTATGGTGCTTTATCTTATTATTATTCATTTATTACCTTTTTTTAAATGATTAATACTATATTTTTTATTTTATGTTTATTTCTGTTCTAGTCAGGTTGTCTCTGAACTAGTAGCAAGCTGACACAAGGTTTGTACTGGATCAATACATGCAACCTAACAGGTTGAAATTGGCCTGTTAGGTTGCATGACATGGATTGTGGATTGGCGTCAATCTGTGTCTTTCTAAAAGTCCCTCCCCCCAAAATTTGTGGGCTATACACTTGTTTATAATAAGATAAAAGGCTACTGTTATTGAGGATAAGTAGAAGATGTGTCAAAGATGAATGATATTGTATGTACTCAAGACACAAGTTACAAAGATGTTTGAAGAAGATCACTAAAAGAAGAGTACATGATGTTCAAAGATGAACTAATTGAAACGGAAAGCAACTGCTGTTCAAGGATGATTTGTCAAGTTAATGTCTTCAAGTCAAAGGTGAAATGCCTAATAATGATTGATTGAATGCAAGGCCAGCTGGAAAAGGTTAAGCACCAAGCTTGACAGTTGAGAGTGAATTCAAGCTAGTCCGGGAAAGGGTTATAGGATAAGCTTCAAAACTGGGCCAAATTGCCAGGAATAGTAGTCCATAGTGCCGGGCGTTGATAAACGCACGCCAAGCGCGCAAGCCAACGCCAACCCGCACGCCAATTTTTTTTGGCGTGCGGGGCCTACACGCCAAAAAAAATTGGCGTGTAGGGTCTACACGCCAATTTTATTTGGCGTGTGAGACCCACACGCCAAAAATGGAGTGTGGGCCTCGCACGCCAATTGTTTGGCGTGTGGGGGGATCCCGCTCACGTAATCGAATGGGAGGGCCCATTCGATTACGTGAGCGGGCCGGCTGACGAGGTTATACAACCTTGTCAGCCGGGAGGACTTCCTCCCGGCACGAGGCTGTATAACCTCGTCAGCCAGGAGGAAGTCCTCCTGGCCGACGAGGTTGTATAGCCTCGCCGGCCGGGAGGACTTCCTCCTGGCTGACAAGGTTGTATAACCTTGTTGGCCAGGAGGAAGTCCTCCCGGCCGACGAGGCTATACAACCTCGTCGGCCAGGAGGACTTCCTCCTGGCTGACAAGGTTGTATAACCTTGTCAGCCGGGAGGACTTCCTCCCGGCTGACGAGGTTATACAACCTCGTCGGCCAGGAGGAAGTCCTCCTGGCTGACGAGGTTGTATAACCTTGTCGGCCAGGAGGAAGTCCTCCCGGCTGACGAGGTTATACAACCTTGTCAGCCAGGAGGAAGTCCTCCTGGCCGACGAGGTTGTATAGCCTCGTCGGCCGGGAGGACTTCCTCCTGGCCAACAAGGTTATACAACCTTGTCAGCCAGGAGGAAGTCCTCCCGGCCGGCGAGGCTATACAACCTCGTCGGCCAGGAGGACTTCCTCCTGGCTGACGAGGTTGTATAACCTCGTCAGCCGGGAGGAAGTCCTCCTGGCTGACGAGGTTATACAGCCTCGTCAGCCAGGAGGACTTCCTCCTGGCTGACGAGGTTGTATAACCTTGTCAGCCAGGAGGAAGTCCTCCCGGCTGACGAGGTTATACAACCTCGTCAGCCAGGAGGACTTAGGACTTCCTCCTGGCTGACAAGGTTATACAACCTCGTCAGCCAGGAGGAAGTCCTCCTGGCTGACGAGGCTGTATAACCTCGTCAGCCAGGAGGACTTCCTCCCGGCTGACGAGGTTGTATAACCTTGTCAGCCGGCCCGCTCACGTAATCGAATGGGCCCTCCCATTTGATTACGTGAGCAAGGGGGGACCCGCACGCCAAAATAAATTGGCGTGTGAGACCCACACGCCAAAAATGGTGTGTGGTTCCCACACGCCATTTTTGGCGTGTGGGTCTCACACGCCAATTTATTTTGGCGTGTAGACCCTACACGCCAATTATTTTTGGCGTGTAGGCCCCGCACGCCAAAAAAAAGTGGCGTGCGGGTTGGCGTTGGCGTGCGTTTATCAACGCCCATAGTGCCGGCTTAGATGATTTGAGTAATTGTTGAAGATGAGGTCAAATTCCCACCTTTTTTAGGTGTCATGCAAAAGGAATTTGATATGTTTGTCAAATCTGAGGAGCATTTGAAGTTTGAAGGATATGGTAATGATTGGGTCATAGTGAGCTGAGACCATGAATTGCAGTGTGACAGATGCTTGGGTATACAAGCCATACTCCTGCAAATTTTGGGGATAAGACTTCCTGTAGGGTTTATTTGTTGCGTTTCATTTCATTTGTTCTAAATTTCGTTCAGTTCTAATTTCACCTCACATTTCACATATGTTTCATCAGTTTTGTAGTACACCCAGGGCAGCAGTCAGTTTGTGGAAGGCCTCATTTCTTCATCCTACCATGCACTCATCTTCTCTTTGGCTGCTGTTCCAGGTATGTTCTCCATTTCTTTTTCTCTCTCTCTTCTTTTCTTTGTTTTCATTTCTTTGTTCTAGTCTTTTCTCATTACTGATGCAATTAACCATCCTTCCACACACCCATCTTCTCTTTGGCTGCTGTTCCAGCTTTTTCCGCTTCATCAGTTGATGCGCCTCAGTTAACTACGGCTTAGAAAATCATTCAGGGTGCCTCTAGACTAATACACACTTGAGTGTGAGGGATCTGTACACTTTTTGAAAAATCAGCAATCTATTACAACTCTCCCTTCTCCATTTAAATAAGATTTTTTGCAGGACTTCAAATTGCCAAGTGTGTTAAAAACCACTGAATCCAAGATGTGGGTTCATCCCAGCTTCAGATTAACTGGTGTGAAGAAATTCAAACCACCCATTACCAACTCTAAATAGTTGGGCTGGAGCTGCTTGATGAAATTAAATTTCAGAAATACGGATGTAGCATACATCATTGAAGAACATGAAAGTGGTACCAAGTCCAACAACCACTGGCTCCATGAAAAGAAGGTGGTATTTGGCATTATTTGGAGGATGATAAATCCAGTCAATATGTCAGCCACAGAGTAAATATCACAGTACCTGACATGTACCAAGTAACTGCAAAGTATTATTAGTTATTATTATCATTTATAATAATTAATATTCATTATTTATTCTTATTATTCTTATTCACTATTATTCCTTTAAGAATTAATAATTTACAATGATTAAAGTATAATCATTACAATAATTAATGAAAATGATTTAACATACATTCATTAAATAACACATGAATAATTCAGGTTATTCTATGAACTCTTGTTATACAAGACATGTAACTTGTAGGTGCTTTTCCCACCTTTAATTTGAAATATCCTGAGTAACAGATGTTACTTGTCAACAATCTGTACTCTATTCCACCTATAGTGGCATGTACAGAAAGGAATAAAGGGATATTAAAATTTAGAAAGTGTAAATAAAAGAATAACTTATAATGAATATTACTTTGGTGTTTTGTTAAAACACTAAGTACAAAATTTAAACAGGTTACAACCCTGCTACCAAACTTCTGAGTTGGAATATGATCCACAGAAGGGGTAAACCAGATTATAACACAGTTCTTCCAGATAAATTCAATAATATTAATTTAAATGGGGGGTTTTGAGGATTTTTAACTATAAAAGACAGTAATAAAAATAAAGGCCAGTCCTCCATACTTACAGGAGAAGGTGAGCCCCTTGGTAGCTTAAAATAAGTTATCTAAGTGTAGTTCAAAATTGATGGGGGAGGTTATCTTTAATTTAGTGAAAAAAACTCCTCCTTAAATAATAAAAAGATCACACTGTCAAATTCTTTTGACAGTGGTGATCAGGGAAAGATTACCAGGGAGAATTGATCACCCTGTTTGTGATCAGATGTGAAAAATGGTGTCATCTGTAATTAAAATGATACCATAAATATTTCACTAAGATATACATGTGAATAAATTTCTTAGGGTTTTGTGCTTGAAAAGGCGCTTTCCCTGAAGGAAAATTGAAGTGAAATCACATTTATTAATCATGTAATACATAATACGTAAGATTTACTTAAATTTATATGTAATCTTATAGTATGGATTACTATGGGTTAGCTGGGATTTTCCAGGATTTTCATGGAAAAAACTATACCAATACATGGTTCTTTATCCATTCATTGCATATTTCAAATTTATTTTCCAAGGATTGTCTTTAATTAAATTTCCTTTATATTTGATAAACAATTACATATGATTTCGATACGCTTGTTGAACATTGTCATGAGTGTGGCTTGAACTCAGAGCCTTCTATTCAAGTCATATTTCTTAGTTTGTTCTTAACTGTTAGCACAGCCCGCAAGCAGGTGACAAAAGTCAAATTTTGCTGTGTTGACAATTTGCATATTCATTATTGAGCTTGCGTGCCAATTCAAACTTCAGCTGGCTCAGATCATGTCAGCTGAATTGAAAAGTGTCAGCTCAACCCCAATTTTTTCATCTGTGTTACATATAGACAAACACTCCTGTCAACTGCACCACCCTACCACTCCAACAACAATCCTTTCCCAGAAACTGACTCCACAAACCAAATAAACAGCTCTAGGGACTGAGACCTTGTAAGATATTTCTTCTTTTCTTTTCTCCCCCATTTAATAACTTCATGTTATTTTATTATTTTAGACACAGCAGCTATCATCCAAACCCAAATTACAATCACCATCCCATATCACCCTCCTTGGTACCCCATAATGAATCTGGTGGCACATACATGTCTCCAATGTGTCAACCAAACCATCACATCAAAAGAAGGCAAAACAACCCCTGGATGTTGGGCATTGATAAACGCACACCAAAGGCGCACACCAAAACCCACCCGCACACCAATTTTTTTTGGTGTGCGGGGCCTACACGCCAAAATAAATTGGTGTGTAGGGTCTACACGCCACTTTTTGGCCGTAGGCCCCGCACACCAAATATTGGTGGCGTGCAGGTCCCAGACACCAATTTTTGGTGTGTGGGAAACCTTGTCGGCCAGGAGGAAATCCTCCTTGCCAACAAGGCTATACAACCTTGTCAGCCAGGAGGAAATCCTGCTGGCCAACAAGGTTATACAACCTTGTCATCCAGGAGGAAATCTGAAGGATTCTGAAAGATTATTGGAAGCTCATTAGAGGTGATAATCACTTAGTCTCTTGTATGGGGTATTGAAATCAGGTTGCCATTGGCAATCAACAGGAATCAATGTCAGATCTCTGGTTTAGGTAAGCCTGTACACTTCTTCTTTTTTTTTGAGTCTCTTTTATCCTCCTCACCCCAATCAGTTTGAGGGCATGAGACAACCTCACTGGAATTTCCCTCTTAGTTACATTGCAATTGAGGTGGTTTCTTTTTTCTTGAAATCCGCCTGAAAACACTTGTCTCTCTCACCATACCCTGTAATTGAGCGAAAGGACTCCAGCCCTTAAAAATTGGGACATGATTTTTTGGTCCCACATATATTCAAATGTACAACACACAAAAAGGAGTGAAATGAGAAAACACTTGTGATTTTTTCAACGGTTTTGATGGGAAGCAAGTGGCTGAAACAATGAGAGTCATCTGGCCACACAGGATGAATCAGACTGGTGAGAAAGCGTTTAGCCTTAGGGAGCAGAAAAGGGACTCGAATTGGTCAGTAAAGAAGCAAAACTGATAGGCTTATTCAGTCAGCATTTAGCTTAAAACATACCTTGGATAAATCAAATTGGTAGATTTCTGCTAGTTCTGCGGGGTAGTTGTGGGTCTTTTGAGTGTCTTGAGGAAAATTATAAACTGTAAGGAACTTCTGATTTCTCGAAAGGTTGATTGAGTATAGTGATAATGTCTCTTTCAATAATAATCATGTTTGCATGTGTAATCATGTCTCATTGAATATGTAATAATGTTTCTTCTCTTTATTATTTCATGTCAGGTAAACTTGAAGACGTTGTTCCGAGCGTCGCAGGCACCAGTACTACAGTGTCACCCAGTTGAGTTAGTAGAAACATAACTAGCTCGAGCATGTGGACTTATGTAGGGATAATTCACCAACTCAGGAGTTGATTCATCTCCACCTTCACTCTTTAGCTCATTTAAACAATACGCTTTGATTTATCTACAGTGCAAACTCCAATGTGTAGACATATTTCCTGGTTTGGCTCTGCCGCACATAGCACCTAACATCATGCAGCGAATTTCAATCAGAAAGATGTGATTAAAAAAACTGGTTCACGTGTTATGCTGTGTCCGTTGTGAGGTAAGATAGACAACCTCATTCACCAGTTTGTAGCGTGCATTTACTATTGGATGAACAAAGCAACTCGAACAAGGATAAAAGGGGAAGATACAGGTGCCAATCGAATTACATGGTGGGGTGAAAACTAGTGCGGTCTGAGGCGACAACAAGGACAAACGTGTATATAAATGACGTGGATGGACCTGAGAAGAGAGATAGTAATTGCTCTGAACATGGGTATAAAACAAAAACACTTTGATTGGAACGTAGGTTTAAACGAAAGGTTCAGTAATAACTTGTTTGAGCACCGCCTGGGTCATCATCAGCAGAAGGCTCGAGAGTCGCCCACGGGTTAACGTGTTCCACCGGAGCAGCATAGCTACCTATTACCATCCCAAACGAACAACAAACGCGGGTTCCGTCGATTGGTTAAGTGGGGATATAGATTATGTAGATGGAGTGAATAGAAGTAGGGGGAGACTTGCCCGCAATTTGGTCGCCTTGATAGGTTGAGAGAGAGTCTGGTAGGCCATCCTCATCGATCACTTCTAGGAGCCATCGCTGGTGAGCCGGATGAGCCCCTTTGACTGTCTCCAGTTTCTTGAGCAGCACTTCTGCCCCAGGATGAGTGGATGCCCCCTATAAGAATGAGAAGAGAAATGAAGTGAGAAAAGAATCGGTAGATCAGTCGTTGGGATATGACATCCACCTTGATGTCTAACACTCGGCTGATATCGTCATTCGATGCAATCAAGTTACTTGTTCTGTACAGCCATTTCTGTTTTGTCATTCAAAACAATCGAGGATGTAAGTTTATGAAAGAAAGAAAAAAAAACGAAACCGAGTGCCAAAAAGGTGATGTTTGATTGGATGGGCAGAGGGGGAAAGGACTGACTTGGTTATGCGCATCCTTGCCCACTTTTTGGTGCCACTGACAGACTGTATAATCGGGCACATACGCAGACAGGTTTTGGTGTTCCGAGTCAACGTGAGCGATCAGTCACCTACCAGAATGTACTGAGTGGACTAGTTGGAAGTTGCTCTTTAACGCACCGTGAATATCTCTAGATGACCGTAGGTTATCAAATTGAGGGAGTCAGCGCTTAAGGAAGAGGAAAATTGGACTGATATGGAGATGAAACTACTGAAGGGAAAATGTATCAGAATAAATGAAGAATGCAGCTAACCCTAAGCGTTTAAAGTTGCCATGTTCGTAATCCAAACATAGGCTAGTTAGCTTGTTGACCAAGTAACCGTTCTCATATTTCCAGAGTTGTGCAGCTGATTCCTGGCCGACTATGAGTGAATTTGTTTTTCAAACCGACAATATATCGTGATTGAGCACGATTGTCGTCCTTTTTTTATCAATCGGTGTGCTTACATTTTTGGTCGACAACGACTAAGCGAGTCTGTGTAGGTTGAGAGTGGCAGCATAAAGGAGTGAGGAGACGGTCAGTAATACATAAATGGGTAGGAGAGGAGAATACATAACTGGTTCGAAACTTCCACCGAGCGGTTGGATGACTTTCTTCGACCAAACCGATTTGATATAAAACCAACCTAAGACACTCAGATTTAATAGAAAGTTAGGTCAAGCCATTATCTTAAAGGGCTGTTGGATGGACATGGGTCGGTCTTGGCCGGGAGCTTACCTACAGGGAAGTCGGCCATTCGCGGAGTGTGAGTGTGAGTGTGAGTGTGAAGTGAGTGGGTGAGTGTGTAGATGGTGGGGTTGGTGGTGGTAATCCGGCTGGTTGGTGTGAGTCGAGTCCCGATAACTCCCGACGATTCTAGCTAACATCACCGAGGGATATTTACCCCAACTACATATTTAAATACATCTAAACAAGGGCTTCTCTCATTCATACCTCCTCACCAAACCAAACATCCCAGAAAACAGAACAACCAAGAACACAAACATCCAACAGCCTCATCATGATCAGAATCGCCGTCCTCACCTCCGGTGGTGACAGTGCCGGTATGAATGCGGCAGTCCGAAGCGTCGTACGAACCGGAATCTCAAAGTGGGTCAGACAGGAGACTGCTTCAATACTCTTGGTATAAACCTTTGCTGATTTGGTCTATCGGTGGTTCTTGCAGATCCTGTGAAGTCTATGGTAAATGCGCACAAACCTCTTCGATTCCTGCGTTTGGAGTTAGATAGAGCCAGTTAAACTTAGGGTGAACTATTACTAACTTATGGTATCCCACTCGTAGTTGTTCGAGAAGGATACGAAGGCCTTGTCCGAGGCAACGAAGCTCCGATCGCTCATGCCAAGACAGATAATCTCACCCTCCCAGCCAGCGGTCATCCCCGAATGCCCAAGACCTCAGACCGGCCCTTGTCGACTAACTTTATCTCGACTTACTTTGGTGCTGATGCGCTCAAAGATGGGGAGGCGGATAGTGAACTCAAAGGACAACATATCGTCCGAGTAGGCTGGGATGATGTCGGACCTTTCCTCAGTGAGGTTAGCTCGCCCTCTATCCTCTAAGAATTAACCTCAAATAAATACTTATTATCATTCATCTCTTCCCTTCTTAACAGGGTGGTACGTTGATTGGCACTCAAAGGTCACAAAGCTTTCGTCAGCTTGAAGGTAGAAGGAAAGCCGCCCATAATTTGATCATTCATGGTATCAATGCTCTCGTAGTCTGTGGAGGAGATGGTTCGCTGACGGGTGCGGATAAGCTAAGAGCAGAATGGCCTGAACATGTAAATACCTTACTTGCCTCAAGTCAGTCGATTTCCTCCTTTTGTTTATTTTATCTATAAATTTATCATTTCTTGACTTGGAATGACCATCCAGATGAGATCTCCGCGGAACAAGCAAAAATATACAACCACTTAATCATCGTAGGACTAGTGGGCTCAATCGACAACGATATGGCCCTGACAGATGTGACGATCGGAGCACCGACTGCACTCCATCGAATCTGTGAATCGATCGACAACATCTCCTCGACTGCCTCTTCTCACTCCAGAGCTTTTGTGGTTGAAGTAATGGGTCGGAATTGTGGGTGGTTAGCCTTGATGGCTGGGATGAGGTAGGCTTAGTTTATAACCAAAATACTCTGTCGGAGCCCTTGCTTAGACTTCATTCCTCTGGACAGTTCGGGCGCAGATTATGTATTTATACCTGAAAAACCACCAGCATACGATGATTGGGAGCACGAACTATGTGAAGCACTAAGGAGAGTGAGTGACTGATTTCGTACTAGGAATCAATTAAACCGGAAGGGATGATCTTATGTGGATGTTGTTCGTTCTGTTCTGACAGCATCGGGAGATGGGCAAGCGTAAGAGTATAGTGATTGTAGCAGAAGGTGCGATTGACAAGAATCTACAGCCTATCAAGGCGGACTACATAGCCTCGATCCTGACCGACCGACTCAAGTTGGACACTCGGGTTACAACCCTTGGCCATACTCAACGAGGCGGAAAACCATGTGCATACGACCGTATCCTTGCCACTCTCCAGGGTATAGAGGCCGTCGAAGCCGTCCTCGAATTGTCTCGTAACCCGGGCGGTGAAAGTCCTTTGATTGGCTTAAGAGAGAATCAGATCATTCGCGTACCACTCATGAAAGCTGTCCAGACCGTGCGCAATTTCCATACCCTCTCTCAACCTTTTTTTTTTTTTTTTTTGCTCCCAATCAAAAAATGATAATCTCTGACTATCTTTTGCCTTCGAAAAAACCAACTCGATTGATTCCATCCTGATTAGACTCAAGCTCTCGCGAAAGCGATCGCCAACAAGGATTTCAAGCATGCAATGAGCCTCAGAGACACCGTTTATCAGACGAGTTTTGACGCGTTTGCGGCGACTACCCGGCTTGATGATCGGATCAAACTACCTGAATCTCAGCGTATGCGAGTCGGAATTATCCAGTTGAGTCTCCCAGTTCACTTGCTCTGCGCCACACCCGTCCTGTGCATGTGTCTGATATAATACAAAGAAAATCATAGTATTGGTGCCCCAGCTGGAGGGATGAACGCGGCGACCCGAACGGCGGTCCGGTACTGTTTGACCCGGGGCCACACGCCTCTAGCGATCTTCAACAGCTGGACGGGGTTGATGGACGGACACGTGGAAGAGCTGGGATGGTTGAGGGTGGACCAGTGGACGACTCGTGGGGGGTCCGAGCTCGGGACCAATCGACAGCTTCCCTGTGCCGAGAACATCGAGGAGATCGTCTCGCGAATCAAGATGTTCAAGCTTGATGGACTGCTCTTGATCGGCGGTTTTGAGGTCCTTAAGAGTTTAAAGTTCTTGGACCAGGTCAAGAGTCAATATGATGCGTTAGACATCCCGATGGTCCATCTACCTGGTCAGTAAGCTTTGTCTCTACCTATATTAATAGAGAGGCTATGTTAATGGTGGGTTGATTGATTTGTAGCTACGATTAGTAATAATGTTCCACTGACTGAATGGAGCTTGGGAAGTGATACGAGTATCAACGTTTTGGTCGAAGCATGTGATGCGATCCGACAAAGTGCCTCAGCAAGTCGTAGTCGAGTGTTTGTGGTTGAGACTCAAGGGGGAGAATGTGGTTACATAGCCATGCTAGGGGCTTTAGCAGTAAGTTGAATCAAAAATATCAGAACTGAAGATGTTTTTTAATGATGTGTGGGGATTCTTTTTGTTTTAAAAATAATGTTTGTTGGAGTAGACCGGAGCAGCGGTGGTTCATACGCCCGAGATACCGATCGGTTTAGAGCAGATCAAGAAGGATGTACAGTTCTTGAAGCGACGATTCCTAGCAGATCGGAAGGGGAAATCGCTAGGTCGACTATTGATTCGATCGGACAAGGCTTCGAAGACGTACACGAATGAGTTTGTGATGCGAATTCTGAACGAGGAAGGCCAGGGCTTATTTGATGCGCGTCAAGTGAGTCTGGGACATACCTTACAGGGTGCGATTCCTTCACCACGGGACCGGACACGAGCGGTAGGGTTATCGATCCAATGTATCGCATTCCTGGAGAGACATTCGAAGAAGGTCGATCCCAGTGAATTACGTTCACCCCCTCCATCGATGGTGAACCGCAACACGGCCCTGCCTAAGGTCGATCGAGTCAACGAACAGGATGAAAATATGTGGGGGACCATCGTGATCACTGGTAGTTTGATTAGAATCGCCAATCTACAGGAGATGATCGCGAGTGCCGATTTTGACAATCGTAGAGGTTTGAATGCTTGGTGGTTCGAGTTGAAGAACGTGGTGGAGATCATGGCTGGTAAAAAACAAGAGGAGATCTGTAATATCCCAGCTTAAGTCAATCTCTGTTCTATTACCTCATCTATGTATGTATGCCCTAAGAAACCCCCCCCATCTACTCACGCAGAAGAGATCGAAGGAAGTCATTATTGTTATACCAAAATATGTTTTTATTTCTATTCTTTTTCTGTTACATTTTGATAGTATGGTATGCACATATTTCTCGTCAATCCAACAATGTATTTACAATGCACACTGTATATAGTCTTTACATTCATTTTTCCCTTGGCTTGGGGGAGTTTTCTATGATCTGATTGAAATATCTATCTTTGAATTTTCAGACTAAGAGCATTCGGATTAAGCAAGCTCGGTTTACATTAAGCGCAGGCTAGCTAGCCCACAGCTAGTGTCAAACGCATTCGTCCACTAGGATGCTTGACAAAGTTGGTTTGCTGGTAAATTTGAATCCAACTATGTCCGGTTGTTTGTCTTTCTTTGACAGGGCTTGCTGGCTGCCATGAGGCTGGTATGTAATCAATTTCAATTCCCCACAAACAAAGAATGGCATCTCTCTCACACACCTGTCACTCATGGATCATCAATTAATATCACCGAGAGATGTCACAGATGTATTTTATGATTACTCTGAACCATTTACATGTGAAAAATCCCAAGGAAAACAAAAAAAAAAACCTATCATCAACCAACAACATGCATTCAACTACCACCACCACTCCACCCATCAGTAGACTCAAACAATTACTCATCAACAAATTAGATCCACTCTCAAGTACAGTCAACATCCACCCAAAAACTCATAAACCAATCAGACAAGATAACTCATACTACAACAACCAATCACCATCTTCAAACCATCCATACCAATCCTCAACAACTTCATCATCATCATCATCATCATCAGCAGCAGCAGTAGCTCAATCACAGGTATGGTCAATCACTGACAGACTAAGACTATGGAGGGACGACGCACGAGCACAACATCTATACCAAACAGCCGCATTCTGGGGTTCAAAAGTCTATAACCTCACCTCAAACCCAAACGACGCATTCTGGCTGGCACAAGTCTTCTTCCTCACCGGTCAATTCTATAGAGCAGAGATGGTACTCACCTCTGCCAAACGAATCAACCCAGACACCCTCGAACCATCATCACCAACGATAGACTGTCATCAACAAGATCAAGATCAAGAACTCGATCAAGATCATGATCAACTAGAATTCACTCAAGACTTTAGCTTCTGGGATCAACTCTTACCAAACCCAAATCAATCACTCAACAACCACACCCAACCTAACTCATCCGAAAATCTAGATCATTCGATCCTCGTCAGAATGACCGACTACTCAACCGCCTGTCGATACCTAGCAGCACAATGTATGATCAGACAGGGAAAGTGGGATGCAGCACTCGAAATGGTTGGCGAAGAAAACCCATTCCGAACTCATTCCACCCCCACCCATCAACAACAACAACAACAACAGCAGCAGGTAGAGGTAGAAGAACTACTCAGTCCACCCCTCCCATCCACTCAACCAGCTCCAACTAGCGATCGATCCAAAAAATCTATCAACTCATATCATAATCAGGAAACCGGAAGGGCGGCTATCGACGGCGGGATCAAGTTTGAATCCTCAATGTGCTACCTACGCGGTCTCATTCATCTCCACCATAAAGCACTCGATCGAGCCAAACAATCCTTCCTCGAATCTCTAGCTCTCGACGTCAAATGTTACGAAAGTTTCGAAGCCCTTGTGGGTGGAAACATGTTGGAACCAGAAGAAGGTAAATGATCATCATTCCCCACGATGGTAGGAAGAGAAAACAAACAAACAAAAAACTGATGTGACAATCAAAACTAGAGTGGGAGTTTATCCAATCCTTAGAGTATCACTCACAAACCCCAGAAGACGCCCTATTTATCAAGTCCTTATATACCGTCCGACTCAAAAAGTTTGATCACAAGGAGGAACTCTTTGAATCACTCAAAGTACTCAAGAACGACTACGGGCTCAGTGATGATCCCGATGCGGCATACGGATTGGCAGATTGGCTCTACACCAACTATCGATTCATCGACTGCTATCGAATTACCTCCAGGTCAGTCAACCAACTCGGGCTCTTTTTTTTTTTAAAATCAAAGGAAGGAAACAACCAAGGAGATAGCTAACCAATTGGGAACGATGGGTCATGTAGGATATTGAAACTTCATTACCACCATCTACCCACCCTTCCTTTACATCTTACCTCCATGACCATGATCACTAAACTTCTACCTTCCCTCTTCCTTCTTGCCCACGAACTTATCGAACGTGAGCCCTCTTCACCGATCAGTTGGTATGCTGCTGGCCTATGGTATTTCAGCCAGAAACGATGGGAAGAATCTCGTCGGTTTTTCTCGTACGTCAACCGTTTTTTTTGACGCCCCCGGGAAAGTCGGACACTAAAAGTTTTTTTTTTGGTGTTTTTGTTGTCAGCAAGGCTGCCCTCTTAGATTCTAGGTTCCCTGAAGCTTGGTTCGCGTTCGGGCATGCCTTAGCCTACGAAGGAGAACACGACCAAGCCATAACCGCATACTCCACAGCCTCCCACAACTTCCAAGGGTCTGTATCCCTTCATCATCCCCTTTCTCCTTATCAAACTTACCAAAGGCCGATTAATATGTTGTTCTTAGGTCTCATCTACCGTTGCTCTTTATCGGCATGCAACATATCCAACTGGCCAATCCTACACTAGCCAACGATTATTTGACCGCAGCCGGTGAGATCTCGCCCTCTGATCCATTAGTCATCCACGAGCGCGGCGTCGTGGCTTACTACCAAGAACAGTTACGTTTCTACTCTTCCCTTTGACGATCCAAACAATGTATTGGGTGTTGATATCTCATGAGTTGAATGGCTTAGATGGCAAACCGCAGTCGACTTCTTTCTACTCACGCTTTCACTCGTCCAGAAGGCTCAAACTGACCCCCTTATATGGGCTCCCACATACCTCAACCTTGCACACTGTTATCGTCGCTTAAAGTCCGTCTCTCTCTCTCTCTTTTGTTTAACATATGCACAATAACCAATGGACGTTTCTTTGACAAAACGAAAATAGACGATTCTCAGATTCTTTGGAAGCTGCCCAAAAGGCAAAAGCGCTTCTTCCTCGATCATCGACCGTCTTATCAGCATTAGGAATGGCCCATCTAGGTCTAAATCAAAACCTGGAAGCAATTAAATACTACCACGAAGTCAGTCGCGTTTTTTTCTTCTTTTTTCAAACAATTTACAAGGGGGGGTGGGGGGAAAGACTGATCGAGGGCCAAATAGTCGTTGGCGGTGTTACCAGCAGATCCCATGACGACCTGTCTTCTCCAATTCTCATTGGACCTAGAAACGACGAGCACTACCAGTACGAAAGGTGAGGACGGAAACCAGATCGCTTCTGCTGCTGGTGGACCTGGGCCAGATGGCCCAGACTCCCATCTCGGCCTCGTCGCCCAGATCGTCCCTCGTCAAGTCCGTCAATCTTGGAACGACGACTTGAGACTCTTCGATCTCAGACTCGAGCATCAGTATGGTGCTCCTGTCGCAGCTTCTCAGCTCTTGCATCTCCATCCCTCTCCCAACTCTTGACCTCCATTTTTTTCGGCCCGTATCACTCTTTATTTATTTCTTTGTCCCACATCAACACCAAATGGTGATTCACCCTGCAGTATCTTTTTTTATTTTTAAAAAAAAAAAAAAAAACAGCAACAACTTTGCACTATTGTATGTTGTACATAAATAGTTGTCAATTACTTTTTTTTTTGTTTAGATGGATGGGGATGGAAAATCCACAACAACAACAAGTCCTCCAAGATACTGTGTTGTAAATATAAAGTGATGTGGTGCCATTGTTGATTCAGATTTCCTTAATGTTGGGATGATACTGTACAACATGAATCTACATTATATCTTGACTATAACAGAAGTTGATATGATGTGCGTAAACACTATAGAAGAACCATGTGATGTTCCTGCTACATAGCTTTTTAATAGAGCTATATGATGCTGAGGAGGAAGTTTTTGGGAAACAGGACCTTGAGGAAGAAAGCTCAGAGGCTGTGGACAAGACAACAAAGCCCTCTCAGACTCTGGGGCCAAGAGCTTGTGAGAGGAAAAAAGGCTACTGACTACAAGAGACTGGAAGATGGTCCGAGGGATCTGCCGGTGCAGAGAACAGATGGTTTCATTACTTAAATGCATTGTATCTGCAGGGTCTTTACATCTGTAATTGGAAACAGGATGTGGGACAGAAGGTCAACATGCATATTCATCCAGAGACAAACAATCAGTCACAGTGCAAGGAACAGGAGAGAAGAGAGAGTCATGATACCTGCTAGCTCGTTCATCAAAGCAAGTCCCTCCAACCCAGCTCCATCCTACAGCCATCTTGCTCAGCACAGCACCACCGCACTCATCCCCACTCCTGTTCATCTCACCAATGTCAACTTTGCTCACAGTGACTAATAATAATCCATATCCTTATATTATACTTGTTATAGACTTGCATTTGTCCAAGCTGGACTCAAGTTTCTTGCATGTCTAGTAATTGGTAACACATTGGCAGAAGCTTTGTTTTTTTATACTTAATTTCTGTGGGTTTTTGGGAGAGAGCCTCTTGTGGATCTGTTTTTGTGTAAACTTTCTTGAATTGATGATTATACACCATGAGACAGTTGGGCTTGAAATCCCCAAAACCATCCATCATTCAAAAATAAAAAAAACAACTCACACTATTTCCTTTTGGTTGAAAAAATTGATGAGATTGGTGGGGCTGGCCTGATGATCCTTCCCTCTCTTCTTCTTGCTCAAAACCTTTCTGGACTCTCACTATGTTTTTTGTTCAGGAGGGAGGGAGGATAAGTTTCAAGTTTTGTGCTGGGTCTTTTCTTTACACATGCCAAGTTTGTTTATAGACACACACTTGTATATATATTACTCTGGATTAACCATGTGGGTGTATTAAATATGACCAAATCCACAATTAACACCAGTGAATTAGGTTTTTCCACAACGTTCCACTTTTGAGAATTCTTGTTGGAATTTTATCAATGTGTTTTCCCTCTTGTCTGCTTTCACACACCTGCCACTCCTTTGTCTCTCATTCCCAGATGAATATCCATTCTCACCTTCTGTCCCACAACTCAGCCATAGCTTGTATGTAGATAAATAACCATGCTTCTGAGTAGGTAATGAAATAATCTGTTCTCTGCGCCCTGATCCCTGTGGTCTCTATAGTATACAACCAATTTTAGTATGTGCACTTTTCTGCCAAACAAGCTAGCAGCTATTAGCCCCTTCTTGGGCTTATTTGACCATTTTTTCCATCTTGAGTCTTTTGCCTCAAGATTTTTTTCCCGGTCAAAATTCCTCAGTCCACTTGTCTCATCTTGAAACTGCAGAAATTCTGAACCATTTTATATTAATTGATATCCATGTGTTTTCAAAAATGGTGGATTTTCAAAACCAGTTGATTATATAATGGTGGATTTGGACATCTTTGACACCCCCTATTCTTGTTGTTGTTGTTGTTGTTTTTTTTTTTTTTTTTTTTTTTTTTTTTTTTTAGCTGATCACAAACTACTCTGCAATTAACCTCATATGAAGTCCAGCTCATATTTCCTTTCTTTATTTTTATATTGGATACCTTGGATCTTCATTTTGGGTGCCAAGACAAACAAGACAGGTTTGGTTTGTATTTTTGAATTCCATCTGATGTTCATTGAAACACCATGTTTCACATTCCAGGAAAAACAAAAACAAAAAAACTGCACAGAGTGATGACACACACAAGAGTTTAAACAGTGATGATTGACAATTTGTGGATTGTCTTTAAAGCCTTAATGTTTTTCAGACACACTCACAATCCTTTGAACCATCTCAATCCATGCAATCTTACAACCACATCTTAAAAATATTAATGATTAAACAGAAAAGTTGGTGGAAGCCTGATTGGTCTATTTAAGAGAGATATAACTTATATATATTCAAAGACATGTATTCAGACAAAATATAATGTGGATTGATTGTGAAGATCTTTCCAAGTCATTTTCATCTTGTCTATCTTTGCATCAGGGGGGGAAGGGAAGAAATGTTTTGATTAATCTCCAAGAAATTTATCCTTTCTAAACCACTATCTTTTGGTAACAGCTTCACTGTTACAAGTGGTCTGATAAATAAAATTCCTTGTTCAAAGCAATCCTTTATGTAAGAGAATTGAGTGCAGGTTTGAGGGAAAGAAATAGAAAGAGGTTCTATGAAGATTTGATTAGGGTCTTGGCTCATACTAATAGTGCTGGTCATGTTCTCTCTCCTTTTATTTCTTCTTCTTCTTCACCCCTTCTGTGTGCTTATCCTCTAGGTATGCTGCTCCTCCCTCCTCACCTCACTCAGGACACTGACCAACATTATCTACTTGTTTCAAAGGTTCTCTTTGATTCAATTTGTTCACATCCCCCCCCCAAAAGGTTTTGTTTGGAGTGCTTACTCCTAAAAAATGCCTTGAGTACAAGTGTTTCCATAATGTATGTGTTAATATTGCCATAATGTATGTGTTAATGTTGCCATAATGTATGTGTTTTTGGTTTGGTGACACTGTACACCAAAAAAAAAAATCAAAGGTCAAAAATATGTAATCCAGAATCACATTTTTATTTTTATTTCTTAAACAGGAAAGGTGACAGGAATAGGAGCAGGAACTGTGGAAAAGGACAGGAACTGTGGAAAAGAAAAGGAACTGGAATGCAGACAGGTGGACAGTAAAAGGAAGAAGGAAAGTGAGCAGGAACTAAAGGCTCATATTCTGACATCTTTTGGAGGGCTTACCCCCCAAAAAGTACAAACCACTCATTGGGAGGAAGCCCTTGCAAAAATTAACTGATGAAAGATACAGGGGTACCAGTCCTTACCTAGGTTTTTGCTGCTGCTGGAATGGCTTGCAAAAGCATCAGCCAACACTCCATACCACTGTGCACTTTCTGCTGCTTGGCAAGGAGGGTGTGGATGACACACCAAATAAACTCGGTCTTTTGGAAAACACGCCTGAGAGGTGTGGCGGTGTGATTGTGCTTTGGCTTGAGGGGTTTTTTTTTGTGATACCTGATGATGAGTCTCAACATGTTCACCACCTGGCAACAGCCATCATTACCCTTTTTTTCAAAAAACAAAAACAAAAAAAGCATATCTCATCATAATTTGAATTTTACAGGAGAATCATGGTTCAATTTTTTTTTTTCAAAAAACCCATGCAATCATTTTCTCCATCCTTTTCTTCATTCTCCTCTCTCAACTCCACTTTTCTCTTGTCTCTTCTACTCAACTCCACTGCCAACAGAGCACTTTACCTCTACCCTTTCAGGTACGAAGTGATATTTCCATCTCTATCTCTCATCAAGACAATTACAACATGTATTTCATAAAAGTAGCAATGAAATCTGACACTGTGAAATATAACTTTTAGTCCTTGTTAATCTTTCAATATTTGATATAACCCGCTATTACACATAGTCCTTTACTTACTCCCTTTGAAACCCACCAGTGAAAAAAAAAACATTTTTTTTTTTGGTGATAAAGGTGGATTGGGTCATATTGGATACCCTCATCTACAGTCCACAGTTTCAGAGGTGAAACATAGTGCTCACCCAAGCCCAAAGACACCAAGGGCAACCTCCAGCTCTCAATCAAGTTAAATAGCTGACTTGACTGAGTCTGAGATTGAGAATTTGGCTGCAACTGGAGACTTTGGGTATGTGAAAAAACAAAAGTTGCACAGGTAGCTCTCCCAGAACAGGACCAGACGTGACACTGTTTTTTTTACAGTCGTGCACTGGAATATCTTGCCAAGGCTTTGTCCAATCGGCTAGCGAAGCATAGCACTTTCAGTTGACAGTTGAGTTGGGCAAGGGAATGAAGAAGCTGGTCCAGAATCTTTTGTACTAAAAAGAAAAAAAACCCAATTCTGTGATAAAAAAGCAAGACGATATAAGTTTGAGCACATTGATCAGCCCTTCCTCCCTCCCTCCCAAAAAAATGAAGAGAACAACAAGCAAGATGAAATGATTAGAGTTAATGATGACAGAGGGCAAAATAACAAAGAAATGACTATATATGTATATATACATATGTATAACCTGCAACATACAATAAAACTCTGGAAGGTTACATGCATCAACAAGATTCAAAGCAGAAGAAGAAGAAGAATTCTGGAATGGAAAATGAAAACCAAGTTTGATGAGATGATAAAATGCAAGATCCTGTCGAGACAAATGATACGAGGAGCCTGAAATACGAGGAGCATGGTTTACAGGGGGAAAAATAATAATTTGATGGTCTGTCTGGGTGAGTGTTGGGTTGGTCCCTACTTCAACTGATGTGTGTCTTCTTCTCTCCAATCTACCAATAAATGTGTGTGTGTGTGTTTTGATTGTTTGGTTCACAGATCGATATGATGTTGGAGGTGAGAAATTGATGGATATGATATCAAGTTTTTTGCCAGTCAGAAAGAGAAAAAAAAAATTGAGTTGGAGGTGCAGGTGTTTTAATTGTCTGGCATGAAGAGATAAGCCTTGGGAAAAAAGAACCGATTTTTGCCCAAGGATAATTGGAAACTCTTGAGATTTGATGTAGTTTTGATAGTTGGGAGAAGGTGTATGAATCCGATTTTGAGATTATGACATATAAGGGTAGTGAATTGGATTGATTACTTGGAATAGATCACTTGAGGCAAGACTTCGTTATCCTCATCTTCCTCGTCCTGATCTTCATTCGGATCAGTGACCGTCAGGAGTTGAGCTGCCGATTGGCGATGATGGTGAGACAGATTGAGCGATTGGAGTCGGTCGATATCTGATGGTAGTCTTGATCCACCTCCTAGACCGCTCGTCGGATCGATCTCGTCTTCATCCTCAATCAGTTTGATCCTTCGTTGTCGATTAAATTTGAATTCTTCATACTGATCCGATAACTTGATGGCCTGTTCCTGGAGTAGTTTCCAAACCTTTTTCCTCGCTTTACTGATGGACATCGATCGAATAAAGCAATGAGTTGGACTAGTTAACTTGATATTGTCTTATCCATTATTATTATGATTATTTCACTCTTCTTCTTTAAAACCTAGTAAGAAAGACTTACACGATCCATTCGGTGTGACGAAAACAGACGAATAGTAAACAGAGGAAAGCCAAAGAGAGGAGAGAGAGTAGGGCTGCGGGAGGGAGTAGATTGGCACGAGGCGGATGATCGAGCGTGCTGAACTTGACGGTTTCTTTCTTCCTGTTTGTTGATGGAGGTCCAGGGAAAGGTTGAGGATGGGGGCTCATCTATCTTTTGTATTTCTTGTGTTCTGATCAGCTTTGTTTGATGTGCGGTATAACTGTAGTTATTTCTGGAAGAGATCAGGTATGACTTGGGAAGGTGAATGGATATGTATGTATTATGTATTCGGTTAAAGCTTACGATTATAGATAAATAACTGGTTTTTTCTCTAAGCCCCGCGAGCGTTTGAGATGAACTTAAGGAATTGAGTTTGCAGGCGAACTCGTATGTTTTTCCTTGAACGAGTTGGTTGTGAGGTTCTAGCAGCTAAGGACGCTGCGGGAGTCAAGCCCACGCTGATCTTGTATGTTCAGCAACGGCGATAATCATTCAATCGATCGTCAAGCGCAACGGCCAGTTTTTAAAACTACTTTGGTCGAGACGTAGATGATGATGATAGTATTGGTGGTGGTGGTGGTGTGGGTGTTGGTGGTGGTGGTTGATGGTGGTTGTTGATGGTTGCTGTAGGGTCTGCTGGAGTTAAACTGTTGACCATCCAACTCTCACTCTGACGTCATCAACATTCCCAGGTCACACAAAATCCAGTTTTATGTTGTACAGTGTAAATATTTGAATATTTTTCATTGATTTTGACATTTAAAGCCAGGTCCTCCTTTGTTAATAATTTCCTCAGATTATCTGTAGTCTTAAATAGTCTTGACACACTCTATAATATTATGTAGAACTAATAAACACAAGTATACATTACATAGAGATAAATATTCTGTTATAGAAATGACAAGTGATGTGAGACTTTTGATGGGATAAGACCTTTGAGGAAATCTATCCCCTGGTCAATAATACTAGATACTTTGGAGGACTTTTCACCTCCATGTGAGACATCTGTCGTCCAAAAAAGAGAATAGTAAGAAGAAGAAAAAAACCCAGATCTTGACAACTCTATTCATGCTCATGTTTGATGGTGAGGAGTGTTGATAACGTACCTGGACAGGAAAAGAATTCAGGAGCACGATTCAAAAGGAATTGCTTTTGATCTGAAGATCCGTCGATAAACTCCCCAGCTTGAATGACGGTAACCGAAGCCCAACAGCCGACATCAGTCTCGAGTACAGTCTGTTCACCAGGTAAGACTTGAGAACCACAATGAGTGAATCCGGATGAATGGTTGATACCAAAGATCGTGGTCAAGGCGAACTTATAATCATTCGAGCTCCGACAGTTTGTTTGAGCTCCCGCCTTTTGCAGATTGATGTTCAAAACACAGCCCTGGGGTATATTGTTATGGGCGCCTTCCACAGTGTTGACCTTAACCAACTCGTCTATCACCCTCATCGTGACCTGGCCATAGATCTCACTCGGATCATCCACTAGCACATCTTGGCAACTGTGTCGATTGTCGTCATCCGTCGAGATCGCAATAGCCGGCACACCCTGTCTGGCACCATATCCAGCTGCTCCCAGTGTCCCCGAGAAACGATCCTGGAAGCCTGTGTTTTCTTCACGCGAAGGGATCCTAGGTTAGATTTTAAGCCAAACAAAAAAAAGAAAAATTACAGTGATATGTATCGAAAGGAAAGAAAGGACTTACTCCCGACATTTGGACCAGTAATGATCAGGTCTGGTTTGCCATTATAAAGACGAGGAGCTAGAGTATCGAGTCCGAAGCGAATGCCGTCGACGGGGAAGGCGTTGACATACCATATTCGGGCTTGATTCAGGATCGTTGATGAGCATCTAAAATCTGAAACAAGTCGAAGAAAAACGATCAAAAAAAAATCAGATCAACTTACGGTCCCCAGGGTCATGTCCTACACCTGGCGCCCCAACAGCTACGGAGTCATACTCCCCTGATTTCGTTAGTGGTTTCCAATCTGTCGAAATCGATCCTGTCCCACTCTTGTTTCGTACTGGTGCAGAAATGACTGTCTAGAAACAGAAATTATCAAACCGTCAGCATTAAGGTACTACTAAATCTCTCGTTACCAGGCATTAAGAGGGTAAAGGTTTTTGTTTCTCTTTGCAGAGGATTGACCTGATGACCTCGTTGGTTCAATAATTTATATAGCGTTCTGATATTACATTCCGCCCCTTGCAAAAGAGGAGAAGAAGAAGAAGATTAAACTGGTGATTAGCTGAATGTCACTGAGATCAATGAGATACTACAACGATCATCAAGGGGAATGTTCGCATGCTCACATCCATCGTCATTTCCCTGGAGAATTCTAAGTCCCGAGGAGTGGGGGCTTTGATCCATGGCAGCGGAGATAGCGGTTATGGATAGGCTGAAAAACAAGAACAGCTGATAATCTATCCTGGTGGATGAATCCATCTTGGTATTTTTGTACAATGGATAACTCTTTCAAGAGGGATATCACTTGTTGACTTGACTGGGGGAAAATGGTCAAGCAGGAGATAATTCACCCTGATTATTAAAAATGCCCTTCTTGACTCACCCTGGCTCGGGGGCTCGACCAAAGGTTACTTGTGAAGTATTTCCATCTGTGCTTTCTCTGATCTTCACTGATCGAGGGAGATAAAGATAGGAGCTTGGTGGATAACACTCAAAGCTGTGTAACCATCTCGGATCCAATCCGGAACTTTAAGATACCCCTCAAAATCAACTAGGTATCGCCGAAACTCAATTAATATCTATTCACTTAATCTCCTGAAGAGTCTCATTCATCAATTTCATCTTTCCAGCCTGATAATCCATTTAACTCAATTCCCGCAGGAAAGGATCGGAGAGCCTCTTGTTTTAATGGGCTCTCAAAAACTTCTGCGGTAAAAAATATATACTCAGGGGCTTACGATTGGATTAGTGCTACCTGTAAAAGTTTCCAAACTTGCCGTTCAATGAGTTTGATTGTGGGTGTAGACTTTAATATTTTGGTCTTTATATGTGAGAATACAGAAGTGAGAGGTCTAAATCAGAGCATCCGCAGCTGTTTTGATAAACTTTTGACAACTGTAGAGCACTTAGTGAGATCATTAGTTATTTTGTCAAGAGTGTCCCCACTTGCGGCTCAATAACTCAGCTCTTTTTCCTGAGGTACCAAGCCGGTTCCAGTCCTCTGCAACTTGAGTCAATAACTTGGGTTGCAGAGGGATGTTGAACTTACAGTTCAGGGATGATCTTCTTTTCAACCTGCTGCGGCATGGTAGGCAACTCGGAGTAGTGATAGTCCTGAAACCTAAACCTATTTATTTGGATGTATATAGATACACATTTTTCTCTCAATGTTGTATCCTTTTTCTTCATCCAAATTTGTTGGTTTCATTCTTGTGAATCTCACTCATCTGGTCTCATCTTCTTTGTGCCAATTCTAGGTTTGTTTTCTCAACATCTCAACATTCAGTTTCTATTCATTTGTCTCTTATTGGTTGTTCAGGTTTGCATTAGCTCACAGGTCGTTAGCCTACAATTGGTTGTAGTCTAACACCTGTGGTTGGAAACCAATAGGTTAGAAATAAAAATCCAAATTTGTTGGTTTCATTCTTGTGACTCTCACTCATCCGGTCTCATCTTCTTCATGCCAATTCTAGGTTCGCATTAGCTCTCAGGTCATTAGCCCTCAATTGGTTGTAGTCTAACTCCCGTGGTTGGAAACAAATAGATCTTTTGTTCAACAAGGGACACTACACGGGGTGGGATTTAATGAGTAGGGAGAAGTTTGGGGTGTTGGTTGGGGGGAGGATTCACTAAAAAGTGACCTGTGAAAGTTAGGGATGGCTTACCCAATCAAGCTTGATAGAGGTCCTTAACTTTATGGACCTCTATCAAGAGTTATTTTGTGCTATAGAGTGCACAAGTGGGGTGTTGTCTCAATAAAGTTGGCTTATTGATCCACTTGATTGAGACAACTGGGGATGCTCTTAGAACCCTAGCTGCAAGCATTTGTAAGCTAAACCATCCCGCGGTCAATAACTAGAAACACAGGCTGATGAATTAATGTTCTCACACTACAGAACCAGGCAGACTGAAGGTCAAGAACCAAAGTCTCACTCAACACCAGGAGGCATCAACCACCCCAGACCTCTTAGGCAGAATCTCAGGCAAACCCGTAATCAGTAAGTTGTCTTTTATTTACTAGCTAAACCAAGAGATGGTTAGGAGTTAATGATGCACTAATTTGATCATTATGTAGAACAGGACAGAACCAAGCCAGCACCTTAGATATGTAAAGCTATAACCTCAATGTTTACAGTGTTTTTGAGTCATAAATAAATATGTTAGAATGCACTGAGACAGTTAACAATAAAAACATAGAAAAGAGCAACAACACTAATGTAATTTCTTATCTTTATCTTCATCTATAAATCATCTATGCAGCCAACTACTACCATCACTTAAACTCAACTACCGCTTCATCTTTCTCATCTCTATTACAATCTTCTTCTACTGATTATAAGATAGAATTGCTTGTTTCTCTTAGGTAGAACTGCTTGCTATTGTTATTATCATTATGCTACCAGTTAATGAAATGAATATATCTTAGTTTTCCATATTATTTTATTATAGACTTGAAAGAATCATTTCCCATGAGCTCATAGCTGTTCTTCTGCATGCCTAGAACATCCAACTTGACTGGCTGGGTTGAGGCCACAGGCCAGTCTTAATAGAGCCAGTGCAGTTTAGTTTTGATGAGGATTCAGAAAATGATTAAGAACTTCTTTATCTTCTATACCTTAAAAGATATGGGTTATTTATTATCAACTATGCAGTCTTTTTGGCACGCTATGATGGCTTCAAGGCTGACAGTTGTACTTCTGAAGAATATGCCACTGGTTCAGATTATCTGATTCTTCAATAACTTCTTTGGAAGAGGACTCTCAACAAATAATAATTAATAATAATAAAACTTTAAATTTTATCTCTTGTCCCCTCATCTTCTTCTGCTAGTGGTATTCCTTATATTTTGAAATACAATCCCATTCATTGCATCCTTTTTTGAACTTAGAGAGCCTGGCTACCACCCAATCAGATTGGACAAGTGACATCTGATACTCTGAGTATTTCACAGGTGAGCAAAGGGAAATGATGTACAAGATACAGCCATTGTATCTCAGGAGTCAATGGTGGAGTCTGAATTCTCCATGTATAATTTTATTAAATCCAATATGGTTAATAATTGTATGTTTACACCAAGGTTTGGCCAATTGGTTGGCCAAACCTTCTTAGTGTGTGGCCCAAACACACCAATTTTGGCTGGTGTGCAAGCTCAATATGCCAAAAAAGGGCTGGTGTGAGCAAGCACCAGGGGTTTTACATTTATCAAACCTCAATTTAGACTGGGTTGGTCTCAACTGATGAAATATGAATCCCAGGGGTTTTAGTTTGATTTATATTTCATTTGCTGATTTTAGCCAAGTTTAAATTAGTCAAGGGCATCCAATTTTAACTAGTATACCCTCATCCCAATGAATGGGGGGGGAATTCATAATTGATTTGTAATGGAATGAATCAGAAGAAAACAGTGAGTCATATATTTGGGGTGAATTTCCATTTGTACAACTAAATAGGATGGTGCCAGATGAAAATTCTGTGGGGAAAAGAATAAATTAGGCTAAAATTTCCGTTTGGACTTACCAAATTGCTCTGACTGTTTTGAGTAGGATTCTTCTTGTTTAGTTAGATGGGGATATGACTCCAGATTAATGTGAGTTTTGATTGAAGAAAAAAAATTACTGTTAACCAATTGTTTCTCCTTCTTCAATAGACACTACTGGTTTTGTGTTTCTGGGTTCTTCTTTTGATAAAATAAATAAATGTGGATAAGATTTTGAAGATTCTTACCTGTTTTTTTTCAAGTTTTATGAACCTAATTTCCCAAGTTTATAAATCTGGTAATCTGGTAACTACACTCTCAATGTGTATTATTGTGGAACAGAAGTTTTGTTAAATAGTAGGATTCTGTGGGAAATAAACAAACATCCCAGAATAATTGAAAATCAATTAGAAATGAAGCATCCTTTTAATATTTTTTACTGGAGGATGCAATTTTATATACACAATGGCATTCAACACTGCAAGAAAAATCAGCTTCAAACTTTACCAGGTGAAATATGGAATACTTCAATCCACACTTCCAGAATAATGTTCTAGCTCAAGGTCATCCCAGCTACATAGGATGTACACTGCCAATTTACAACAGGTTTTTAGCTGCAGTTCCACTATAAATCAAACCACAATCTCCCCTTTTTGTGATACCAGAACCAGTAAAAATTGACCCACACTTGTATTCAAGTGACATCAGCAAGTACAAATGCCACTTTTCACTTTTCTATGGCACTTGTAGGTCAGATCCAATTTATTTTTCCTGGTACACAGAGCTACAACAGAGTTGGGCTGGATGCCCAATGGATAAAGCTGCCTGAAGAAAATTACTGTACCTGTTTAAAGGATTGTCCAAAAGGTCAGGAACCAAAGATTACAGGTGGGAATACAGGGAATTAGGGGTGGGAGGTTGAATTGGCATAGTTTTAGTGCACCAAATACTCTGAAACAGTCAAATTTATAATGATAACTTGTTTTGTTTTGTGGGAAAATTGGAAACTACACTGCAAGAAAAAACTGCTTCAATGCCACCAATTGAAATTCAAGAGCTTTGATCTTACTCCAACCTTACTCTGGAGATACTTGAAACAAGCTTGGCTGCACAGTGACGGTGCATGATGCACAGCTACTGTGCACCAAGACTCACCCTGAAGTAAGCTTCAAGTAAGAACAAAGCTGGACTCAAGTATACCACATGTCAGCTGGTGACAGTTGCAGCAGTCTTTTTTGCAGTGGGCTTTTTATTTTTATTTTATTTTTATTTAGTTTTTCAGTGCAGATTTGATTTGACATTGCACACTATGAATATACAAAGTGTGATTGTTTCAAGATGGGGAGAGCCCCGAGAACAAAGTACCCTCCCGCTAAGGAAAACTGAGTGCCAGAGGAGGTCACAACTGTAGTGGGTATATCGGGCATTGATAAATGCACACCCACGCCCACGCACACCCTTAAAAAAAAAGGTGTGCAGCCCGCACGCCTTTTTTTTTATTGGCGTGCGGGCTGCACGCCTGTAGATGGGCGTGCAGTTCGCACGCCCATCTACAGGCGTGCGACACCCCAAGGATGGGCGTGCAGCCGCACGCCCTGCCGGGGAGGACTGCAACCTCCTCGACCGGAGGGGGATTCCCTCCGGTTGAGGAGGTATACAGCCTCCTTGACCGGGAGGGATCCCTCCCGGTTGAGGAGGTATACAACCTCCTCACCCGGGAGGGATCCCTCCCGGTTGAGGAGGTTGTATGGCCTCCTTAACCGGGAGGGATCCCTCCCGGGTGAGGAGGTTGTATACCTCCTTGACCGGGAGGGAATCCCCCTACGGTCGAGGAGGTTATACAACCTCCTCGACCGGGAGGGATCAGTCCCGGGTGAGGAGGTTGTATACCTCCTCTACCGGGAGGGATCCCTCCCGGTCGAGGAGGTTGTATAACCTCCTTGACCGTAGGGGGATTCCCTCCCGGTAAAGGAGGTATACAACCTCCTCACCCGGGAGGGATCCCTCCCGGTTAAGGAGGCCATACAACCTCCTCAACCGGGAGGGATCCCTCCCGGGTGAGGAGGTTGTGTACCTCCTTTACCGGGAGGGAATCCCCCTACGGTCAAGGAGGTTATACAACCTCCTTGACCGGAGGGATCCCTCCCGGTAGAGGAGGTATACAACCTCCTCAACCCGGGAGGGATCCCTCCCGGTCGAGGAGGTTGTATGGCCTCCTTAACCGGGAGGGATCCCTCCCGGGTGAGGAGGCCATACAACCTCCTCACCCGGGAGGGATCCCTCCCGGTTGAGGAGGCCATACAACCTCCTCACCCGGGAGGGATCCCTCCCGGTTGAGGAGGCCATACAACCTCCTCAACCGGGAGGGACTCCCCCTCCGGTCAAGGAGGTTGGGAGGGCGGGGGGGAAGGATCCTTATGTCATGCGTACATTGTTTTGTACGCATGACATCAGCATGTATATAGGAAGGGGCGTGCCCCTTCCTATATACATAGGTCGGCAGTCCGCCAATCTATGTGTATAGGCAGGGGCGTGCCCCCTGCCTATATACATAGAAAGGGCGTGTGAACCGCACACCCTTTCTATGTATATAGGCAGGGGCACGCCCCTGCCTATACACATGAAAAGGGTGTGCGACTGCAGGCCTGCAGTGTTGCACACCTGTAGATGGGCGTGCAGCCCGCACACCCATCTACAGGCGTGCTGACACCCAGGGGTGGGCGTGCAGCCCGCACGCCAATAAAAAAAAGGCGTGCGGGCAGCACACCTTTTTTTTTATCGGCGTGCGATGGGCGTGGGTGTGCGCCCATTGGCGTCCAAATATCAATGCCCGGGTATGTCATTGGTCTGAGTCTATATTGATACATGGATAAATATTTAGAGCAGGTTTCCAAGTCCATATTATATAGGCTCATGACATCCCTCAAGCAGCGTGTCCAGATGCTTGACAAAAAAAGAGTGTTTTTTTGGGTGGTCAGGATTTAGATAAGTTTGTAGAGTACACCCTCCAAAACAAAAACTTCACAAATGTGTTTACGCCATATGTGATGGAACTGTTTTGCAGGCCTCATGTCAGTCTGCATAAGCAAATTAAAATAGTATTCACGTTCAATGAAAGAAACGTTTTAACGATAGAACAAAACATGCTTCAGAAAAGTTTCTCATTGATCTAAGGAGACTACATGGGACTGGATACACAGTATTTTTTTTTAAAAAAAAACCTGAAATGGAAACTATGTATCCGTACGGACACACGCTGCCAGAAATCATCAAGATAAGGAGAGAGAGAGAGAGAGGAATTATATGCGCTAGTAAAAAAGATCTTGTAAGTTACAAAACATCAAGTAAGTGGCAATAATATCTTGGAAACACTTCGAGTATTGTGGCGGCTTGAGGGAGCTCAATTTGAGGCAAGTGTTCACATGATAGGGATCAGTAAATGAAGGTGATGATCGCTAGGAGCAAATGCGACTGATTCTACGACTGCAGCTCATGTCATCGGGTTGAAGAAGTCGACCATGTTGATCAGGACTGAAAGCGTTTGAAGTTCGGTATTGATGGGTATGATTGATTGTTTGTCGTTTGGAGTTGGTCGATGAGGGAAGAGACGTGGAGATGAACGAATTTCTGCTAGCATGGATCACATATGGGGAGTGACAGACCGGGGGTGAAGGCCAATTGGGATCCGCCGTAGCTCGATTTTTCTTGATTGATTTGGAGTGAAATAGAAAGATGGATCTGGATTTCGCTGCTCTACTTGTATCCAAGCCTTTATCCAGTTCACGGGGTGACAGCATGGGTGGCGAGAATGAGTTGAGTGATAGAGGCCTTGAAGCGATTTTCTCAACAATACTTGCAAGTGTAAGATCTTTTGAATGCTTTGATGAGCCTCGGCCTTTTGAATCAATCGTGCAAGTGTCTGATATCCGATGATTAAGTGGATCCAATTGGGAATTCGAATCTAATTCGTGTTGGAATTCAGCTCCGGAAGAGCCTTGGCTTGGGCCGTCTTCGATCGCTGAGGCTGGTTGTGTACCGAGGGCCGAGGATGCGGTTGATCCTTCCGTTTGAGAGCTTATTACAGTAGACGATGTGCCAATAGATTGTTCCCGCCGGCCCTTGACAGTACGATTCCCTCCACGCAGCTCAAATTCGCTTACTCCGATCATCCCTTTTCCATAACGATCATATCTAGCCAACATTCTATTCTTTCGATGGACTGTCAGCTCAGCAAATAAATTGTAGTAAACCTCGTGATCCTATCATGCAACGTCCGACGAAACGTCAGACACTCTGTTTTGAGATGTTATCCCTTATGTCAGACTAAATGTTACAATAGAATCAATCAGACTTACATATTCAAAATCAAGAGCACCTTTGAAGCCGCCTTTCAGTAGCTGTTCGGCAGGTACATGGTCAGTGACCACAGGATTAAATCTAGTGAATGATAATTGGGAGGAAAATGAATGTCAATAGATCTATTTCTCTGATGACATCAAGTCGAAGTTGTTGGATGCAACGTTGGGAAGGCTCCGCTCTAACTCACAAGACTTTTTCCATGGTTTTAGGATCCATGAACGGTTTTAACAGTTGAAGAAATCCCCAAAATACCCACGGGACGTTGATACAAATTGCTTGTCCTAGCCCTACCCAGAAGAATAAGAAGGTGCAAGAGACGTTACTTTCGGCAGGTAGACAGCTGACTCTTTTGACAGAATGTCTTTTATACAAAAAAACTCACGTTCACAATAGTAAGTTTGAAGGATTTTCAGAACTTGTTTCGCAATGGAGATCGGGGTGGCTGTTTATCAAATTAGTATGCAGCGGAGCAAGCAATAAGAACACGTAAAATAATTGTTCTAAACGAACTAGAATCGAAAAAAGGGAAATATGTTAGAACTCAACGTTGACTAGTAGATTTTCGGTTTTGTTCGGAGGTTCCAAAGTCGATAATTAATGTCAAGGTTTCGACACCGGGAGGCATGAGATCGATGGTTCTCTCGAGATACCATACTAATAGTTTGATTTGATCGATTGATGGTTTCGTGTTTTGTCGATACGGAAACATGTAAAGTATCGGCCTCTGATTGTTGTCATATCCCAAAGTGAACTGCTTCCCAGTTTCTGCCTGTTACAAAACAAAAAACAACAACAAAGGGGAGGAGAGAAGGTTAAATATGTCGGTTTCTCTTTAATGCGCCTCTGCTTTTGTGCTCGCTCAACTAGGTGGTGTTTTAGGTGAATGGGTTACCTCATGTGAGAGTTGGCTGTGGTCGATCTGATCAACCCCGAATTCTCTTCTCCAAACTAAAGTATCAACCAACCTTTTGAGGGCCCGGTGTTGGTCCCATTGGGAAGCTCTACATGCCCGAAGTATTGCTTCTCGAGAGCAAAAACATTTCTCGGCTTCAGATAACTTAATCGAAAATGTTGATGCTGGGTTTTCTCTCGGACCTTCCTTGATAGGTCGAGAACTGTTCGCTAAGACTGTTACTGGTAGTTCAAAATCGGGGGAGCTCAGGGAGTTGACTATAAACTCATAGGTCGATTTTTGTTGATCAGTCAATGATTCTAATGATGGATTGGGTAGGGGTAACGCTGAAGTGTTTGGCGAAGGATGTTTGAGCGTCTTCCAGAAGGATGGGTAAGGTTTCTTGGGTTGTGCTGTTGGCTTGGAGTCAGTCATGGTGCTGTCAACCTAATATCCTTGTTGCTTGAACCTCAGGGCCGAAATGATGGGTTAAAGCAGGGGTATTTAGGAAGGGAGATGCAAGGAGGATAAGCACTGAATCTGATTTGGGGTAATTTGAATATATATTAGGTAGGACTGCTATCTACTAAGACGCAACAAGGGTTATCAGATCAGATAGAGATGATGATGATGATGATGTTATGGGGAGAGAGAGTTTACATCAGTGTGCCTCTGCGGAGGTGATAGATTTAAAACACATGGTAGAACTTAACCACCCCTGTGGTTGTTTGAACGAAGTCTTGGAAGCACAGGGACGAACTCCTTCCGAGGTTTCCGTCGGTTTAAACAATCGTCTACTTAAAAAACTGGCTGGTTGGACATCAAAATGACAACCAACGACGCACGCTTGTGCATTGAACCTTAGCGGACTGTCATCAACCAGCTGAGGGTCCATCTCATTCGATGTGCTTACTCCGAGCCGTTGGACCGACCGACGGAGTGGCCACCGCCCGGCCCGGCCGACGACAGTTCAGTCCAATCAATCCAGTTGAACGGCAAGTACTTAAGTTTTCCTCCGCCCACCAAACCCAGCTATAACCTGTTTACAATGTAGATATCTTTTATTTATTTACACTCCTGCAGACTGAGTTGGTCGAAGCTATCAGTACAGAGTACTGGACATCGTCATGAGTGGAAATGGCTGAGATCGCCCGGATGTCTTCTTAACTTTCGACACCATCCACACAGATTTAGATCCGCAGCCTGTCATGTGACCAACACGGTGATTGTGAGTCCCCAGATCGCGACAGCTTTTAAATACATAAATATTTGTTTGTTTGTTTGTTTACTTGTAGCCAACCGGTCGGAACATGTATGTTCCCTGCCGTGGGCTGTCTTTCCATCGCTGGTTGTGAAAATAAAATAGGAAGAAACCCACCTGTGGGCAACCCTAGAGCCCATGGTGAAGCAAGAGCGCGCGCGCGCTCTCATACAGCCTATACCACATGTCCGCAAAATTCAAGGTATCTGGAATCTCTAGGAATCCGGATATCTGGCACTCTCAGCCCCCCCCAAATTTCTCTAAGTCATCAGCCAAACCGCGGGTGGCCTTACACACATAACATAAGCATACACACCCCACCCTTACATATACATTACAACCCTTACATATGTGTAAGGGTTGTAATGTCTAACACACTCACACAACAACTGGCCACCACCACGTTGTAACCTTACACAACATCAGTCTACGATCCCTCATAACCTCACCGCCTACCCTTATGCTCATACATCACATGGTCCAAAGTAGCATTAAAATTTTTGTATTTCCATTGGTACTATGAATCAATTATAATTATATACCTCATCACTCGGCATGTTTTTTGCATTGGTCACAGAAAACATATTTTTTGCATTGGTCACAAGAAAATAGTTGTACAAAAAACAATTCATGTACAATAATGTAACTAGCTTTGTTGAGTGTATGAACAAGAGCTTAGCAGAAATTAAAGGACTGGGGGAAGGGAATAGAAATACAAGCTGCCAGCCGGCTAAGTTATGCAGCAAAGATAGAACTAATATGAGCCACTATCTGATATCCAACCCTCCTCCACATCCTCCCCATTGTTAACCACCTCATCCAACACCGCTTCTTCAATCTCATCATCGTTTGCGAAAGAATCCACTGAGATGTTTGAGGTTCCCTGCTTGATCTTTTCCGTCATTTCTATCCAAGTGTTTAGGAACGGGTGGTTGTTGGTGGGTTGAGAGCAATTCCATAACCAAATCACATTTTCTGACCATTCTTCTACAAGGTCATTGTGGAGGTTGAGCCGCGCAAACAATTCCATCTTGATCACCTTTGCTTTGTCTGTTTGATTTAATTTAGACAAGGGGACCCTATCAATGTGATCCTTGGGGACATTGGCTCCATTCTCAAGCACATCAATACCTATAAAAATCAATTGTTATAAGTTAGCAAATCCATTAGCAAATCAAACGCAAATCAGAAGAGATTGTGTTGTATAGGAATGAAAGAAAAAAACTCACAATCGTTGAGATAAGAAATCATATCAACCAGTTTGTCGTGGAAAGAAATAGCCCAAGCCATCATTCGGACAAGCTCTTGAGCAATCAGCTCAAACTCCTCCTGCGTCCTGTTGAGAATAAGGATGCAATTTATACCCTTGCGTACTTTTGGATCAATGGCCCACGGTGCATCAGAATGATAGAAAAGTCCATTGTTCCAGAAAGCATCATCAAGTGACATAGTACTAAGCCGTTTGTATGACAGATCTCCATTGTCAGAATCCAATCGATGTGGGAACTTGAGTTTGTACTGAGAATGTTGCATATTGTACTCATCAATTAGCTTGACTACTGCGGGTCTGTGGTTTTTGATTGCCTGAAAAACCTTCTCTTTCATCTCGGTTCCCAACCGCAAACCAGTGTTCCTGGTGTTTACCAGAGGCTGTTGCTCGGCCCTCAAATGAACCACTTGAAAAAATAAGTCGGATTTTGCGCTCCAAAGAAGCAGTTGCATCCTTTGCTCTTCAACTAGAAATCAGAATGTCAGTATCAAGTATTATGATGTCTAATCACAATCCAATCAAACTCACTATTCCCACCAGTTGTATCATCACCTGCTAGACGTTCAACCTCTTCTTTTAGCTTCTTGGATTCAGACTCAATGGAGTCCATCAGCTCTCAAACTTCCAACTTGCTTGCAAGGAATATTCTTGGTTGTTGTAAAAGACAACTGGAACTGAACTGTATAAGTAATTAAACACTCAAGAGGTAAAATAGACAAATAATACTCACCTCAACAGATCAAGGACACTTTCTTGCTGATATAGAGAAACTAACTTCTTCATCCGTGCCTCTTCAACGCTTGTGTGATCCGCCTGAAATGCACGTTGTGCCAACCATTTCCGCTTAAAGAATTCTCGCGTGTAGTTCTGACCGGTAGGGCTATTAGGGTTCTTTTGTCCAAGCAGTGCTACTAATGCGGATTGAGTTTCTTGGCGGCGTTGAACAGCCTTGTTGAATTTCTGTCTGATCCAATAGGCTAAGTATGGGCGTGTTGATGAATAGTATGGTACATGGAGAATAAGGTGAAACATACATAACCGATTGATACCTTTCCCATTGTGGTGTGCCAGTCAATGTGAGATAGAAGCCAAGCGGTGGTTGCAAGTAGAATATCTTAAGGGACTGACCAAGGGAGAGAGGTATGACCACATGCGCTCCAAGCCCTCCCCATCGGAAAATCCCCACCCCTTGTTGAAGCAAGGGTGATAGTCTAGCTGGCAGGTCCAATTGTGGACATACACATGGAAAACCAATGTGCCAAGTTTGATTCGTGGTTGGTCCTCTACCAAAAGTTTCCTCTAACAGTCCCAAATCCATCCAAATAATGTCAGTCAGGATTATGTGATGATAGATAACTTGAAATTCACCCACCAAGTTAACAAATTTGTCCAGAGAGCATCCAATGTCATACAAATCCCCAACTTGCCGAGTGGGTTCAATGACAGAAAGTAATTCTTGAAGGATTGCCAGAGGGAAGCATCTTTGCTCCCCAGAATTGTAAATGTTAGCAAAATATATTGCTGCATTGTGTTGGCAGCAGCACCCCATTAAGCCTGTATTGTTGCAGCCCTTCCAGGTTGACTCATTCCGCTTATCATCTGCTGCCTTGTGAGACTCGGTACATTGGTCCACCTGATTATCCACAGGTTAGAAATCAAATCATCAGTAAGTACAATTGAAAATTGAATGCAAGAGAGAGACCATCACACCTGTTCAGGAGAGTTGTCTTCTAATTCGCTTTCTCTGATTGACCTTGTAGCTCGATTGATCTGGCTTTGAGAAAAAAAAATCCGCGGCATACTAAGTTGCTCATGATTGCGACTTGCTTTTGTGTGGTGACGGTGCTGGAAGTTTCCATCCAGGCAGACCACCAAGCAATTGCAAGTAGTTTGGGGGTAGATGTCATGACTCAGCATTTCCAATCAAACTGAACTACGCTCCTTAACCAAAAGGCTATGAAACTGGCTGAATGACCAGTTCATATTTGAAATTTGTAGTGTCATATACCACCGTATGAAAGTACCCCCGGGGGTAAGGGCACTTCGTCTCAAATGTGCTATGGCTGGTGGCACTAATCCATGCCTTACTCATGTATCCATATTCAGACACACTCTTGACGCTACAAGGAACCACCAAGACTGTGGGGAAGCTTCCCTCGAAGATAGAGATGCTTCAAACCTCGACTTTCAAAGCAGCTTCAAAGTTATCTTTGAACTTTGAAGAAGTGAAGCTCAAAGATAACTACAATCTTGCTACCAACGGGTGGAAACCCTTGACAATGGTCACAGGCTAGAGATGTCCTGATCGCGCATTGAACCCGTGGCAGGGTTAGCCAGCTTACTGTCATGACTCAGCATTTCCAATCAAACTGAACTACGCTCCTTAACCAAAAGGCTATGAAACTGGCTGAATGACCAGTTCATATTGGAAATTTGTAGTGTCATATACCACCGTATGACAGTAGATTGAAGTATCAAGGGGCTGAGGTCCAAAGCATGCCAGACAAGAGAGGCACGCTAGTATGTCGTGATTGCTTAGCTGCATAACTGTGAATACTACCACGTCCAATGCCTCTTCCAGTCGGTGGTAGATATCTACCGCTGCAGTAAACGGTTTTTGCAAATCGCGTGCCTAAGGGACCAATCAATTTTTATCAGTGAGCATCCACTGTGTGTCCGTAAAATACATACACATATAAGGAAATGAAGGGAAATTTACTTTTTTGCTGCTTCGAGCATGCAGTCTTTGCAATCATGGCTCCAGAAATTGGGTCAAGGCCAGTGTAAAGGGTAAGGCGCCAACGTGACAATTATTCCACAAGTGGTTGTGGAATATGAGGAGTGGCATTGAAAAGGCCGTCCGAGGATTTACAGGTGAACCTGCCAAATAACCTAACCTAAGGAGTTGAATGCCATCTAGTGTGCAGCTACAGAATTCAATGATCGATCGGCGCTGGGCTGGATTGATTGATTTGTTTCAAGTTGGAGCCCAAAATGTAAAATAATCAGCTGAACAATTTTTTCCAGATAGATCAAAATTGAGGAGGATTATAAACTCACTGTAAATATCAACCAGGTCTACGGTTTGGTTTGATTTGGATTGCGGTCCACAGTGACATAGCTTAGAGAAATCATTGTAGGGGTTGGATCCGGCCCAATTCTTGGTGAGAATTTTCTGGATCATGTAAAACGGATGAAGTTGATCAAGAAGGAAGCTCTAATTAAACTATCTAGCCCGCTGTTGATGTCTTTTGTTGCTGGCTTGTACCATCCCATCAATTTCATCGGGTTCTGCTTCCTCCAAGGTGACCCAGTTTGCGCACTTGCTGTCCGTATTGTTGTCTGCATCATCTTCAAGGCCAGGTAGAAGTTTGTTCACATCTTCTGTATTATCAAATGTATCGTTTTGATTGTCAACTGTTGATATGCCAGTCCGAAGTTCGCTAGATTCATTATGTCGACGCCCTCGCAACAAATAATTCTGCAGGCGGTATACAGCAGCGGCGTCTTCTTCTTGATTCAGCTGTCTGTGAAGCCGCTGGGTTTGATTTGCCCTAGGAATTCTCACTTGGTGGCGGGCCATGAGGGTGGATTCCAAATCACTTGTTGATTCCAACGGATTCCAATGTGGACGACTGCTTCAATCAGGATTCCAAATGGTTTGTTGACTCCAACGTGGGGGACTGCTTCAAGCAGGATTCCAAAATGCTCGTTGATTCCGACGTGGGGGACTGCTTCAAGCAGGATATGGTGTTCGATTGGCTGATGTGACAAAGTTGATTATCAATGTTGAATCACATTGCAGTGGATTCAGCTGGGCCCGTCCAGTTTCACTGGACGGGCCCAGAGCACCTGCTAGCCCAGCACGAACTTGTTCAGTGCCATGATCTACATAAATCACAAAGGGAGGCCCAGGCCCATTGTACATTGATGTTCTTTTGATAAAAACATCCAAAAACTCCAAAGTTTCATATCTGTGAATGAACCCAGCACCTGTGCATTCCCATTTTGTTAGAAACATCAATATCAGATTTCAGGTCTATTTTCAAGTTCAATTTTCATTAGTTTTCAGTACTGTTGTGAGTTTTGGTTTGGAATTTTATTTTCAAGTTCAATTTTTATTAGTTTGCAGTACAGTACTGTTGTGAGTTTTGGTTTGGAATTTTATGGATACTATCTCAGCAACATTTCTTTTCAAGTAGATACTGGATATATTGCAGGAATAATTCTCAACCCAACCACATATCCCTGTGACCACTGGTCACATTATCAATGTGTGTTTTAAATCAATAAAAAAATCTTGAATAACAATCCATGACTTGAAAGTAGAGATTATTAGTAATACAATCATTTGTTGAGATTGTTGTTGCAAAATATATTTGGTTTGGTGTGCAATTCCACCATACACATATTCCAGAGAGTGCTTGTGTGTAATTCAACCATACACATATTCCAGAGAATACTAGTAATACAATCATTTGTAGTAATACAATCATTTGTTGTGATTGTTGTTGCAAAATAATCAGTTCTGATAATATGTATGAATTTTTGAAAAAACAAATTGCCAGATTCCATACACTTTACATGAATCTGTTTATTCATTTGATAATTATACTAATTCAAAACAAATGCCATCCACATTAAATTTATCTTCCTATTTCTAATGTAGTATTGAATTTACTACCCAATTCAAACAAACAAATACTAACCAATTCAAACAAACAAACAATTATCTTCAGGTTTTAAAGTATGAGGGGCACAAGGTGTAACAGTTGACTCCTAGTGATCACTGGCATATGTGACAACAAATTATAACTTGAATTCTCTATTGATCTTGCACAATATTGCATTTTTCCACGCTACATGAACAACAAATAGAGTATGGTACATGAATTTATTGAGGAAAAAAATTGTTGAATGGGGTCTTAAAACAATGTGGAGATAGATTGTTTAGTTCATTGAACACTTTCCACAGTAGAGATAGATTGTTTAGTTCTTTGAACACTTTCCACACAGATCATAACCTCCTGGTATGCCCACAGATATTCTGTTCCAGGTTAATGATGGACCATTTGTGACTACATCTTACCATTTGTGACTACATCTTGTTTGTTATATGTATTATGAGTAATTCTTCTGACAACAAATTATAACTTGAATTCTCTATTGATCTTGCACAATATTGCATTTTTCCACGCTACATGAACAACAAATAGAGTATGGTACATGAATTTATTGAGGAAAAAAATTGTTGAATGGGGTCTTAAAACAATGTGGAGATAGATTGTTTAGTTCATTGAACACTTTCCACAGTAGAGATAGATTGTTTAGTTCTTTGAACACTTTCCACACAGATCATAACCTCCTGGTATGCCCACAGATATTCTGTTCCAGGTTAATGATGGACCATTTGTGACTACATCTTACCATTTGTGACTACATCTTGTTTGTTATATGTATTATGAGTAATTCTTCATAGGAAATATTAGGAAATATTCCAAATGAATGCCAGAATGCCTTCACAGATTGAATTAAATCCAATAGCATGCCTTCATAGATTGAATTAAATCCAATATCTATCAGTAATTATTATTAATGCCAGCATGCCTTCATAGATTGACTTAAATCCAATATCTATCAGTAATTCTTATATCAATCAGTCATGCTTCATAGGACATAAACCAAATTGATAGGAAGATGCCATCATACATGAATGTGAACCATTGTTATGAGTAATTATTCATAGGAATTAATAATACCAAGATGCCATCATAGATGAAAGTGAACCATTTTTATGAGTAATTCTTCATAGGAAATAATAATACCAAGTTGACTTCATATATTTACTGAATTACAATACAATATCCATCATAACTTCCAATATCCATCAGTAACTCTTGAGAGGAAATAAAACAAATTGATATTACATCCAATATCCAACTGAGATTTTCAATTAGAAATTTATAATTGATTCAGCCAACTAACAAAAACTCACACAAGTGGAACATGCAACAGTGTGCCCCTTAATAAGTTCATTATCTCATTTCAAGTTATGCATTACCTATCAAGTTGCAAAAACCCAAATTCAAATAAATAAATTCTTTCTTCTTTCTCTTTTTATTTCTTTTTCTTTTTATTTTTTTTTCTTTTTCTTTTTTTTTTCTTTTTTCTTTTTCTTTTTCTTTTTCTTTTTCTTTTTCTTTTTCTTTTTCTTTTTTTTTCTTTTTCTTTTTTTTTCTTTTTCTTTCTTTCTTTTTCTTTTTCTTTTTCTTTTTCTTTTCTTTTTCTTTTTCTTTTTCTTTTTCTTTTTCTTTTTCTTTTTCTTTTTCTTTTTCTTTTTTCTTTTTCTTTTTCTTTTTCTTTTTCTTTTTCTTTTTTTCTTTTTCTTTTTCTTTTTCTTTTTTTTTTTTCTTTTTTTTTCTTTTTTTTTTCTTTTTATTTTTATTTTTCTTTTTCTTTTTCTTTTTTTCTTTTTCTTTTTTTCTTTTCTTTTTCTTTTCTTTTCTTTTTCTTTTTCTTTTTCTTTTTCTTTTTCTTTTTCTTTTTTCTTTTCTTTTCTTTTTTTTTCTTTTTTTTCTTTTTCTTTTCTTTTTCTTTTTTTTCTTTTTTCTTTTTCTTTTTCTTTTTTTCTTTTTCTTTGAGTTATGTCTGAGAAGTTTCATAATATATAGATATAATTATTCATTCTTATGCTTATTTTTCTTTTTCTATTTCATGGACTTATTTCTGAGTAATGCACTAAAGAAAAACATTACAGATTTTGTTTTTCAATTGATCTGACTGACCCATAAAAGAATTAAAATGAAATCTAGCTTTTCCCGGGTACACTTTACCCACATTTAAATTAAACACATTTGCTGGAACAAATGCAGCACAGCTCTGACTTTTGTTTGCGCTCGCAGCTCTGACTTTTGTTTGTGCTCAAACGCACGCGCTCCACTTGGTACACAATGTGCCGGGTTCATTCCCTGTAGAAAGTTTGTTTAGTTCTTCAACCTAAACAATAACATCCATCACCTTGGCCAACAATCCGAGAATACTTACCATCACCTTTCCACCCCGCTTGTTATCTCCTACAGATGAGTTCAAACTTTTCCAATCCAGGATTACCATCCTCCCAACCAAACAATAAATTTCATTCAAACAGTCTATTTGACCATAGGATAAATTTTCATGATCCATCCCAGCCAAGCAATCAACTAATTGCCGGCCCACAAGTTCGTTCTCAGCTGCAGACTCAAGCAACAAACGGCTATCAAATTCCTTCCCCGTCAACCAACCTCATGTTTTTCACTTTTGGACCACAGCGCTGTGAGAACTCCTTTTGGGACGGGTGGCAGGTCTGCGAGGGGGAAATACCAGTAATAATATTTCAAATATGTAAGAAGATATTACAACTGCTACAGGTGGTTTGAAAGACCTGCCCCTCTATGATACTACACAAGAGCTATCACAACAAATTTATTTATTTCATGTTGTGGCAAACTAATGATAGAGAAAACTTTTGTGTAGCAGTCTCTATCAGACCTAGATCAAACTTGAATTCAGTGGAAATGGGTTTGGTGGAATTTGTATGGGTAATAGAGCCGGGGTGGTTTACAACAGGATTGATTCAGATGATGGAAATAAGTCTTAAGTATATATCTTTTATGTGTTTTTTATATATTTATAATTGAGGTGTAGAAAAACTAGTAAAAATAATTCTTGACGGAACTGATGTTATATGTGAACTATTCAAAGTGTATTTGCCCTCTTCCTTAACCTTCAGTTAAGAGCACAATGGGTAAAGTCAATTTTTACTTGTTAAGAGCACAAATAGTGATGTTAGCTACTGGACTACTTATATATCCTCTGAGGTATGAAAGATTTTGATGGGTCACTTGATTGAGATCACACTGTGGGATTTACTTGGATTTGTGGTGGAAACTCTAAATGAGATGTGTGTTCTGCTTAGGATTCCTCCTCTGGCATGCTCAAACTGAGGAGAGAAAACCTCCTCCTTTTATAGTAAAACGTGAGGGATTTCTGCTGGTGTGACGGCCATAGAGGTGCTCATATGATGGTGGTGGAAAGGGTATCCATGTGGTGGTTGTGGTATCCATGTGGTGGTGGTATCCATGTGGTGGTGGTGTCCATTAAATATACTACAACTATGCACTTGAATCTAATTCTATACTATGTACTATCAATATATATTCCTAAAGTCTGAAATAACAGTTTAATCCAGATATCTTTTAAATGAGGGGAGCTAGCCTAGTGGTTCCAGTGAGTGACTAGGGGTTAAATGACCAGTAGAACCTAATTATGCAATAATACATCTAGAAATATGTCTCCTTCTCAATAGTAAACTGTGACTCTATGTGATTTGATACTTGGAACACATTTGGCACACCACAGTGCTCTCAACCAACCAAAAAAATTCACTACCCAATTTATTCTGAGCCAACAAGCCAATCCCTGGAAAATTGTCAACTCCCTCCCAGAAATCACCCTCCTTTCCAATCCCATTCCCAACTGGCTTCTGGTCGCACTCCTGATCAGCTAGAAGCTCAAATCCTTCATGAAATAGCAAATTTCTCCGCGTCGGCCTCTGTTGGTAAACGCGGGCAATCACATAGTAGGCTTCGAGGTTTGCGTGGTGGCAGGGGTTCACGGGGGTCCAGTAGACAAATCCGAGGTGGCCTTTCTAGCTGCACCAGTTCAACCAATTGGCCTTTGGAATCTTGTCGCGACAAGGAGTTCCCAGATCAGCCAACCCTTCTCAACATTGACAATATCCCTCTAAACCCCGCTGAGGACAAAGGTCCAGTTGATCCTGCAGACCCGCCCATCAAAAATACATGGATGCGACTCAAATCCCATATTCTTGATGAGCTAAAAAAGCTTCCATTCGATGAGCTACTACGCCGGGCTCCAAAATATGCACATTATCAACGACTTACGGCTGAAGATTGGTACCATTTGAATCAGGCTTACTTTGCCTATCAACGGGATATATACTTGATTATGTGCAAACAAAGACTAGCAGTCAATCCCATACTGGATCATCTAGGATAATTGAGTCGCATAAGGGGCTCAACTTGCTTCAACCTCTTTTGCAAGTATGATGCCGAGGCAAGTGTCATATATTCAGATGGTGAGAATTTTAATTCAATTTCTAAATACGATTGTAGAGGCATTAATGTTTTATTATTTTCCATAATTAATTGACATAAACAAGCGGAACAGAATATGTGGTCGCCTTTGGAAGAACCTGGACAGCAAAACAAGGGAAAAATGGAAGGACCCTGACTTTATTGACACTATTAAATCCAACGACCCACCACCTGAAACAAACAACCCAGCAAATGGAACAGCTCTGGCACCCCATCTCCGAAAATCTCAATTCAAACTGAATCAGTGGGCGCGTGTGACAAAGAAAGATGTAATGTGATTTGGTTATTATTACTGTCATTTTCTGCTAACTCATCTCTCTGCCCCTTTCTGCGATTTTTGGCTTCTAGCTTAGGAACTTGAGCACTGGTCATAATCTTGAGGGGTTCTTTGTTCTAGTGTCGAGGGATCCCGATTCAAATCTGATGGTCTCAGGCGGTAGTTTGCTTGGCAACAAGTTCATTGATATGATAACGGGCAAGCAGGCAAATCTGAACTTTCCCAATGTTTGCAGGACATTTTATTCCTTTGTGAGTGGTCAGGTAGCAATAAAGGAAGTCATTGGAGTGGAACCATCCCTTCCAAAAATCCAGAATCATACAAAGCGCAAAATTGTTTTTGACGATGACTTGGAGCGCTCCTACAATAAAGGTTAGTCTTTTACCTCTGAATCATTTAGTCAAACAGCTGACAACCAAATATTTGGGTGTTTTATGGTTTATTTCAGGAGACAAAGCGGCCAATCTTCAAGTGGTACGCAAACAGTTAAGAAATGCTTTGGGTGAGTTGATTTATGTCTTGATCAATGACTGATATAATGTTGATTTTTTTTTCTCAATGTAATAAAAGCCAATGCGACACATGGTCAAGCAAGAGACGGCTGGCCAGGTACAACAAAAGTGTCCACCTTGAAAAAATTGGATGTTGAGTTGCGGGTCAAAAAGAACTATAAAGGTATCACTCCTGACTATTTCTGTGCTTGTCCCTCCGGTATGAAAGAGATACAATTGGTACACATTCTTGTGGCCCTTGGCGAAGGATGGGTACAGATTATTGGCCCACCCACACCAGAAGTCTGAGTCAAAGGCTGCAGTTCAATTGGCAGTGGTGCAGCTAATGCTGGTGACCAATCCAACAAGGATATAGACGTTCCGCTGGATGCTGAAAGGACCATTGTACAAGTGGGGCGTCGAGTGAATCAAACTTCAAAACAAGGACAATCAGTCAGTGTGAAGAGAAAGACAAAATCAATTCCTGGCAAGAACAAGACAAAAGGCACGGCCAAAAAAACAAACCACCGGCGTCTAATCATCAACAGTGACTCTGGTTTGGGTGAAGATTAGGTGGTCCCTTGCTTTCTCTTTTTTCTTTCTTCTTTGTCACAATTGTAATTCCTTCACTATATAGAATTGAGGCTTGTGGCATTGCTTTCCCCTTCGCGCAATTGTTTCATTTCTTTGGAATTTTTGCGCATATCATAGACTCAAAAATATTATATTTACATGATTAATTATCAGTTTGGCTAATTTCTTATTGGGAGAAATTGAATGAAAACACTTTATATAATAAACATCATGCAAGGGTTCAAAAAACAATATAACACTCAATGGAGAGCCTGGTTAATAAGCTGGCTGGTCTTTGAGAAAGCAGTGAAAAACAAGAGGGAGTCGACAATGTGTGAGGTACATATTTTAGGTTGTTAGGGGGCTGCCACGACTTGGGATGTTTGAGCATAAGGGTAGGCGGTGAGGTTATGAGGGATTGTAGACTGGTGTTGTGTAAGGTTACAATGTGGTGGTGGCCGGTTGTTGTGTGGGTGTGTTAGACATTACCACCCTTACACATATGTAAGGGTTGTAATGTATATGTAAGGGTTGGGTGTGTATGCTTATGTTATGTGTGTAAGGCCACCCGCGGTTTGGCTGATGACTTAGAGAAATTTGGGGGGGGCTGAGAGTGCCAGATATCCGGATTCCTAGAGATTCCAGATACCTTGAATTTTGCGGACATCATTGTTCAATCAATTCCCGTTTATGGAACATTATCCTCAGCTCTCCAACCCTCCCGCACCAGAAGTTTTCAGCTCCAGTAGTGCACCACCGCCGACTTCTTCAGGCAGCTCATCATCCTCTCATCAGCCCATCAACAACTACGTCGGATCTACCGGCAACTGGGCCGAAATATTCTTATTTGCGGCTGAAACGCGCACGGAAAGCGAGCCATACTCTATCCCGTCATCCGAAGATTACTCTGGCTCTGATGGACTCTCAGGCGTCTTTGGAGGCGACCAACCTCGAGAATTCCTACGGACGAACTTGCTGCCCCTATCTACCGTGACCTCTTCACTCAACTCGTGCAAAAACATTGGCTTTCGTCACTCTGTCTCAGTTCCAGTGCCTGAAGAGCCTTCAACGATCCCAGACTTTCAGCTCAGGAGCTTCTTCAGTCACGAAAAAACCTACGAACAACCTTATCCTGAATCCTTGACAGCACAGTTCCAAGCCTCTCATGATAACTTCCCTCATATTCAAAACTACGACTGTACAGCTGACTTAGACACCCTTTTGAGCCTCACTGATATCTCCGGGCTCTCTCACTCTTCCCCTGATATTCAAAACGACAATATCTTGTTGAATCTCCCCCCTTTTCAATTCAATTCCGCCCCTCTATTTTAAGCTCACATCTTCCTCGTCACAAACATCCACCCCCTCGGAAATATTGCTTCTTTCTCCAAGAGCGCAGTCCATTTCTACCATCAAAATATCACCTTTAGATATTTCATTCTCCATGTAGGGGAGCTTCTGTTTCAGACCTAAAATGTTTCATTTATATATTTTTTAATTCCCAAATCAAATCACTGTATCTGCCGCATTCCATCCCCAAATTGATCTTTGTATCTATTGCTTATCTATCTAATTTCTCTTTCCATACTTGTTATTCCATCAACATCATACTCCCCCCCTCCCCCTTTTTTTTATATCATTGTTTGTCTTTGTCAGCATGCTTCTCCTACATTCTTCGCAAAATTTCTTCAGATATTTATATTGATTTGCATAACTGTGTTTTCTAATCTTTTTTGTTCTTATGTATGTATCTAAAAAATTATCTTCGGATCTATCATATCTATGCATAGAATTCATTTTTTTTTTCAGGCACAAGGTGTCTTTGTATCAATCACAAATACCTACAAAACTCTGTTTGTCAGGACCAAAAATTGAGTTGCATTGATTTTGTCGCTCTTTTTGGGGGCACCTCAAAGTGTTGGTCTAATAGTTGAATCATAAAATTCAAACCCCAACCTTTTTATATTCAATGAATTTGTGACTAGGAGTTTTCCCTTGTTCAAATTCAATTTGCAATCTTTGCAGTTATTAATGTTTGATGAGGGATTGCTGTTGTGTCAAATTTGAGTTGAAACCAAAAAATCGAGTCATGACATCAATCAAAGCTCACAATGGTCTAGCGGTAACAATCACCCACAGAAGCTTGGTGTCGCCCCTGTGCAATAAATTATCTCACTCCTGACACCTCATGCAAACAGCGGACCATTATGCATAATGGACATCCGGGCCATTTGGCCACCCGCGCGAGCTTGAACTCGGGACAGGTGAGGGACAGCTGAAGTCCCGCGCCCAGACAAATGGACAGCTGTCAGACAAATCAGCTGTCCATTTCTCTATCCCTCATTTTAAATTATAATATACCTCGACCCAATCGCCAACCACGACCAACCCATCCCCCTCAACCCTCAACATTTGACTGCGACTCCCACTTGAGGATGAATCACCTCCCATCCGCGGATCTCGTCCGTTGCCTCTGCTCAACCTGCTCTCAAGTTTCAACAGTTGATTCAACAGGACAAACACAGCCCGGTCGTTTCATATCTCGGCGGAATCAGCTTGCTCATTGTGTCCAAGATCAAACAGCAATCCAATCAAATCAACTCCGTGATGCATCTCTAACCGAACCAGTCCAAAATGCAACAGATAGCAGCAGCTCCGATGACTGCTCCACCATTTCCATAGACGGGAACACACCGGCAGGTCCAATTTCATTACTCGCAAGTAAGTGTTATAAATTTTGTTGCTCACTTGAATTTGATGCTGAAATTGATTGATGATATTACCAGAACAAACGAATTCGTTCATCCTATGGTTGCACCTATTCGGCGGTGTCAGTATGAGCAAATCCCAAACGGCACGGACCTTATTGCTCAAATTGATGGGCCAAGCTCAACATCACCCCCCGCAAGTGCTGCTCGACCCTCTTATTCCTAAAGATATCCGAACGCAGCTCAAGAGTCAATCAAACATTAACGTGGACCCGATTGTCTGCTGCCCTACTTGTTTCAAACTCTACCGCCCGCCTGATCTCCCGGATATATGTAACTACTCTGAAACCCCTCGATCAAGACCTTGTGGAACCGCACTCTACAAAGAAAAAACTTTCTTTGCGGCTTCATCCCATCAGGGAAGATTTCAAGCAACTGGATCCCGCTTGAGACCGACTCAGTTTCCTATAATCGATATTCCTCAATTATTGTTTTACACACAAAATGTTCACTCCTGGATTTCGTGGTTCCTCAAAGTCCCGGGTATTGAGACCTCAATCGACCAATGGAAACAAAAACTCTCAACTTTACCCGGCGACCCGGTTACTGACATCCAACAAAGTATTGCATGGAAGCAGATGAAATGGTCCAACACAAACAATACGCCCGACTTGCCACCCACATTGCCACTGGTTTTCTCTCTTTTTGTCGACTGGTTTAACCCCAGAGGTAATAAGCTCGCAGGGAAACAACAATCGGTTGGAATCATCGCCCTCTCATGCCTAAGTCTCCCGCCTCAACTACGAAACAAGGTTCCATACACGTTTGTCGCAGGACTCACTCCCGGACCTCAAGCACCCAACATGACGACTATCACCCACCTCATGAAGCCACTGATTGACGAGCTCCTGAAACTAGCAGAACCAACATCCATGGAGACTTCGGCGTACCCAGACGGAAGACTCGTTGAGGTCAGGCTTTTGTCTCTGATAGGTGACTTGGGGGCAACCCATAAGGTTGCAGGGTATGCTTCAGATTCCGCCAAATTCCTCTGCTCATGGTGCAATGTCGAAAAGGAAGATTGTCACAAGCTGGAATTGGGGACACCAAAAACCGGCGCTATCATACGACGGGCTTCAGACACCTGGGTGCAAGCTAGAACACTGAACGCACGCAATGCCATCTTATGATCAGTTGGGGTTCGTTATTCTGAACTTAACCGGCTACCTTACCGGGATCCCGTCAAGCATGTAGCATTGGGTTGTAATGCATAACTGGATGGAGGGTGTATTGATGCATCACTTCCGTGAGCGCTGGGGATTTCAATCACTTTCGTACAAAGAAAAACGTCGCCGGCGAGATAGTTTCAGCAGGGATGGGAAACGACCTAGGCTTGATCTAAGCGTTGAGGAAGCTGATCCAATAGAACCTGCCTTGGACGACAGCGATGATAGTGATGACGACTTGGAGTTGAACGGAGGTGCCGAGGGACTCATGAAGGAAAGTGACATGGACCGTTTTCGAGGTGTTGAATGCACGATCGGAGATATTCTCATCCTTGCAGTAATTGGGATGATTTGGCGGGAGCAGGGAATTTTCGGTTTGTGGGAGGAAAGCCACCGAACTGATGTCTGGAAGAGTTCTCTGTTGTACGGTGGGCATTTGCCAAAGCCACTTTCGATCATAGAAATCCAAGGGTAAACCCTTGGGTATCTTGGAGAGAAACGGGATGGCACGGGTTTGATGGGTAATCTCCTGACTCGGGCCCGAGATTTTTTGCCACTTGAAGCAGCCACTGCTTTCATGGACATATCCAACCGGCGCATGAACATGTTGCACGCCTTGGAACGGTTTAGCCTAGAGTTTTTTTTGGTAAAGCAGTCTCGATTGGCATCCAACTCGTCGTCACTGTGAGCATTGATATCATCAAGGATTCGTTTGTAGCGGTCCGAGAAATCATTCAAAAATGCAAACTTCACCCGGGCGTCACGTAACTAAGGAACACATGTCAGTAGGAGCTCAAGCGTTGTAGATGGGAAGGCTGAATGACTTACACGTTTTCGATTCTTAGCAGCACCTTGAGATTCAGAAATCTGCAGGTTTTTACCTACTTGTTTGCATTCAGTCTTGTATTTGTTGGCCAAAACGTGGTGCACGTAGTGATTGTACGCCCGAGTCAGTATGAGAAGGTCGTCCTTGTATTTGAAGTTGAAGTTCATAAAATTGAATGTGCCGGCGGCAGCCACTTTTCGGAAGAGGGTTAAAGCAGCCATTCGGCAAGCAGCGTTGAAAAGACTCTCAGCAGTTTCATCAAGATTAGGGCCCCAGCAACGGATACCGACTTTTGCGAGGTGAGCGTGGATGTAAGCCAAGTAGTTCTCATCCATGTGGATGAGGTTTTTCCCTACCATGACCTTCCCGGCGCGGGCATCCTTCAAGGTCTGTATATCGGCCTGAGTGATTAGTTGCGCGCCATTCGAGTCCTCGGAAAACTGTTGGAATTCATCAATGTTGGCAAAGTTGGCACAGAAACTGCGGATGTACTCGGGGTTGGCCGCGGGGGGAACTGGGTTAACTTCGATCAATCCCCACAGAAGTCTGACATGAACATGCAAACATTCCTAATTTTTGCACCGAGTCAGTAAACATGAGGTGACCGAGGGAAAAATAGAAAGTAAAAGGAAACAAAGTAAAAAGCTCATACCCTGGTTTGCTTAAAGTCGGCGGGGAAGTCACTAGTTATCATTTGATTGGGTTTTTTTTTTGACAGACGATGAGGGGGTGACATTGGCTAAGCTTCCACGGGGGACAGACACTTTCCTTGTTGGGGTGCTGTTCATGTTCGGAGCGGGTTCAGATTGAGCACGGCGGAACGTTTTGGTCTTGGTGCTCTGATTTACAAGCTTGGCGCGTGGATTGACGGGCGGGGCAGGGACTTTTGTCTTCTTTTTAGGCTTGGATTGAGCCGGTTGATTATTCTGAGTTGGTCTAGCTGCTGTAGTTTCCGAAGTGGCTTGGTTTGCCTCTTGCGCACGGTTTTGATTGACTTGCAAGTGGAGGTGGTTGATTTGTTGATTCATCGCATCCAAGGAGGCTTGAAGCATGCTGGTTTGTTGGGCAAAGGCGAAGTTCAACATTGTCTCGATATTGGACGGGTCTTGGGTAATAAGGATTGGGGGGCGATTGTTGTTTGTAGTGGAGTTACTGCTGGGGGGTATTGGTTCATGAGCGTCGGAGGTATCCATGGCGGTATTGATGAGTCAAAGTTGTTAAAAAACTACAGGGAGAAGTGTTTGGAGTGTGGGGAGTGGCCGTTGAGAGACGTTAATATAGAGGAAAGGAATAGATATGCATGGGAAAGTGGGAGGAGAAACAGAGTGACCGATTTATAATTTGATTGGGGTTGGCGGCTGTGTCGGTGTTGAGTATGATGTCAAATGAGGGATAGAGAAATGGACAGCTGATTTGTCTGACAGCTGTCCATTTGTCTGGGCGCGGGACTTCAGCTGTCCCTCACCTGTCCCGAGTTCAAGCTCGCGCGGGTGGCCAAATGGCCCGGATGTCCATTATGCATAATGGTCCGCTGTTTGCATGAGGTGTGAGAGAGTGACAAGTCCGGTGTTCAAATCCTGGCAAGCCCAACCCCTGGCTGCTACACCACAGACGCATTCAGACGCCTCCAGAACGGCTTTTTTTGACGACTTGAAGGCATCTTTTTTCAATTCAATGAAGCTGTCAGGAGACGTTTACGACTTCAAGGCGTCTTGTGATTCAATTGAATCGGGATTTTTCAAGGCGCCTTGATGGCGCCTTGAAAATGTCTCAAGAGTTGGATCCGCCTCCAAGACGACTGCCAAGCAAGATGAAGACGGCTCGGAGGCAACTTGAAAATGTGCTGCATCAAGGGACCAAAGGATATATTTATGCAAAACACAGGCGGGGCTAGAACCCACAACCTGCAGACCTCCAGGAGGCCAATCAAGATGCCTTGCTTGGCTAGTGGGTTTTTGAACTCCCCAGCTCATAGATGTTTATAATTCTCAATCAAAAATCCTTTAGTCCAATATCCTTGGCAAAGATTGGACTCCTGGAGTCTGTAGATCAGCCTGCAAACCACTGGAGTGGTTTGCAGGCTGATCTGCATGTGGTTTTGAAGGGAGCTTCCCAGACTCCCTTCCTGCTCAGGTAAGGGAGTCTGGTTTGGAAGCCAAGTCCCTTCTTGCTCTGAGCAAGGAGGGATAACAACTTGAGAACCAAAGGAAGAGAACCAAAGGAATTTGGTTCTCAAGTCGGCTTGAGGACCTCATGTGGTTCTCAAGTCAACTTGAGAACCATTGGTGGTTCTCAAGTCAACTTGAGAACCATTGGTGGTTCTCAAGTCAACTTGAGAACCATTGGTGGTTCTCAAGTCAACTTGAGAACCATTGGTGGTTCTCAAGTCAACTTGAGAACCATTGGTGGTTCTCAAGTCAACTTGAGAACCATTGGTGGTTCTCAAGTCAACTTGAAAAACACCAATGGTCTTCAAGTCAACTTGAGAACCACATTAGGTCCTCAAGTCAACTTGAGAGCCCCAGTGCAGTCTTCAAGTCGACTTGAGAACCTCATTTGGTTCTGAAGTCAACTTGAAGACCACATTTTCACAGGTTTCCCAGGCCAAACCTTAAATTGGTCTTGAAGCCGCCCTCAAGACCAATTTTTGTCTTGAAGGCGGCTTTTTTCATGTAATTGTCTTGAAGATGGCTCACCTGTCATTGAGGTGTGGCCGTGGTGTACCCCTTCCAACCCAGGACAACTACACCTCCCCCTTCAATTGCAAACCCTTTATTAGTTGTCCCCTTCACACAAAAATCCTCTCTTTCAATTTCAATACCTGTTACCCATTTATAAACCAACCTGAGAAGGTTAAAAACATCACACCCCCACCACTACACAGTAGATCAAATTGTCTAGATTACTTTGTACTCACAAAAACTTAGGTCCTCATAACACCAAGTGCTCAAACAATTGTTACAAACTTAAAAAACTTGTAGTTCAAAACAAATGATATTCATAGTGTGCAATGCCAATGGCCAAATTACACTTTAAAAAAAATAAATAAATAAAAGCTCACAATTATGAATATTTAATTGTATGTTCACAAATTCTCAATATGTGCCTGTTTCTAATCAATGTTTCCTGGTGTCATAAAATCATTTTCTTTGGTTGGAATAGTCCTAACTTGTCCAATCCCCTTGCCTGGGAGAGTAAGCCAAGCAATACCTGGAGGGAGGGACTTGGCCATACGCTCAAATTGTCTGGTAACGCAGGAATTCACATCCAGATTCCATCTTTTCAGCATTAACCATTACTCTGGGCTGCAGCAATCGTCGGGGAATAAATAAAAGGAAAATACCACGAAAGTCTTAGAATGCAATCATCTTCTCAGGACTTGAAGGAACGCCCAAGGGCTCAAAGATGCCAGGATGAAAGCCACCATTTTCCCAATTTGGAAGTCTGTGTATTGGATCCCATTAAATTTCAGGAGATACAGATTGATTTCATTGATCAAAGGTACTCCCGTTAACTGATAACGCGACAGGTCATAGAGAGCTGGCTCTCCCAATGGAACTGTATATTTCTTGCTGAAATAGCTAACCATAGTTGAGCCGCGTGAGCTTAATCGGATAGATATATTAAATGATTGCTAAAAATGCTTGAAGGAATAGAGAAAGACAATCGTAATGTTACAATCAACACTGTCATTATGAAGTGTAAAACTAGGCTTGTTTGATTAATTTGTGGTGGAGACGATCTTCAATAGTTTCCGGCGTCTTATCTTCAACAACATCTTTGAACGCTTGGCAATCAATCTACGCCGCCGTTCAACGCCCGGGCCTCTCTTGGGTCCAACGATCTTGGGCAAACTGACGACGTTCAACGGTGCAGATTTTCCCACTTTCTTCTTCTTTGGCTTGAGTTTCGCAATCATTCCCGATCTCAAAACGCTGCAATAAGCTTTCTGAAACTCGTGGGTTTGCTTGGGTTCGACCTGACAAAATTCACTCGTTAGGTTTCTTCTGTCTGTATCATTTTATCTAAGGGTCGTTTTTGAAAGGAGTAGGGAAACAAACGAGGGTTGAAAACTTTATTGCGTGGCCATCAGTTGCTCGGAATAGACACTTGAAGGTCGGTTCGTTTCCGGATGTTTCCATGATTGTGTCGCCGTCAGCCTGATAGGTGACTTGATCGATAAAAGGTTCAGGTAAGTTACATAACAGCAAAATTTCGACAGGCTTAGTCCTTACTTACACCTCTTTTGCGTTAGAAAACATGTGTGGGGGCGGTGAGGGTCAGGCGTGAAGAGCTTCGCGAGCTGAGTGAGAAACTGAATCGATTAAGAGATACCATCAGTACTTCCGCTGGCTAGTCACTCGATGGCTGAAACGTAGGCTGACCTCGGTGTTACTGAGTGACATGGTGGAACTGGGATCTCGAGTTTAAGATGATGATGAACCTGGAGGGATCCACCAAGCCGCCCCGCTTCGGATCCCGCATGGCCGCCGATCCGCCCGCGCACTGTGGCCGCCCCGGAGCAGGCCGCCCAGGTTATCCGTCCCTTCAGTGACACGGCCAAGGCAGTGGTCTCCTCAAACGTCGGCCAGAAGGAAACCACGGAGACGGAAAAGATGAAGCGGCCAACAGGGACAAGAATAATTCAGAACATGAGCCGGAGACTCTGTAGTGTCGAGCAAGGAAGAAGGAGTATCAGATTCACACTTGCCCAATCCCGTTCTCCTCCATCAACAACCTGGTCCTGCCAACTACGACGACTATCATCAAGCTCTGAAAGAATCGGCTCACCTGCCGGTCAGTTTTATCTTCCAGGTTTGATTTCGTTTGTCAGCTATTCTAGAATTTTAATCCACAAGGGTTCTCTCTAACTGGGTCTCGTTATTAAAGTATCGTAGGCTCATCGAGGGAATACTCCCACCATTCGACATCGTATGATCACACTTTTTTTGGGCAGCCGCTACCGATCACACACCCTCACTTACTAGGTCCAAATGAGCTTACCATCGGCATACCTCGAGTCGAATATGCTCAGCGGCGCGCCAAGTTGATGGAGATGTTACCGGACGGATCTTCTGCGATTATCGCGGGCGCAAGAACAAAATGGATGGCCCATCATGTCTTGTAAGTCTTGTAAATCTTTTTCAGGTCTTTTTCCCATCTTGTCATGTGATCGGTCTTCTTTTAATGTCAAAATAAAATTGACTGACACGGTTTCCATGGAGGGGAATAATAGCTATCCGTTTCGGCAATCGAGTGATTTTTGGTACTTGACAGGTTTCCAAGAGCCAGACTCATGTCTTCTCCTAGGTCAGTTTTGTTAAAAACATGATAAACCTTCCTCAGAAGTCTGATTCGTTTTCTTGGCCTAGAAAAGGAAAACAGCATCAAAGGCTATACGATGACAATGTTCGTAAGGCCTAAAGATACTTTTCAAGAGATGTGGGAAGGTGCCAGGTCAGGGATTGAAGGAGTGACAGAATGGTTTGGGGCTGACATGGTATGTCCCTCACAGCGCGATTGCATAGTTGTATTGATGCTCATCTGTCTCATCATCATAACTCAGACGTACGATATTTCGGAACTCGCAAGCAGGCTAAAACCCGTGTTGACGAAGACAACCAAATCACCCGTCTACCTAGACCTACCTTCAGATATCGAATTCCCCAATTTGCCTCCATGGAGATCGACAGTACCACTCATAGATTTCTTCTCCAAGAACAACTCCCAAAGCGGCAATTTGACCGATTATCTCAGCTCTTCACCGGGTAATTTTTCATCATCCTCAAAGTCTGATCTGGATAGCTGTTTGGCGGTTCTTGCGACCGCGCGATCAGTAAATCGTGTGCAGATGAACCAATCCAAGTATCGGCCGATCAGGTCTTTGCAAGCCAAACTAGACCCAATCAAAATGATTAAATCTGAGGCTGAATTGAAGCTACTCAGACAAGCCGCCGATATCAGCGCTCATGGATTCCAAGCCGCCATGCGTCTCGCGGCAGAATGCGATTCTGAAAGCTCAAGAAGTGAGCACGAACTTGTCCAGGCTTTCGAGGGTGCATGCCATCAGCATTCACCCGGGGTGGGCGGTCGAATGGGATATGTACCGGTGTGTGCAGCCGGTCCTGCGGCACTCACTATTCATTATACTTTCAATGACCGTCTTCTCAAGCCCGGAAACCAGCTCGTTTTGCTGGATGCTGGATTCGAATATGCTGGCTACGTCGCCGATATCACGCGGACCTTCCCAGTCGGGAACAAGGGGAAATTCACCTCAGCTCAAAGGGACTTGTACGAGGTTGTGAAGAATGCTGAAAAGGAACTTATCACTCAATGTCACCAGGGCTCTGGACATTCCCTCAGTAGTCTGCATCGCGCTAGTTGCCAGCTCTTGAAAGAAGGGCTAGTGAGGTTAGGGTTCAATCTAGATCATCCGGATGCTTTGAATAGGGTCTATCCCCATTATATTGGCCATCCTGTGGGCACTGATTTACATGACACGCCATCCTGGAATCGATCCCATCGGTGCGTTCTTATAAGCCACCGTAATCGTCCTTCTGTCTCTGCAGACATTCTAAGATATTTCACAGCATGTTTATTGATCCTTTGATTCAATTGCCCATATAAAGGCTGAAAGCAGGCTCGGTCATCACAATCGAGCCGGGAGTTTATGTCCCTGACGAAGACCGTTACCCTCACCATTTCCGCGGAATTGGGTTAGTCTCTATCTTCAGTCTCTGCACAAACGCCACATACTTCCATCTTGGCTTATCAAAAAACACTATGGTTGAAATACTTTGGTAAACAAAAGGATTCGAGTGGAAGATATGGTCCATGTTCGCGAAACCGACCAAGTGATCTTGAGCTGCAATACCCCTAAAGAAGTTGTGGATGTTGAAGCCTGCAGCTCCGGCTTATTAGACGGGATTCGTTGATCTCCTCCCCTTCTCGCTCTATCCTCTCCCTTTTCTAGAAGAAAGCAGAGCCAATCAAATCAAATCATCACTTCATTACAACATAAAACTTTAAATGTTGATATTTTCATTTGTACGCCCTTTGCCCGATGCACAAGCCTTTGACTAAGTTTTCATAATGTGGGCCTCGCGCCGCCCTAAATTAGAAATCCCTGAAACATTTCGGAGAGAACATATGCAATGACCAGAGCTCGGATATTTAGCCTGCCATTCCATTCGAGCTGGACTGATTCGTACGCCGCAGGCTCAAGGTGACACTAGCCCAGCTCACGTAGGTGCTCGTCGTCATAAAATACAAACGAGACGAGCAACGTTTATGCACGCTTCGATTAACTTCAGTGCCATTTTTACGGCATTTAATGCAAGAGCTTGGAGCAACGAGCAATGTCGTTTTTTCCACATCTGCATAAAACGGCCCTACGTGAACTGGGCTACTAGACGTGATCGCTGCGTCTTGTCTGCGAGGGAATCAGAAGGTTTAATTCTCTTGTCAGTGTCTCTCTTCTTCTGGCGGAACATCTGATCGTTTGGTCAAGGCTCTGAATGAATCGACCGACTGCTGCAGATAATATTCCTTGAAAATGAACCCTTGAGGAACTTGTCGCTTACGTCTCTTGCCTACTTAAACTGAGCTTATATTGTATTACTTCGGACTCAGCTTCAAATCCCTATCCATTTCTCGTCAAGCTCCGAGTCCCGACGGTTGAATACCAAAACAAAATTTTATCCCTTGATTCCTATCAAGTTCTATTTCTATCTCATCAACATCAATCTGGACAATATGCGTTTCACTTGCGTCTTCATTTTTCTATGTATGAGTTGAGTGATTCGCCCAAAAAAATTGAGCAAAAAGTTCTTTAGTTGGTTTCGTTTTTGGGGATTCCTTCAGAGTATGCTGAAAACATATTGTTTGACTTCCTGCCTTCCTCTTCTATGACTCATGTCGTTCGCTATCCAGGCATTTATGGCCAAGCTTACTTGCAAACTACGCCATCAAGCAAGGACCAGGCCAATAGGTCAGTCAAATTCATAGCTCTCCCAAGATTCCATAGTTTTGCCTTCATCACCCTTATCTCATATAGCATGAGTCCTTGTCAGCTAATTGGTATGTTCTTCTCTTCCGACTTGGATGTACATTGTGCGGCAAATCATTCGACGATGATTTATTGGCTCACTTCGCTATGATAAAGCGATAATACCGCTCCTGCTCCCCAAATGTTGGGCGAAGGCGGCCATCCTGCTAAATATGGTCCACTTGGCAGCTAATGCGAACTGGCCCTTAATGAAACATGCTCAGAACAACCTCCCAGCCTCGCATCTTCAAGCCTTAAGTTTCAATCACTCTATCTATGTATTTAAGTGATCACATAGAATTTTTCTGCACGTTCATATTCTCAGTTTATGGTACCTTGAGAAATTCGTCAAATGTGTATCAAACAGCGTTCCCAATTGTTTTTTTACTTGCACCCCACTCGATCAAAATGGGTGTTAGCAGTTGTCAATCATGTCATGTGGCCCTTCACTTCACCCTGAGCGTTGTTGATAAACATGAGTAGATAAAGGCAAGCACCTCAGTTACGAGTAGCGGAACTAGCCGACTGAGTTCGTAGATACTGTATGCTATTTCTCAAAACGATCTTGAACATTTGAATTCTCGAAACCAGGTGCAGAAACCTATAGTATGTACATGTGGCTAGGTATCGACTTTGGCCTTCGCGTTTGAAGCCCTTACGCGTTAGGTCCCAGCATAGGTGACCCAATCCATCCAAAACAGTTTAATTTAGCCAAGTCTACCACCGCCTGAGACGTGGGCCGTAGCAGCGGCTTCCGCAGGACGGCTCAAAACCTCTCTCAAGAAATGCTGAGGGGCTTAGTCAGTCTCGTCAAAAGTACCTTATCCATACAGCTTAGCTTTGCGGCCTCAACATTGCCCTGACCGATTTGAAGAGCGCCCTTGTGTTTGTGGCTAATTTAACCTAGTCCTTTCGTATTTGGAAGGTCGGTTGCCGCAATGTTTCATCGCTCCGCATAAGGAGGGAATTAGTTCCGTTAGGGTTAGTGGAACCTAAGTCGATATTTGCCAGGTGTATTGCTCGTCTGTAAGTACATTTCGCTAGCGCAACCGCATTAAACCTCATTTTCAAGCTGATTGGTTTAACCGGTAGTGACCTACCCGTCTACTAGTCTACCATGGCCGCAGCGATTCCCTGGACCCCTTCGCCGCCAAAGATCTTATTTTTACTATTTTGCTTGCTGGGTTTATGGGACAGGACTATCTGTTTTCCAGTAGTCAATTTGTCCACTATCCCAAACGAAGATTTCCTCATATACCAGCAAGCACGAATTGGTACGTAGCAGATTCGTGCACAAAAACTCTGCAAAATTTGCTCAAGATAAGAATCCCGCTTGTGTATATAGATGCTTCGAAGTTACTAAACTCCAAGAGTCCTGATATAAGTCTTTCCTTAACTGAACTTAATCAGTGTAAGCCTTCAAAATTCAAGACCCAACCTCCAAGAACTGAAAAGAACTGAAATTAAGTGTGATTGACCACCAGTCATCATCGACAAGGGAGATACCAGTAAATCAGAACTCACAAGTCAGTCTAAACACCATAAGGAAGCCGGAGTCACAACTGGTATGTCAAAAATGAGCAAGCCAAACCCAAATCTGTTAACTCAACGGTTGATTTTACAGAATTGCTGATAGCCTTCGATTGTGAATAAACTACCAGCAAATACCTGTAAGCATTCTACTGCGTCTTTTCTACTGGCCCTGAATTTGCATTCACCGAACCCCATAGGTTGCACTGTTCGCTCCAAATCAGTGCTGCGTGGAAGTTCTCAATCTGAGAATCAGTCCAAGAAGGTTAAAGCACCACTAGGTGAGGACAAGCTTGATGGATCAAATTTCCAGATATACCTCGCCACATCGACTGACGTTCTTTGGTTCCAGAGTTTTCACCAGACACGATTGAGAGTAAGTACAACTTGGAAAAACTCACCATGCGCAGTTTTGGAGTCATCTCATAAGCTAATAAATAAGATATGAAATTCCTGTTGACTAAATCAGAGAGCCTCAAAGACCTGGAAAGTCAACTTGAACTGGCCATCTACCGCATTTCCGTCACTATCAGACCCGTTGTTGGTCTGAAGGAAAATGGCCAAAAAACTGTACAAAATCTCCAAGATCAATTCGTACGACCTTTTGAGGATATCTTCTACACCAAGCCTATCAGCTCGCTGAGGCACTTCATCAAAAAGGCGTTGAGAGCGAAAGCTCCCCAGGTGGATTACGCGGGTTCGGTATTGAAGATCTTGGACGCTTTTAAGAAATCTGGAGACTTATTGCAGGACCCCTCAGTATTCACTTCTGCCAAAGTCAATTCAGAAGCAGTTTCCTTGATATACCTGATGAACGACACTTTGGTCAGACTGCTTGCTGGGTTGAAGCGATATGGTCTAATTAGTGATAGCTTCATCAGTGACGTCCTCAATAAGCGATACGAAGGGCGTTTGATATTCAACTGGATCCTTGGCCAATTCCCCATTGTTCGCCATGTTCCTAACATGTACTTCATATTTGACTTTAAGCTTGCCATCGAAGAAAGCCCCTCTACTCGGCTAATACATGGCCTCTTGGAACGTTAGTCAATCAACGCAGCAGTAATTTTTTGAACATAATTAGAATGAAAACTGATCTGTTTTTCTAACAGACTTAGATTCGAAGAGTTGGCGGAATATTGAGCGCTTACATTTGGACAGCCAAATAGCAACCTTTGCTTCCTTGCCTGATGTCTCCGACCTGGGAAAGGATTTCATGCAACTCACAGCACCTAGTGCCGCCTTCTCTACCTTAGGCGAACGTACGATTCAGAAAAATAGCCAAATGTTTTTGGAAAAGTTAATCAGTCGACTTTTCGCGCAACACACTGATACTGATACTGAAGCTCAGATCGCATCCGAAGAGACAGCAAAACTGCGATCCAAAGCACCTGTTGCCATCTTTAAAACAGCCAAAATTCCGCCTCCGAATAATGGCCAAGTATTGTTGGAAAAATTCTTTAGTCGATTTTTCGCGCAACCCCCTGATACTGAAGCCAAAACCAAAGCCGAGGAGAAAGTAAATCTACTAGTAAGAGCTAAGGTTTTATACAACATGCTACGTTTTATCATCCAGTATCACGTCCAACCATCAGCCTTATCCACAATCCGAGGTTGGGCTGATTTTTCTAAACTTGAAGCGTTAGAGACATCGACTATGCTATACTCCGAGTCACTTCGATTAGCGTATATTAGACTCGTTCGAAAATTGCTGGAACTACCACCTGAATCATCCTTGTTCAAAAGGCACGGGCTGTCCATCATCAAGACTAACTTTTTGGTGGATATCACCAAAAGAGATCACTATTCGATATTCTCAATCAACACGAATGTAAAACTTGCTAAGAATCGCGAGTCAGGCCACGGCGGCGAACGCAGCTCTTCAGGGGCTTCGATCGAAGTTGGAAACCTTCCTAAATTGAGCAGAGCGCCGATGTCGAAAGTTTTAGATTCCAAAATTAAATCACATGCCATGGGGTCCAAGCCAACCATGGCAATTTATCTCCTTGACCAAAGAATTCGGAACTTCTATCACCTCTGGGAGCCTAAAGTTGACCCGAGATCAGGCATCCCAAACTACCGAAAAAAAGCCATTGACCCAAAACAAGGCATTGAACGGCTTGAAACGATCCTCGAATACGTGACTGAGCCCGAAGATTGATTATCCCTACATGCAATTCAACCCGAATTTACTAACCATTGTTATTGCGTCCAAGAGGGAAGGTCTAAAACCAAGTTGCGGAACCCCAGAGTGATGGAGTGGGCTCCAACTTTTTGATGAGGCCAAGGCTGGGGCGTCTAGAGACGGAAACACGCCCTCTCTTGAGTTAATCCGGAAATGATATCATGTACTCACTTGTCTAGGCATCCTCCCCAGAGTGCAGGGGCCCAAAGGCATTGGGTAAGAATAAGTGGGAGCTTCCACTCAAAAAAGAGAAACAGGTCCAGGAATTTAAGGAGCGCTGACCTACATTTTAAGGAGCTTTCCTCCCTCCGGTCTGTGCAAAAGGATGTGAGGTAATGGCTTGACCTTAATTATGAAGCTGGAGGAGAAGCTCTGTTGAGCTGTTGTGATGTCAGGACTATTAAGCTATAATACAGGACAAGTTCTAGGTGGTTCCAAGTGATGATGATGAGACTGATCCTTTTTGTAAAATGTATTTAAATAAATAAATATATTCAATTAAAAAGTTGTATAATTTATTTATTTATGTATTTATGTAAATAGATAAATAGATAATTGTGAATTTATACTCAACTTCCAACTTCCTTTGTCTAAGGTTTCAAAGATTGAGGGACACACATTACATACATACATTCTTCCCAATCTATCCGATAAACTATGGCAGAGTTGAAGATAGAATCAGTCCCCGTCCCAGCTCCAACGACCGACTCGGCAGTAGCCCGACTGGATGAAGCCTCCTACCAGGACGGGATCCACGAACGACAGGCCATCCTAGATGCACAAGCAGTCGAAAGCTCAAAGGACGAGTCTGTTTGGCAGGCAGAGAACGAAGGTCAGCAGTCCATAGTACCCCTTCTGACCAGGTACCTAACTAACCAAGATTCTGATTTCTAATTTAAACAAACAGAACTACTGAACGAATTCAAGGAAGGCACAGAGGTATGTTGCCACTTTCATCTGATCCGTCCGAAGTTCGAACAAATATGTGAACGCTTCATCTGAAAACGAATCGACTCGCTACGATCCAGGAACTTGAACTATCGCATTCAAGAATCAGAACCTTGCGAGGATTCGAGCGTCATTTGCGTCGATTGTCACCCTCTTTAAAGCGAATCAATCTGCGCCAGAACCTGATTAGCAAGCTCAGGTTTAGCCCCAAGGTCGATGGCGAAGAATCCGAATCCACCCCGCTCGAAAACAAAGACATTGAACCTGTTCACCCTCCTGAAAACTTTGATCATCAAAACCCCGACGAATCAGAGGTTATTACGCCCTTTGAACCGTTGGAAACCTTGGAAGAACTGGACCTGTACGATAATCAGATTGGGAAAATCGAGGGCCTCGATAAACTTCATAACCTAAAGTATTTTAACCTCTCCTACCTGATTTGTTACTTTAGCGATTACTCATCTCATTTTCGTATTCTATTTTTGCCCCTACCCTCCGATCCGATTGGATGGAATTCGACGTTCATGCGTCCACATAGAACCTTGGATTTTAGCTTCAACCTGATCAGGCGAATCGAAAACCTTGATTCATTGCGCTCATTGTCGACTCTCTATCTCATCCAGAATAAGGTTCGGATCCTAGACTCATCAGTTGCCATCCCCTAGTATCGCCCTTTCTTCACGTTTATTAAACTCTTTTGAGCAGGCTATACTTATCAAATCTGCTGTTGTTTTATTAATTTCAAATGATTGTATCTACCAGATCTCTCAGATCGAGGCGCTCGATCATCTTTCGGGAACGCTCACGAGTTTGGAACTTGGAAGTAACCGAATTAGAGTCTGTTCAGTCCACACCAGCCACACCCTTCAATCTTCATCGGCCAATACTAATTATGTTGATGTTAAACAGCATATTACCAATTTAGCTTGTTTGACTAACTTGACTGAACTGTGGCTAGGACGCAACAAGATTTCCAAACTCGAAGGACTAGATGCTCTCGTCAACCTCCGAAGTGTGCGTCTCAAGCGCAAGCAAGCGAAAATTATCGCTCAATTCACAGATGTGCTAACCAGAGAAGAAAAACAAGCTGATGAGTGAGTCATGAATGGTATGCTTTCCAGTTATCGATTCAATCGAACCGCATCGTTAAACTAGAAGGCTTAGAGAATCTGTCCAATTTGGAAGAGTTGTACATCAGCCACAACGGATTAACCTCCATAGGAGAAGGCCTTGCAACAAATGTGACTAATTTTCTCATGACACAATCTCTTCACGCCACAAAAGCAAGTCAAATTCTGAAGTGTTGATTTGAAAAACTATGACCAAAACAAACGGATCGATAGAAAAAACTGCGGGTTTTGGACGTTGGCGCAAACGAAATCAACGACATGAAAGGGATCGAGGGACTTAGTCAACTAGAAGAACTATGGGTCGGTCGTTTTTTTGTGTTACTCCACCTTTAGCCTGGTGGGATCATACTCTACACACATTCATGATGGACAGCTAACGATATTCGTGGACTCCATCATCTGGAAAATCAAGGCCAATAATAACAAGCTGACAGTGGCCGGATGGAGTTCGATCGAGGGGTACTTGAGTCAAACAGCAATGACTAATCTCCAGACTGTTTACCTCGAAGGAAACCCCCTACAACTGGAAATGGGCGCTAACTATCGTAGAAAAATTATGCTCGCTTGTCCTCAGCTTATTCAAATCGATGCCACGTATGTTTTCTCCTGATCCTTGTTGGCTTTTATTTTTCTTCGGAATGAGGCTTTCCGTTGATATCATCTACTTCTCCATAGATTTGTTAAAACTCAGTAGAGTTGATGTCATGATTGAATCTAAAAAACAGAAATCGAAATGAAATGAGGTACGAAGGAAGTGACCTTCCAAAATTATTATTATACCAAAGACTAGTCGATCCATCTCCTGTCCTTTTAAAAGCCTGTCGGATGTGTACCACCAAACTCGAAATCTACCTTCCCTTTTCCTCACCTGGTTTTGGATCAACCCAATATCTTTCAACTTTTTCTTTGGCCACAAGTCAGGTCCTCTACAAGCTGACTAGTACTTCATGAGGCTTACTGGAGGTACACATACTGTAACAACAAATGCATCTTTTAATCTCATTAACCGATGAAATCAGAATCAGAGTCAATTCCTCTGTATTGAGTAGTGGGCGCGGCAAGGAAAGCTTACCACGCAACACATGGCTGAGTTAGTCAAGACTGAAGTATAGAAAAATCGTTGACAAATAAAATTGTTAACAAACATTTGTCCAGCGGCTATTAACCCTTGAGAATCTCTAGGAATGCCGAGAAGTGTTGAGACAAGCTTGTCCTCACTGTCCAACTGGTTTGCACAACACGCTGGGTGTGGGCACTAATGCTGGTTTGAAGTCTCACATGGATGTGTTAGCAATGTGTATCAAGCAGTGCCTAGTTTGGCACTTCAACATGAATGAAATCTTTGAGTGGACCTTGTGTCAGCTTTCTGTACTCTACTCCACTTATTGTGGCGTGTACAGTAAGGACTAAAAAAAGAATATTACACTTATGAAGTGTAATGAACAGATTTGCCAATAAGAACAATTAAGTATCAAATAAAAACAGGTTATGACCCTGCTGCCAAAACTTCAGTTATGGGAATAAATCCTCTGAAGGGCTAACCAGACTTGAACACGGTTTTTTCAATTAATTAAAGGTATTTTAATTAATTGGGGAGGGTTTGTTTTGAAGAATTTTAACTAATTTAGATAGTATATAAATAAAGGCCAGTCCTCCTTACTTACAGGAGAAGGTGAGCGCCTTTGTAGCTTATAATAAGTTATCTGGTGTATGTTAAAATTGATGGGAGAGGATTTCTTCAATTTGGTGAAGAAACCTCCTCCTTAAATAATAAAATATTTGTATTAATCCCTCTGCAATTTATTTGACAGTGGGGATTGGGGCAATGTTGACAGGTGATTCTGATCAGCCTGTTCGTGGTAAGAAGTGAGGCATGGTGTCATTTTTAATTAAAATGATGCCATGTTTATTTCACATTAATTAAATTAAATTAATATTTATTTTTCTTAATTAAGCTAAATAATTTTTAATCACATGTACATGTAACTTCCTTTGGGGTTGGAGCTTGGAAAAGCGCTTGCTCTGGAGAGTTAAACATGTGGGAATTAATTTATAAGTCATTACTGCATAATTAATATACTTTACATAAAGATTTACCTTTATTTATGTGTAATTTTATACTATAAATTACTATGGGTTAATCTTGGATCTTCCAGGATTTTCAAGAAGAAAACTATGCCAATAAATGGTTCTTTATCCATTTATTGCATGTTTGAAAATTAATTTTCCAAAGATTTTCATTAATTAAATTATGACTTAATTTTAGTAAAAATGTATATGATGAAATAAATGTTTTTATTGAATGTGGTCATGAGTGTGGCTTGAAATCAGGTCCTTATGTCAATAACAGTTATTACTGAGCCAGTTCTAACTGTTAGACTATTGTACCATTTGATAAAATGATATGGTCTAAATTCCGTTTTGTTCAGACTATAAAAAATAATAATAATAAAAATAAAGAATAATAATAATTATTCAAGCTTGCAGTTTTCAAGTATTACATGTTACATTATTACATGTTACATAATACATGTAATATCTTGGTGGCTGACACCTTGAGTTTTTGTGGGATCTTAAATGATATCTGAAATGGAATCTTTCATGATGATATGTGCAAGCAGAGTTGTCCTAGGATGGTGATTGATATTAGGAAGTTAAGTTGGTGTGAGAAGATGATGATTGATGAAATTTTCAGGGAATTCACTAGACAATTGTCCCCATTTTTAAGTTCATTGTATAGATGATGAATCATGTGACATCTACAGATAGTTTTGATTATTGTGTGTGCTTTATATACACATCAATGAATCTAAACTCCTTGGGATTACTGCCAGAATAATTGGTTAGATTGAGTCTATCACAGTTCAACTGGGATCACCAGGGATCTTTCCAGGGCACTTGCATGCAAGTGCCATCACATAACTTTCTTGGGCATCCCTTCCATAGCTTATCAACTTGGTTCCAAGGAAGTTGGTTGCTGGTATGATGTCATTCATAACTCAGGTTGAGTAATCAATCAATAATTACCCTCTTGTTGGGACCTGATTTTGGGTGGCCATGTTGAAGGTGTAATCCCTGTAGAAGGGAATACAAGCAGCAATGGCATCAGCAGTGATGGGAATGCTGCCACACCCGCTGAGCATGGTGTATCAGAAAGTAATAAAAGAAGCAATGCACCAGAGGACTGGTGTATTCCTGTAAAAAGAAGCAAAGTATAATTACTTTCTTTAAAGGAAAAGCCCTTGGAGCTTTACCATTCAGAATGTCTGCTGCTTGGCTATTTGCTCATCATTCATTTATTATAAATACTAGTTTCTTTTCCCCCATTTGTATCTCTCATTCATTCCATCATATCATTATATCCACTCACTTACATACACACATCTCCAACTATATCAATACATATAAATACATTAAAAATAAATAAATACTTACTTACCAATAATACCCCACCAACAACAGGCCAAACAAATAGATTTAATTTTTTGATTTGTCTAATGCTCATTGAAGGCCTATTTTTGGCATCAAAAGATAGTCCAGAGAAATGATACAAGTGAGTGATGGTCCATCATGTGTTTGTGACACAGAACCAAAGATGACTTTGCCTTCAGATGAGATCACAATTGTGAGAGCTGGCTCAGTTTCTGTGGTGTTAAGATCACATCCACAAGGGGGATCAGATGATTGGGAAGCCTGAGTTGTCTGTGAATATCTGTTGATAAATTCACATGTTGGTGTGAGGGATGTTGGAATTTTGATTATAGAGAATATTCAAGGGCATATTCAGACAACAGTGGAGCCATTATTTGGATGCAGTTTGAGGAAGTTTAAAAACATTGATGTAATTTTGATGCTTCTCTCTTTGCAAGTGGGAGAGGCATACTTCCATTAGGATTGGGTGTATATGCACTTTTGACCAATGGAGAGGAGGAGAGGGATTCTCCTCAAAGGTAAGGATACACATTTTTTTGATGACAGAGCACATTTTTGACCCAATACAGCAAGCTTTGTAAACTCATGACAGAACAAAAGAATACTTCTGCAAGGAGATGAGAGCTTCAATTTGTGGCATGATGTTGGACAGAAAACATTTGATCAACAGTGTCAGCCTAAGTGATTCCAAAGAATTGGATCTGTCTAGCTACACTGGGTGCAAGCAAAAAATAGGTGGTAACACAAGGGTATGTGTCAAGGTTAAAGGGGTAATTGATGGTTTAAAAGAAAATTTGTTAATAAAAACAATAAAATTTCTATTAAGGGAGGGGCCTGAGTTACAGGGGTGGTTTATTTTTCCCTCCAAAGTTCTGGGCTTTTTGGTAAAAGAGTATGCCCAGACATACTACTGAAGTATATAAAAGAAATAAAACCTACTATTTTATTTCCAGGAAAGGTAACTTCAAGAAGATTAATAATGTTCTTGATGCGCTCAAAGATTTAGGTAACAGTTTTTGGATGGGTTCTGACAAAGGTGAGTGGTGGTTGAATGAACTTCAAGGAAAAAACAAGAAGAAACTTTACTATGTAACAGGCTATAAGACTGGTTGATAAGGTTGGTAAAAGCTGGTAAATGTAAATGAAGATGGGGAAATAAATTCTTGGGAAGGAAGGGATGTTTAAATATAAATTCTTGCCCCTTAGGGATGCTTTGCCCAGTCTAAGCTCCTACTAAGCCCTAGTTACCTGTACAACTGGTTTGGTTACTATATTGCTTGGTTAGATGTTTCACAAGGCCCAGAGTGGTTCATTATTACCAGTAAGGTTATTATTTCTGTTTCTTCCCTTTTTTTTTACCAGTAAGTCCTTTTCCAACCAGCCAATTGGGCTGAATTGGTCTTAGTAGGAAAAGTATGGCCACAGCATTGGTTTATGCCTTTTATTACAGGTGCCATGTACCTGTAACTATGGAGCTGATGATGTGAGCCTTATTTATGCATCATGAACAAACTTTATAAACTTAATTACATAGTCTACTAGTATGCATCTGGAGGTATGTAGATTCTGAGTGAGGTAAAAGCTTAAAAGGCCTGTGAAGAGATGTGAAGGATTACTAATTATGGGGTGCCTTTGGTGAGCTACCCCTGGTTAATTCACATGCAGATTCAGAATCTGAAATCGTATTCCAGTTTTTCTCTACATTTTAGAAGTTGTATGTAGATTGTGTGTGATATATTTGGTTTTAATGTGCTTTGATAATTTATTTTGAAACAAAAGACATAAGGTTTTAATTATTCTGAAACCAAGCAAATAAGTTGTACAGTGTAATTCTTTATATATAGTTTGCTATATTCAGGATGTCTCTTAATTAGCAGAAGGCTGAAAAACAGCATTCATTCATACAGTTTGACAGAATGCTGTTCAATTGTTTGGCATATCCCAATAAAGAATATAGAGATTCCAAGAATAAATTTGTGAAAAATTCATTTAATTTCTCAATGGCTTATTTATTTCAAATATAGATTTGTGGAGGATTTGATCTATCACCCAGACAGAGTGTTCCATGAGTGACATACCAAAGCTTTGAGTTAAGGAAGATGAAATCTGGTGTAAAAGTTAAACCTTGGCTAAGAGAAGTGCCAACAAACTGGAATCTACTCCAGTAAATGTGGTGTGTAAATGACCTATGAGGATTTGAATTACTAACAGAAACCAGACTGAAAAAAAGAAAAGAGATTAATGTTTAAGAAGAGAAAATAATAAAAAAGAAAAGAAGAGAAAAGGAAAGAAAAAAAAAGAAAAGAAAAGAAAAGAAAACAAAACAAAAGAAAAGAAAAGAAAAGAAAAGAAAAGAAAAGAAAAGAAAAGAAAAGAAAAGAAAAGAAAAGAAAAGAAAAGAAAAGAAAAGAAAAGAAAAGAAAAGAAAAGAAAAGAAAAGAAAAGAAAAGAAAAGAAAAGAAAAGAAAAGAAAAGAAAAGAAAAGAAAAGAAAAGAAAAGAAAAGAAAAGAAAAGAAAAGAAAAGAAAAGAAAAGAAAAGAAAAGAAAAGAAAAGAAAAGAAAAGAAAAGAAAAGAAAAGAAAAGAAAAGAAAAGAAAAAAAGAAAAGAAAAGAAAAGAAAAGAAAAGAAAAGAAAAGAAAAGAAAAGAAAAGAAAAGAAAAGAAAAGAAAAGAAAAGAAAAGAAAAGAAAAGAAAAGAAAAGAAAAGAAAAGAAAAGAAAAGAAAAGAAAAGAAAAGAAAAGAAAAGAAAAGAGAAATTTACCACAAGCAATGGATTAAGAGTTGTATTTTAGGAAGTGAGGACTTAAATGAAGACAAGTAAGAAGCAGTCTGAGATAGAGAATAGAAGGGTGATTTTTCAGCAACAAGCAAAGAAGTAGAAGAAGAAGGAGAACACAATTAATAATGAAGAGACAAACAGTTAAGAATCAAATAAGATGATTTTTTATGAAACAGGGAAGCATCAAGATTGATATCTTGATGTTGAGCAGATTGACTTGATGAGGAAAAAGAGATTTTCCGCTGATGGGTATCTTGTTGGTTGAGATAGGTGTTTTAGAGGAGACTTTACTATATTTATCCAGGACAGTCAATGTATGAGATTGAGATCTTGAAGTCAAAGTTGAGTAACTTGAGTAACTTGAATGGATGAGGGTCAAGGTCTGACTTGAGTATGAGTGTGAGGTTTGCGGCTGAAATACAGTGAAATTGGAGTGTGATGTCAAATTGAAGTGTATACAGTGCACGTGTTTCTTGTACTTCAAAGTACTGTTCAACTGAAATCTCAACAGTGTGTACAGAATAAAATAAAATAGTCTTACCCTTTAAATGTGTAAATTTGAATAGAATTGAATATTAGTAATTACTTTGATGTTTGTTTAGAACACTTAATATAAAATAAAACAGGTTCTGACCCTGCTGCCAAAATTCTGATAGGGAAATATTTCCACAGAAGGGCTAACTAGACTTGAACACAGTTCTTCCAATTAAATTATGTTCAATAAATTTAATTGTGATATTTTGGAAGAGTTTAACTAATTAGATAGTTATAATTGAAAATGCCAGTCCTCCTTAATCACAGGATAAGGTGAATGCCTTAGTATCTTGTAATAATTTTTCTATTGTAATTTTAAACGGATGGGAGGTTTTCCTTCATTTTGGGGAAGAAACTTCCTCTGTAAACATTAAATATTTTTAACCAATCTCTCTGTCAAATTATTTTTTCAGTGGGGTTTGGGGGAAAATTACCAGCTGAATGAGATCAACTTTTTTGTGGTGAGAGGTAGGATAATGATGAAATTTCTAATTAAAATGATATCATATCTACTTCAATTTAATAGGGGGTATCAAATATGACCAAATCCACAATTAAAACCAGTGAATTAGGTTTTTCCACAAAATTTGGCCTTTGAGATTTCTGAACCATTTTATATTGATATCAATGGTTGGTTAAAATGGTGGATTTTCAAAACCAGTTGATTAGATGATGGTGGACTTGGTAATATTGATACCCCCTAATCAAATCTTATAAACTACATGGGAGCAAAATTCCATTGGGCTTTGTAGGTGGAAATGGATGTACAAGTATTTATTAATTGTTAAATACAGTGTAATAATGATTAAAACTAATTTTATGTGTCATTTTTTACTACAAATTACTATAGGTTCATCTTGGATGTTCCAGGATTTTCAAGAAGAAAACTAACCTGATAGGGGGTATCAAATGTGACTGAATCCAACATTATCTAATCAACTGGTTTTGAAAATCCACCATTTCTAACACCCTTGGATATAAATATAAAATGATTCAAAAATCTCAAAATTGAAATTTTGTTGAAAAAACTAATTCACTGGTTTTAATCGTGGATTTGTTCATATTTTACCCCCCCCCCCTAATAAATGGTTCTTTATCCATTTTTTGGGTTTTTTAAAATGGATTGTCCATAGGTTTTCCTTAATTAAATTTTAATTATTATTGACAAAAACTGAAAGGTGTTTTGGTATGGTCATGAGTGTGGCTTAACTCAAGGTCTTCTGTTCAAAGCTCCAATTTCAGAGGCAATTTCTTGGATGGGATGATTTCTAATATATTAAATAAAATTTGACATACATATCACACTGTTTATAGCAGTTTGAATATTTTTAACAAACCAAATACACACTGTATAAGTTGAACCATATTATAATACATACAAACCAAAAAAGAAAGGTGGAAGATAACATTAGATACCTTCAATAAATCAAAGAAACCTTTTCTAATTAAAAATAACTGACAAGCTCATTAAATGATGGGAAAACAATGAATGCAGTCATCTTCTCCCATGATAACTGCTTGAAAGATGATTGAATGAAGAGCTGTAAAAGCTTTCACAATGAAATTAATCCAAGGATTCCCAAGGAAAAGAACAGTACATGTGCATAAAAAAATTGAACACAAAAAAGAAATTTCTATGGTAATTTGATCATTTGTTTCTGAAATTGATTGATCACATGATCAACACATGAAAAAAATTAAAAAAGGAGCTCTTGAAGCAACCTCATATTATATCATTTGATGATTCAAAGCCTGTACTATTTATTGACAGCCTTTACATATAGAAGTTTAATAAATTTCATGATTTATTTCTACAAAGGTTAACTCCTTCCTTCTGGCATTTCCAAATCCAAACATAAATGTTGTGTTTTGAAATCAGGGCTCCAGAAAGTCATTTAAGAGTACCTTTCTTCCCCCCCTGTATTTCTATTCCCCTGTTGAGTTGCCTGTTAGTCTGCTACCATGATGTATCAGCAGCTGAACCATGAGCACTACCAACCAACACTGGCAGCCACAAGTTTCTGTAGCCTAGTTGGTAAAGGCAGCAGTCTATCATGTGTCTCAGCTTAACTGAGGTTGTGAGTTTGAATCTCACCAGAAAAATCTCCATTTCAGAGTATCTACATCCCCAGCTTTATTGTATTTACAACCAGCATTCCACCAGTCCAACCTACTAGTGTCCTGCCCAGTAAATCAGTCCTCAAGCCCAGTTTAGTAGCCTTGCCAGCCATACTAGATTGGTTCCAAGTTATTTTTATTTTAATTAGTGGAATTCCCGGAGCTGGAAGGGATTGTTTTTGGGCAGAGAAGGACGAACAGCTGTTGATGCCTTTTGCCATAACTTTCTCAAAGATCTCAACAAGGTAAAACCACTCAGGGAAGGTTTTCCTCTTTGTTTTTCTGGATTGTGGGTTAGAACAAGAAAATATATCAATTAAGAGTATTGTGGTTACCACAAGAAGAGAAGAAAGAATAACCATGAGATACCTGCTCCACACTTGATCTGGTGCTGTGACCTCCAAAGTTGTGTCTTTCCATACAAATCTGATCTGATTCTTGAGCTTAAAGAACACATCATAGTCATTCTTAAACCCCAGAATATCTAAATAATGTATCAGCTGTTTGAATATAGCTTTTGATGTATTGGGAGCCATTAAGTATAGTTTATTGAGACTTGAATTTCTTTTCATCCAAGTCAACTGCAGCAAAAGTGGTCTGCTACACTATGCTATGCTACACTATTTGACCACTAACTGTTAGCATAGCGGGTTTTATTTTTTCCCAAAGATTTTTAGTGTTATCTGATACTACACTCTGCTAAAATAACAGTTAGCATAGTAAGAGATTTTGCAGCCAAATTTTTTGTAGCATTAGCTTTGGAAAATAACCGCTACACTAGCAAGTAGCGTAATTGTTTTGCTTCTAAAACATTTTGAAGATTCCATCAGCATAGTGGCATTAGATCTATTCTATTCTACGCCAAATTTTAGATGTTAGCTGAGTTTTGTTCCACTGAATTTTAGCTGTTAGCTGAATTTTTTCCCACTAAACTATGCTCAAATAGTGGATGGTTTTTTCCCACTAAATTTTAGTTTCACCATTTGACATGGCTGCTGCATAGAAGCTGTGTATATGGCTTCAGTAGGTAAAATCCTTCTGAATTACAGATATTAGCGGAGAATTCCAACAGCTTTCTTGTGTTTGAATTGAAACCAGGACCAAAATTTTAGAGCCAGCAGAGTGAAAAATCCAAAAACATTTTATTGGCTGTATTATATATTTTTCTATTTTACCAATAGATGGTGTGAGGCTGTTATGCAAAGAAAATGATGTGGGAATGGTGAAAGTTTTTTTAATTTCTATTTTTTCTTTCTTTCCAAAAACAATATTTATCTTTCCATGTGGCTTGCAGGCTCATAAAGGCCCAATCTACTGTGGCTTTCTGAGCTTTCAACCTGGCAATCCCGCCCCCTTTTTCCTATAAAATGAACTTCATTTGCCCTCAAAATTTAGGATTATTTCCTTATTGTGATGTCTTATTTATTTGTTGTTGAAATTCCTTTGATGTTGAATGATGGATCTCAGGATGAAATTCTTCTGGGGACCTTATTTGAATATTCAGAGGCATGAAAATAATAATTTACAAGAATCAAATCCTCAAGAAAAGACATGATTGATGTACTCCCACAAATATAGCGCTAATCAAACCGTTAGCACACCGCAAAAGGGTGCTACACTAACAGTTAGAGTAGCTGAAAAGAGTGCTACACTAACATTTAGTGTAGCTGAAAAGAGAGCTACACTGACAGTGAGCATAGAATTTGTTCCAGCTAAAACCACTAAAAATGAGCTAACAGGAGATTTCTGTAGCATTAACTTTTTTTTCCAATGGAAGTAAAACTACGCTAACCATTATTCTTCCTTTCAATGAAAATCTTTTAGTGTTAGCTTCCCAAATCTCCAGCTAACAGTAAATTTGTGGTAGCATAGCTAAACAAGCTAACACTATGCTATGCTAAAGCTAATGTTAAGAAAGTAATCTAAAATTGCTAGAAAACAGAACCAGACTAAGGAATAATAGAGTGTCAGAAACAAAGATGATAAGACAAAATAAAGAGAAAGAGAGAACATACTATAAATCTTATAAGATATATATATATGACTAGAGAGGTCTTGAAGGAAGATGTGAGCAGAAACAAGAGCAGCAATTGATCTTTTAAATATAGACAAAGACAAGAAAGAAAAAGAAGAATGAAATGTTCAGTGATTTCCTTATCAAAAAAAGAAGATATAAAAAGAGAGAAAAGATAAAGAAGAAAGAAACAAACAGGACAAAAGCAGTATTATAGATTTTCAGTTATTGAGAGTTGTTGGAGCAAGTTGAGCAGGGAATCTTGAGGAGTAGAATAAGGAAGATGAGGAGTGAGTCAATTGTGATGATTTGGTTGAAGCAAGGAGTGACTTTACATTGAGAGAATCTTGAGCTTGAGTTGCGATTTGAAGAGTTGAGCGCTTGATTTTGAGTTGAGTAGTTGATGTTTTGAGTAAAGTGAATCAAAGAGGAAAGTTGATTGAGGAAAGTTGATTGAGGAAAGTGAGTCCGGATGATTCTTGAGTATTTTATAGGCATCTTCAGTAAACCTAAGCAAGTGGTGATTTTTTTCCTGACACATAACTGTCACAGACTATCATTTCACAGAAGTGAAATGACTCTTGACCAAATTGATAGAGATTCAACAAATGTCAGCATAGCGGGCCCACCATTGACTGTAACTGCTCTGTGAGTCTTGGGTTTGAAGCCATGATTGTATTTTTTTTCCTTGGAATACTGCCTGGGCATGAAGTTCAAGAGCTGCCTGCTCCATCTCAGGGGTCCAGAAAATCTGACCCCTTTCACCAGGAAAAATTAAATGTCACCTGACATCTGGTGACATCACAAAACAATGGCTGTAGCTTTGTCCTAGCTCTGGTTCCACTCCAACTAGGCTACAATGGCCCCTTTATGTCCTACAAAGGGCTGACCATCAGGCAAACTGTACTACTGATGGGTAGCTCATTGAACCTAGGCTGATGTCACCTATAGTCTAGTGACAATTGATTTTTCCTGGTGTTTGCAACTGCTAGAAGTAGGTTCAGGATTGTTGCATTTTGGTAACTACCAGCACTCCAATTGGTCTTTATTCATGTCAAAATCAGATTGGCTTGATTGTTGAGTCTTGGAACCAGAGGTGAACTCAGTGCCATCAAACTGAGTTTGGGGTGTTGGACTCAGTGAGTTTTGTAGTTGATCTGGGCAAAAAGTTTGAGCAAGTTGTCTGGTTGGGGTAGATTGTTGCTCAGTGTGGTTGTTTTGGCTCCAGGGAATTAATGGTGGCATGACCTGCAGTCAATGAGTTGGGTTGATGTAGTTCCTGGCAGGGTGAGGTGGAGTCATGTTGTGTATGCTGATATGACTCAAAATATACCCTCAGGGGTACTATATGGGATTTGGCAGGAATGATGAGGAGTGATGAGGAAAGTCACAATGACCCTCATAACTTCCCCAATCTGCCAAACATGTGAGTGATACAATGTGGGCCTTGGTGAGGCCTAGTTATAGAAATGCAGTGGTTATTACACAACATCATTGCAGCCAAACAGGGCCAAAGACTACACTCGGGCCCTGTGACACCCTGCAGTTGCCCGCGTACGGCCCATGCACACAGATCATTTCAGCTGCGGACAAGTGTCCCTGCTGAGCACCAAGTTTCAAAACCTGCACAAAAGTACGCAAGCTTTTTTGGGGTGGCTGTACTTTTTTTTCTTTTTTTTTTCAAGTGGCATTTTGCCATTGGCAGTACTCACGGACTTGTCACTCTCTCAGGAGTGAGATAATTCATTGCACAGGGGCAACACCAAGCTTCTGTGGGTGATGGTTACCGCTAGACCATCCAGGCCCCTTCTGTAATACTTGGGTTGGTGAGAAACCCAAAACCACCAAGCCATAGACTTATATATATAAGTATGTGAGAAATATGTATATAAAGAATGACATGGGACACTGTCATAACAATGGTTACCGCTACCCTGCTCACAGCGGCCACGACACATCCGGTGTGACATCTGATCAGGCAGATGTCACAAGTACCCACAACAAATCGACCTTCCGACTGCAACATCCATGTGGAAAGCATTGAGCCGTATTAGCCGAGCGGCAATCTGGCAGATCTGGCAGGATGGCCTAATAAATATATATCGTTATCGCGATATGTTAATTCAGGTACCCATTTCCGCGGTGACGGTATTCCACGTGGGAGTGAGCCTGGTGAGGATGTGACTTGTTGGTTGCGTCCTCGGCCTAGGTCGGTAAGTAGGAGATCATCCCTTCCTCCTCGAGTTATCCCCCTTTGTCCGCAAGCAGATGGCAGGGAAGTGTTGTCAGGCAAGCAGGCTGTTGGAGTTGCTCGGTAAGATCCGACCATCATCACGCAATGTATCCTTTTCCATGGATCTTCGGCCAAGGAGCAAACATATTCACACATATACCTAATGTCTATGTAATTGTACATGCATCTGACGGGAATTAACTGAGTCAGACTCAGTTAGCCTCAGTCGTGAGTTTGAGGAGGTTGTCGCGACTGGCGACGTGATGAAGATATTGTACGCTGTCTGCCTGCTCTCTCGCATTCGCCATCATCCCTTGCCTTTATCAGCCTTTATCCTCCCTGGATATCTGAACTCTCCCACCACAATTAAATACCAAACCTCAAGGCTCAGATCCCTCATCCATCCATCACGAAGATACCCTTTGTCCAGCTCCCCTCTTCCCCTTGCTGTGCTCACCATATATCTTATCCTATCCAGTGGACTCATTTTTCACCAATCCCGAATCACGTCCAATACTTCTTGAACAACCCAAAGCATCAGACCAACCCTCTAACATGAGGTCCACAACGTCATGGACCGTTTGGCTATCGTCATGCATCCTTGTCCTCTCCTTCTTGGGGACAAATTTCGTGGAATCTAAAAAGCACAAAGGCGCATGCAACAGCGTCGGCAAGTTTAGAAAGACGAAGAAAGTTATGGGTTACTACCCCGTCTACAACTTCGAAATTCAATCACCCAAGCAAGTCGATTATTGTAAATCATGTTTTTACCCTTAACAATCTTTCTCACCCTGTTCTCACATCCAACTGATTATTGCTGGGTCCATTTCCCCCCTCCCCAATGCCTTCTAATGTCAAGCCCTTTACACGGACGTAATATTTTTCGTGGCTGTGCCTGAAACCAATCACACCTTCAGCTACGGTGATAAGCTTACCCCCAAACATGCTGAAGAGCTGGCCACCCAGTTTGTTCATCTGGCGAAACAAAGTCAGTCACAATCTATCTGAGCTTGTCCTACTTTAGCTCACGAAAGAAGATGATATTTCCAGCCGCTGAGCGTTCCTTTTTTTCACCCCTAATGTTCACATACAACCTCATCTCAACATTTATACAGATAATGTCAACCCACTCATTTCTTATGGTGGCTGGGCCGGCTCACGGTGAGTCGACAGGCCTTACCTTCTCCCTTCGTTTAACTTCATCTGACCACGCAGCAACTTTGTCTTCTCCCACAGACACTTTTCAGAGTTATCTTCGACAGTTTCTCGAAGGACTGCCTTCGCTAAGACAATGGTCCAATACGCGAAAAAGCTTGGGTTTGTTGGAATGGACCTTGACTGGGAATGTGAGACTCGATTCTTCTACTAGCTATTACATACATATCAAGATGTTCTGATCCTAATTTACCTTTCTTTAGTTCCCAATGGGTAAGCTCATTCATTCCCACATGACGCTCTGCATGACCGAATCTTCCGAGAAGTTTGATCGCAAACCTGATTTGCGTACTCTTTATCCTTCCAGAGCGGGAATCGGTTGTAACTCCCAATCGCCTCAAGACACTGTCAACTTTGGCCTGCTTATCGAGGTATGTTTCCCCCTTCCCGTCAAGATCTTGATCTTCCATCAATGCTGACTGTTAACCAATTACAACAATAGGAAATCAGACGTCTATGGCCACAAGCCCAGCTTACCGCTGCAATAGGTCTTTCTGGGCTTGTTGGGTCCGATGGGAACCCCGCCAGCTCGTCCGAGACTTCTGGCATTACTCACAACTTGGATTTCGTGTCTGTAACCAATTTTGCAATATACAGTCTGATCAAGTTCCACCTGCCTGGCTATTGACGTCCACTATTTCACGATCGCAGTAATCTGATGGCGTATGACGTCTTCGGTTCTTGGGCTTCAACCACCGGACCGCTCGCTCCGATTCGTGGGACCTGCGCGCCCGCCGGATTGACACAGTCTGTTGAAAGCGGCCTCGAGGTGATGATCAAGCAAGGCTTCAAAGCCGCACAAGTCGTTTTGGGTCTCCCGGCCTATGCTAAGCGTCTACAGCTAGTCTCCCCCCAGCTTACTTCGATGACTGTCAGTGGTCACAAAACGTTAATCTATCAAAAACATACAGAAGTCACTCCGGTAAGCATTACAGTAGCATTTCCTCCCACAACTCGTTTGCTCATACCTTCCTCAACTTTTCTTCAGCCCGGTGGTATCGCCGACGACAAGCCAGGAAAGGATATCTGTGGAAAGGAGCAACCATGGGGAGGCTCTTTTCTCACCACCGAACTGATCTCTAATGGCTGGCTGTCCAAAGATCAGAAAACTGGTCTCAATGGCTACAGGCGTCACTTTGACGAATGTAGTGGAACTGTGAGTAGCTATGTCCTCGCTGTTGCCCTTCAATACTTGCTCTAAAGATACTTGACCCCTATCAACAGCCTTTCCTCACAAACGGGACCTATTTCATCACCTATGAGGATCACCAGACATCGGTCGCCAAAGCTAAATGGGCACAGGAGCATCAGCTGGCCGGTGTCTTCTTGTAAGCTTATCTTGGCAACTGTTGCACTGCCCATGATCTGACCCACTCTACCCTTCTGCTCTCTTCAATAGTTTTGATACAACGGGTCCTACCAAACCCACAGTCACTGCTGTTGGCCAAGCGCTATAAAACTGTCAACCCCTGTATCTTTTACATTCAAAGGTTTTTCATTTGGTCGTTCCCATGAGATCATTTATTTAAGCTTCGTTTGTTATGATATGGACACATGACGTGATAGGGTTACAACTCAAAAAATATCGAACAAAAGAATCAAATATTCGATCGTATTAGCACATGATTATCTTCCTCGATTCTTACACATGTACCCTCAATCCTTTCCTCCCGGTTGAGAGCAGGACGCCTTGTTTCAAATATTTATTCATCTTTCTCGTTGGGCTTGTCACTTGTTTTGTTTTGTTATCTTATATTCTCTTAATGGATTGGATATGCGCTGGTGATAAAATCCAATTCATTAATCTCCTTGGTTGGTTTGGAGTGAACAGATCAACTTCGCTTACTACTTTGCAAATATTCACACCGTATAAAGTATGCAAATCTGACGAAAAGAAATGCTTCGCTGTTAGCCCAAGCACGTCTCGATATCGGATCCAAACTCGCGGTGAAGAGAAAAACTACATGCAAGTACATACAAGTTGTGCGCCGCAGCGTGAGATGAATGAGCTATGTATAATATGGTTTATATGTCAGTAACTAGATTATGTCCTAACACATGTTTGTAATCCTCCCCAAGATTGCAAACATCTCCAGCTCAACCCTAGCCTATCCGCCGCCACTGCTCTCTTGTTTAGCCCCAGCTGCTTGGTCAAGATCATTTTGGTCTGCTGTTGGCACCTGTTGTAATTTGATACCGCTGTCTCTCACAAAATCATTTATGAAAGAAAACAAGGTACTTCATCTTCTTCCTTGGAGGATCACCATCTGGTTGTTGCAGTATGTGGTTATTGGAACTGGATGTTGTATGTCCTCTAGCAGGATTGATATATGTACCAATATTTGAGAACTATTGGAAAGTGTAACATATTTGGTGGCACAGGTGGAGAGTGCCACAATCATTTGACACCGTGCCCCCCACACAATTGAGTAGTCTAAATGTTGTATAAAATAGCCTGAAGTGGATCTCTTGTGCTTGCCCCCCCCAATTAGTGTCTGCCCACAGGTCAAGTTCTTTATCACTGCAAAAGATTAGTTCTGATGAGACTGATTGCTTGAGGTATCCCACAAGATGGTCCAACACTTTCCAGTGTGAGTCTGAATGTTCATTGCTATACCGTGCCAATAAGTTAACCACATACAACAAATCCAGCCTTGTCCCGCATGCAAGATATATCAGGGAACCAATGATGGAAGTTACACAGTCTGACATCTCTGTGAAGCTTACTCATCCAAACTCAACCTCAAATATTTCTCCTTATTTTCTTGCTCCTCTTTTGATAAATTTTAGAGAAAAACAGGAGGGGAAGATTTTGTGAACAGACTCAAGGGATACTCAGGATAGGAACTGGTTGAAGCTGATGAGAACTGATGAGTTTTTATGACTTGGACTAGGCTATGTATTTATAGACTAGTTATAAGTGTTCAGTTTATGGTTGATGAATAAGTAAAGAATAAGGAATAAGGAATAACAATGGAAGAAGATGGAAAAAGATCATTTGATGTGAGTCTTGCTGATTCAGTAAAAATAACTACTAAAACAGGGATCAATGTCTACAAGTGTGTGTTAAGTTATTCAAAATCAGTCATTTAGAATCACTAATACAAAGATCAGTCCAACTAATTGCAGACATGGACACAAACCAAGAAGAAATTCCAATCAGCTCTGACTTGAGTACATCTGATGTTCAAGTCAATTGCAAGCTGCAAGAAAGCAGAGTCAACACCATGTATCCTAAGAAAATCCTCAAGGCTTTGCAACCTCCTACACATCAGAATCCTGGTTATGATTGGGGTACAAGCCAAGAACATGGTCAGTGCATCTAACAGATGATCAACACTTGATTGAACTGACAGTTTCCGTTTTTCAGTCAAATTCCAGAATACTGTGGCACCTGCATACATCGCCAGAAGGCAAGTTAATCCGGGAAGTTCAGCCAAACAACAACCATCATCTTACACTGTGGTTGCCGGACGCAACAATGCAACTGCAACTGCCGGACGCAGCATGACCCTGACTGTTGGACGCAACACAACCATGACTGCTGGATGCAACATCACAGCTGATGGACGGAACACAGCCACAACTACTGGACGCAACACAACAACAACTGCTGGATGCAGAGGCGGACTGACAGAGTTGTGTCTCCAAGAATATATGCCCCAACACAGTTAGTATATTGCAGCCCCATCCCGCACAACATTTGGCACTAGAACTCTTTTTGCATCTGGCAAGATGCAACTCCCCTCGTGCAAGCAACTCCCCTCATACAGAATCCAGCGCCAATGCATTCCACACAAGCCCCTGCTACGGCGTCTATACAGGCCCCTGTTTCCAATTCCACACAGGTGCCTGCTCATGCACTGCCAGCATATTTACCTAGGATGAAGTCATCCCAGTTGAACTGGGATGCACTCAACCAATTTAAACTTGGTTGATATCAACTGATGAAATATAAACCCAAGGGACCCCTCTTGGTTTTATATTTGATGTGTTGAGGTCAACCTACTTCAAATTGGTTGGTTGCATCCTAGTTTAACTGGGATGAACTCAAACTGGGCAATTATGCTGGCAGTGATGTGAATGTTCCACTCAATTTCACCATTCCAGGCATAGGTAAGATCCACCGCTTCCAGCCAATGACATGTGCAAGTTGAATGACAGTTGCATTGTTTAAACAGGTACTTTTACGCTGGTGACGGAAGGAACACAAGTCCCACAACGGCCAGAAACCTTGGCTGCCCCCCAAGAGCCTCAGCATTGATTAAGCCCAAAAGTCAAAAAGCCTTCCAAAATCCCAAAGGATCTTGATAACATTGTTCCAAAACTGTGACTTTGGCTTACTGATCACCCAGTGCTTGCACCCCGGTCACCGGCCCCTCCTCCACCAAAACCAAAGTGGACACCACTACCTTTGTCAGCCACCAAGATATTACATGTATTATGTAACATGTAATACTTGAAACTGCAATCTTGAATAATTACTATTATTCTTTATTTTTATTATTATTATTTTTTATAGTTTGAACAAAACGGAAATTAGACCTTAACATCTTATCAAATGGTACAAGAGTCTAAAAGTTAGAGACAGGCTCAGTAATAACTGTTATTGACATAAGGACCTGAGTTCAAGCCACACTCATGACCACATTCAATAAAAATCATTTATTTAAATTATATCTATTTTTTACTAAAGTTAAGTTATAATTTAATTAATGAAAATCTTTGGAAAATTAATTTTCAAACATGCAATAAATGGATAAAGAACCATTTATTGGCATAGTTTTCTTCTTGAAAATCCTGGAAGATCCAAGATTAACCCATAGTAATTTATAGTATAAAATTACACATAAATAAAGGTAAATCTTTATGGAAAGTATAATAATTATGCAATAATTAATTATATATTAATTCCCACATGTTCAACTCTCCAGAGAAAGCGCTTTTCCAAGCTCTAACCCCAAAGGAAGTTACATGTACATGTGATTAAAAATTATTTAGTTTAATTAAGAAAAATAAACATTAAATTAGTTTAATTAATGTGAAATAAATATGGCATCATTTTAATTAAAAATGACAACATGCTTCACTTCTTAACACAAACAGTCTGATCAGAATCACCTGTCAACATTGCCCCAATACCCACTGTCAAATAAATCACAGAGGGATTTTATTATTTAAGGAGGAGGTTTCTTCACCAAATTGAAGACATCCTCCCCCCATCAATTTTAACACACACTAGATAACTTATTATAAGATACAAAGGCGCCCACCTTCTCCTGTAAGTAAGGAGGACTGGCCTTTATTTATATACTATCTTATTTTAGTTAAAATTCCTCAACCAAATCCCCCCCAATCAATTAAATACTTTTAATTGGATTGGAAGAACTGTGTATCAATCTGGTTAGCCCTTCTAAGGATTTAAATTCCTTAATAGAAGTTTTGGCAGCAGGGTTATAACCTGTATTTTTTATACTTAGTGTTTTTATAAACACTTAAGTAATTGTTCTTATTGGAAATTGCTTTATTACACTTTTTAAAGTGTAAAATTATTCTTTAGTCCTTACTGTACACGCCACAATAAGTGGAGTAGAGTACAGAAAGCTGACAACCTTCAACTGACGTTGTTGCAGCTCCACAGCCTGAAGTATTGGCCAATTGGATTCCTAGCCCAGAAACTGGCATCCCACAATCCTCTGGCGTAGCATCCAAGAGATTGGACTCTTGCCTAGAGAACCTGGAGGCTTTATTGATGAATCTAGTACAGTCTTGAAGATAAAAAATAGAACATCTTCCAATGGCACCCACACAAACATCTGGACCATTGGTGCCGCCTGAGTGCTTTTCTTCAGTGAACTCCCAAGCCTCTCAACCATTTCTCCCACCTCCTCAACCAACCCCAGCTATCCCAGAAAAAGTGGCCAACAGATCAACAGATATCACCGTGCCTCACATGCCTAGCCAACCATTAGAAAAATATGATCTGGCCAGCAGAAATCTGCCAACCAACAAACGGCTTCCTACCAACTGTTCCAAGTCAAAAAAGATTGATTTTGGTGACTATGTACCGTTCAACTTCTCCCCGCTGTGGAACTACTCAAGGGACAGAATAGAGCTTGGAAGGGAAATGGATGACTACACTAGTATTAATGTAAGTTATACCAAGGGTGCTGGGGTAAAGCTGCCTTCCTGACTAATGCTAATGGGGAATGAGGGTAACACTAAGAATAAAATAAAGGTGTGGCTAATTTCTATCTATTCTTAGAAGACTAGTACTGATGAACTTACTTACTACACACACCAGGTGAGAGGAATGGATGAAGGGGGGATGAGTTGTATAAAGTATATATATAGTGTAATGTGGGGCAGGGTTGGTAGCTATGGAGTCAAAGTGGGTCAAGCAAGAGAGGGGCAGTCTTCTTATATTGAGGTTAAGCTTGTATTTATATTTATATATTTTATAAGGTTGATGGTAACTCTACTAAGTATGTATACTAATTTATGGGATCTGTAATGTTGGTATATGTAGGGGGTAATTTAGTAAGTCAGGGAGTCCATTAGTAAGTCAGGGGGTCCATATAGTAAGTCAGGGGGTCCATATGGTAAGTCAGGGGGTCCATATAGTAAGTCAGGGGGTCCATATAGTAAGTCAGGGGGTCCATAAGGGAACAAGAGGGAGGAACAGGTGTCCTTATATATCTGAGAGAGAAGATGAGCCATCAGGCTAGAGAAAGGAAACAACCAGGCTATGACATGTAGCTGGTGGGAAAGGAAAATATGACAGATGAAGTAGAATAGACAGTGACACATATGAAATGGTCATGACAGTAACAGATGAGTAGTGAAAGGTAGAGTTTATGTATGTGATGTAAGATGTTATGTAGTATATAATGTGTAATATTTATTATGTATCTTGGTTGTGAAATATATCTACTTATAATATGTACTTATTGTATTCTATACCTTGCTTTATACTATAACTTGCTGTATTATTCTGAGTTTGCCTGTAACTCTTGAACTATGAGGAATTTGGGGGTAGTTGTAGTGAGTGACTAGGGTTAAAATGGGGTGTAGAATTTGATTATGAAATAATAATAGTGAATATATGTAAGGTTTAGGATTTATATGTGTAAATATGTAAGTATTTGGGATTTATAAATGATTAATTAGTTATTGAAAATATGGTAATGAAGTGGAATGGATCACCACACCGCCCTCTGGCATTCTCCAACCTGGTAATGCTGACAGTCTCACAAAGAGAAAAGAATTGATTGGTCTTGAACAGCCTCATTGTTCTAACAAAATTTGCACGTTAGATTCTCACAACTGTAAATCTGGTATGCCCAATGTCCCTCTTGATAACCAAACTATTTCCTGTCCCACTTGTGAGGCAAGGATTTTTTTGCCCTTGAATATTAAAATCAACAATGAACCAAAAACTTTAGATGCACATCTTGTGATAGCTTCTGACTGCGTGACTGCCAAAGAGAACTTGGTAGCTATGTCCGTTTGTCAGAATGTGAAGACAGCTAGCAAGCATCAAACTCAGAAATGCTCACTGTCATCAGCAGAGTTTTTTAAAGAAGCGCAACCTTGATTTAAAAACTGTGAATCTGAATCCTCATCCAAATTGTTTACTGCCAAACTTCAAGAATGTCTGGACAATTTTCCCTTACAAAAATTGACCACAGCAATAACCAACTCACCTACTTTCCAATCTTCAAGCATTACACTAACCACCAAAACTGCAAACTTGGATAAATCTGTTGCTTCATCTATCTCACCCACAGACATCATGCAGGATGCAGTCAAAAATACTTCTAGTCTGCAACATGTTTTGGGCCCTGTCAAGACTTTCACTAGTGCGTGCAATAAAATTTTTACATCAAAAGTCCCGCACAAGACCTTCTCTAATGCACGTAGAGCTTCAATTACATCCAATTCATCTACAGATTCATCCAGCTCATCTCATGCTTCTATTGACTTCCCCGCAAAGAAATTAGTCAACTCGCCTCCATGCTCCACTGCGCACCCTTTCAACAATTCAGCAAGACCCAAGAATCAAGTGGTAGATGAGCCAGCGGGTCTGTCACAACCTCCAGGAGACAATAGAACTTCATATCAAGTCATAGCAGCCGATTTCAAGCATATCTTGGCAAATACTCCTGGTGTACACTTGGCGGCTGTTGAGATACCCCCAGCTGCTTTTGACGGAGATCCTGTGTCTAAATCCCCAGAAAATTACTTCCAACTAGCAAATCAGTCAGTCCCCTCCGCCAATACAATAGCCGGAACTCCACAGGAGCTCATGCGCAGGTGTCAGTCAATCCCTCCCAAACAATAACTGCCAACACAAGAACAATTACTGCAAGCTCCGCTTTGTTAAAGCCGTCAGAACCTGCTGTTCACTCCGGATTTCCACCAACCCCTCAACCTTCCTGTCAGCCCCAAGACTTAAATTACATCACAACAGCCAACAAGCTGACGGCACAAACTACCCAGAACTCACTGGCACTTGTAAAGTATATTCCATAATTTTCTTGATTCTTTTATTTTTCTTTACTACTTTCAAATATGAATTTAAATACCACCAACATATCTTCAGATCTCATCCACAGAACGTGTGAATTATTTCCCTGAATTATCTTGAATTTTTTACTTCTTTCTTTTGATTACCTACTCTTTTTTCCCCATGTTTTTCATAGTTTTCCCTTGCCAATTTGAATGTAAATATTTTAAATGTCCTGGTTATCCCTCAATGGAAATTTAAAATAATGTATTTATGAGTATGCTTATGTGAGATTGTCACGCAAGTAAAATGTCTACGTTGCATGGTCTGTGCACAGCCCATCCGGGGGAGGGAACTTCTCAGAAGTTTCCCCGAGCACCGCTTCTACTGTCTGCTAGATTCCTATCTTCAACCATCAACTGTTGTGGAACTACTCAAGGGAAGAATAGAGCTTGGAAGGGAAATGGATGAATACACTAGTACTAATGTAAGTTATACCAAGGGTGCTGATGTAAAGCTGCCTTCCTGACTAATGCTGAGGGGAATGAGTGTAACACTAAGAATAAAATAAAGGTGTGGCTAATTTCTATTTATTCTTAGATGACTAGTACTAATGATCTTTGCTACTACACCTATAAGGTGGGAGGAATGGAAGAGGGGTGTGAGTGGTAGAAGTGTATATATATAAAGTACAAGTGTATAGCCCCCAATTTTGGGGATTGGGGAGGGATTCTTAGAAAAGGGGGCTTGATGAGAAGGGTGCACAATATTTTATTTGTGGAAATACAAGAACAAAGGTATCATTTCATGTTGAAATCAAAAAGCAATGAAATTATGAAGCAAAAAAAACAAAAAGGATGAGAAACTAAAAATATTAATATAACTATTGCCTCTGTACATTTGAAAGAACCTCTTTGTAAACAATATTTGATGTTTCATATGAAGGAAGGCCAAATTCAGGTTGAGGGACTACTACCTTTGTAGTACGGCGGCTGGACTTACTTCGTGAAAATGCAACATAGAGTTGTCCATGACTAAATACAGGATCATGAAGTACATTACCTACATTTCCAATTTTCTGACCTTGAGATTTGTTTATAGTTAGTGAGAAAGCCAGATTTACGGGGAATTGTTTCTGTATGAGCTTGAAAGGCAATCCAGACTCATCAGGGTCTGATATGAAGGGAATGGGTGGTATAGCCACCAAGTTGTTGACTCTATTTCCTGAAATTACCTTTGCATAAATAACATTTGGGCCCAGGTTTTCCACAATCAATGTAGTCCCATTGTTTTATCAAGGTTCCTCAGCATTATTATTGGGAAGCCCCTTTTCAATTTCAGAATATGAGGTGAAAATCCTGAAATTGTTAGACTATTTATTTATTCCTGTAAGTATAGGTTTTGGGGGTCATCTTCCACTGAATCATAGCTTGTATAATTCCTGCCTTCTGATGGAATATCTTACAAGATCCTAGCATTTATATGGGTGACTGAAACATTCTTACATCAAAGAATAGCCCAGTCCAAAAAGTAATCATGTTGGGAGAAAGACCTGGAAATATGTGGGAATAGTTGTGTGATGAGATGATCCAAATTTTCCTTGTGGGATCCACCATGAGTTACCATTGAAGCAGGCAGCTGTATCTTGTTTGAAAAATCAGTGATACCTTCTACGTTCCCAACAGATAGAAAATTGCTGAAAGTGAGGATCCCCAGATACACACATGTCAATGGATTGCGGAAGGCTAACTTGTAAGCATAATAGTTCAAGGCAGTTGAAGGTGGCATTTCCTGCTTGAGTTCAGGACTCTGACCAAGATCTCCATTTGGATGTAAGAGAACATAATGGAGAGGATCATATTTGCTGTCTAATTCAGATACTCTTGAAAGGGATTGGCCACAATACTTGATGATAACATCCCTTGTGGCTGTTTTCAAAGGGTCATTGCCTTCAAGGTAAGAAATGTCAGAGCATGACAATTTAGTGAAAGTGAAAAAGAAAGAAATACCTTCCACCCAGATGGCTGCTATTTGGTCCCCTGTTGGGAGGTGATAAACTCTTTGGTCCACATTTGTTGCCGTTTCTGTAAGCCTTATTGAGCAGTTTGGAGTGATTTCAGATGCTAAATGCTCAAACTGGCGTATGAGAAGATTGCACCAGTGAAGTATTTATTGAATCCTTGTCATAAGCTCTGGGAGAAGATGTTGACCATGAATATGAATATTTTCAAACTCATGTCCGTTATTGTATATGTAGAGCTGCAAGAATTTTGGACCTTCCTGAGAAATTGGCATGAAGCTTCCAATTTTGTGGTGAATTTTCCCCTTCACCTTGAAAGTATATATACCTTGTACTTGGTTGTTCAAAGCAGCTCTTGTAGCACAATTTATACCAAGTGAAGTAAATGCATAGTTGCTATTTATAAAATGTATGGAACTTATCAGTTGATTTCCTTGAGGCAATTGGTCTTGAGTTGCATCTTTGAAAAGCTGGAGTAAATCTGGAGGAGGGGGTGGTTGATTTATGTTGATCCTCCCGGAGAAAAAGAAGAGGGCATTGGTCTTGCCTTGAAATAGTATGGCCTGGCATAATGGACATTGCCTCTCTCTTCTGGGCGTTGATAAACGCACACCAAGCGCGCACGCCAACGCCAACCCGCACGCCAATTTTTTATGGCGTGCGGGGCCTACACGCCAAAAAAAAGTGGCGTGTAGGGTCTACCAGCCAATTTTATTTGGCGTGTGAGACCCACACGCCAAAAATGGCGTGTGGTTCCCACACACCAATTTTTTTTGGCGTGTGGGCCCCGCACACCAAATAAAATTGGCGTGTGGGCCCCGCACGCCAATTGTTTGGCGTGCGCTCCCACACGCCAAACAATTGGCGTGTGGGAGCGCACGCCAAACAATTGGCGTGCGGCTCCCACACGCCAATTGTTTGGCGTGTGGGGGGATCCCGCTCACGTAATTGAATGGGAGGTCCCATTTGATTACGTGAGCGGGCCGGCTGACGAGGCTATACAACCTTGTCAGCTGGGAGGACTTCCTCCATTGTTTGGCGTGTGGGGGGATCCCGCTCACGTAATTGAATGGGAGGTCCCATTTGATTACGTGAGCGGGCCGGCTGACGAGGTTATACAACCTCGTCAGCTGGGAGGACTTCCTCCCGGCCGACGAGGTTGTATAACCTCGTCGGCCAGGAGGAAGTCCTCCCGGCCGACGAGGTTGTATAACCTCGTCAGCTGGGAGGACTTCCTCCCGGCCGACGAGGTTGTATAACCTCGTCGGCCAGGAGGAAGTCCTCCCGGCCGACGAGGTTGTATAACCTCGTTGGCCAGGAGGAAGTCCTCCCGGCCGACGAGGTTCTATAACCTCGTTGGCCAGGAGGAAGTCCTCCCGGCCGAAGAGGCTATACAACCTCGTCAGCCGGGAGGACTTCCTCCCGGCCGACGAGGCTATACAACCTCGTCGGCCAGGAGGACTTCCTCCTGGCCGACGAGGTTATACAGCCTCGTGCCGGGAGGAAGTCCTCCCGGCTGACGAGGTTGTATAACCTTGTCAGCCGGCCCGCTCACGTAATCGAATGGGCCCTCCCATTCGATTACGTGAGCGAGGGGGGACCCGCACGCCAAAAAAATTGGCGTGCGGGGCCCACACGCCAAAAAAAATTGGCGTGTGGGAACCACATGCCATTTTTGGCGTGTGGGTCTCACACGCCAATTTATTTTGGCGTGTAGACCCTACACCCCAATTTTTTTTGGCGTGTAGGCCCCGCACGCCAAAAAAAAGTGGCGTGCGGGTTGGCGTTGGCGTGCGCCGTTGGCGTGCGTTTATCAACGCCCCTCTCTTCTCAGTGTGTGTGGTCTGAAACTTGGAACCTAACCCTGCAAAAATTTATCTGGGGAATGTTTTTGGCTACATAGTTTTGCTTTTCATTCATTACAGGATGGTCATCCAAAACAGCACCTGCAGGATTTTCAAATCCAATCTGGGAAAAATGATGATCAACCTGATTTAGAACCTGTTCCCATTTGGTTTCTGGAATATAATCCTCCAAGTGTGATTTTTTCTCTACAGAAGGAAGGTTTGAGGAGTTATCATAGTTGGCATAGATATTAATCTGATTGTTGGGAGAAAGATTTTGGCAATGGACCAAGTTGGAAATGGAAACCCTGGAGGGGGATTGAGGAGTTTTATGAATTCTATTGGTCTGATTGGTAATTCCACGGGTGTGGTTATGAGACATCAGTTGAGTGATTTCAGAAAATGGATGCCTTTGTGATGGGACATGATGTTAATTCAACTGGATTGGGGAGTAAGTTTAATGGTAGTTTTGATGGGGAGTAAGTGAATGGATATGATGAGATCTCTGATGAGAAACTGAGGATGGTAGTTGATAAGATATTTGCTGGGACGTTGGGGATGGAACTTGCTGAGAGATTGGAAGGGACCTTGAGGATTGGAGTTGGTGAGAGATTTTATGAGAATGTTGAGAGAATTGATGGGAATGTGGATGGTGTGTTTGAGGGTCATTGTGTAGATGCTGAAGATGGGAAGTGTGATGATTAATGATTAAACTACATTGGAAGTGCTGATGACTTGGAGAATTGTGAGAGTTGAAAAAATAAGAATCAGTTACAGGAGATGATGGATGGTGGAAATGATTGGGGTTAGGGGTGGTGGGTAGATTGAGTAGAGAATTCAAGTCCCTTTGACAAAACCTAGCATTTATTTTCCTGTTTTATGTTCTTCTCAGTTCATCAATATTCCAGTTCATTGCAGATTAATGGGAGCGTAAAATTAAAATGCAATAAGAGTATGTGTCAGATGCAATAAGAGTATGTGCTGGATTATTACTTTGAAGAATGATGGTAGTAAAAGTGGGATATTATTGGGGGGAATGGAAGATTTTAGGTGAAGAAGAGCTCTATTTATGGCTGGAGAAAGGGTAGCAGCAGTTTGATCAATTAGTTGTTGGTAGCAAAACTAATTAAATAATGTGACCTGGTTTCCAGCAACAGTGTACAATGTGTGTACTTTGGTTGGTAGAAACATGATTGGTTGTCATAATGTGTTATTGGTTGTTAGCAACAGTAATGGTTTCTTTAGTGAAGAAGTGTGCACAATTTCAAAACAAAAACACCAAATAAGTATGTAAAACAAACAGAAAAAGAAAGAGAAAAACAAAAAGGGAATTTGATAAACCCACTCCCCCCTGGGCATGCCCATGCCCAACGCACACTGATAAAAATAAAGGTGTGCTGCCTGCACGCCTTTTTTTTATTGGCGTGCAGGCTGCACGCCCATCTACAGGTGTGCAACACTGCAGGCGTGCGGTCGGACGCCCCATTCAGAAAAGGGCATGCGAACTGCACACCCTTTCTATGTGTATCACGCCTCTGCCTATACACATAGAAAGGGCATGCAGTTTGCATGCCCTTCCTATGTATATAGGCAGGGGCGTGCCCCTACCTATATACATAGAATCTGTGTGCAGCTTGCACACCAATTCTATGTATATAGGTAGGGGCACACCCCTGCCTATATACATGCTGATGTCATGCGTACACAGGAATGTACGCATGACATCAGCATCAAGGAGGTTGTACAACCTCATCGGCCCGAGGGATCCCCCCCGGTCGAGGAGGCTGTAAAACCTCTTTGACCGGGGGGATTCCCTCCGGTCAAAGGGGTTATACAACCTCTTCAACCGGAGGGGAATCCCTCCAGTCAAGGAGGTTTTACAACCTCCTTGACCGGGGGGGATCCCTCCGGCCAAGGAGGTTGTACAACCTCCTCAACCGGAGGGAATCCCTCCGGCTGAGGAGGTCATACAACCTCCTTGACTGGAGGGATTCCCCTCTGGTCAAAGAAGTTGTACAACCTCCTTGACCCGAGGGAATCCCTCCGGCCAAGGAGGTCATACAACCTCCTTGACTGGAGGGATTCCCCTCCGGTTGAATAGGTTGTATAACCCCTTCAACCGGAGGGAATCCCCCCGGTTGAAGAGGTTGTACAACCTCCTCGACTGGGGGGGATCCCTCCAGTCAAGGAGGTTGTACAACCTCCTCGGCCGGAGGGATTCCCTCCTGGTCGAGGAGGCTGTATAACCTCCTCGACCGGAGGGGGATTCCCTCCAGTCAAGGAGGTCATACAACCTCCTCGACCGGGGGATCCCTCCCGGTCGAGGAGGCTGTATAACCTCCTTGAAGGGAGGGGGATTCCCTCTGGTCGAGGAGGTCATACAACCTCCTCAACTGGGGGGATCCCTCCGGCCGAGGGGCTTGCAGTCCTCCCCCATTCTTGGGGGCGTTGCACACCTGTAGATGGGCGTGTGAACTGCACGCCCATCTACAGGAGTGCCCACGCCCAAGGATGGGCGTGCAGCCCACACACCAATAAAAAAAATCAGTGCGGGCAGCACACCTTTTTTTTTATCGGCGTGTGTTGGGCGTGGGTGTGGGTTTATCAACCCCCCAATCTTGGGGCCCTTTATATTGTTATTGGATTAATCAAGCCAAATGAAAAAACCTCACCAGAAGAGTTGGCGAACCTGAACGTCTTGAACGGCAAGGGATACAATCGTATCATTCAGAACCTCAATGAGAATAATCTTTCTCTTGTCAGTACCACACTTCCAAACAAGGATGAATTTAACGGCCGAGCACTTTGGACCCTTCTCAAAAACAAATACGCCGGGAGCAATCTTATAGCTTGATTGACTGCTCTGGATGCCTTCCTTGATCTTGAATACACCAACATAGCTTCTTTCTGTTCTGAAATTCAACTCACCAACAAGAAGCTCGTCCTTGCAAATCCTTTGAACAATGATCAAATCAAGATGATGATCATGCTCCAAAAGCTACCTCGAGGCCAATTCCAATCCTTCCGTGACATTGTCTCCATGGGATTTGCGACCAAAACGTTTGAAGACATTATCAAACAACTCAAGGCATTTGCTACCTCAAACAACATCAAGAACGAGTCTAGTCAGATTGACTCATTGACTCCTTCAACTATGTACACCAATTCCAGAACAACTGATTGCAACTCAAATTTGACATTGACTTTGTCTCCAGTCTGCTCTCACTGCAAGAAAACCGGGCATCACCCCCACAACTGTTGGGTGAAGTTTCCTGAGAAAGCTCCCTAGACCAAATCCGCTCATTTTACCGTTATCAATAACTATCAGCAACAACAAAGTGTCACCAATTGGTGCACCCTTCCGGATGGTACTCGGATAAATGCGAACGACATTCAATATGACAACTTGTGCACTATGTGATTATCTCATCACCAAATTCGCTGTGATCCCCCTCTCAGGCTCCTTCAAATTTTGCTTGTCCCCCTCATTGCTTGCTTTTTTTCTTCTTCTCATCAACAATCTGCTTGATCTACTCCTCAAAATCAGTCCAGTCCACACGAAAACAATTGATCATTGCCACAGCATCTTGTCTTCTGCAGTCACCACATCTACCATTCTCTTCTCCAATTGATCTCTCATGAATTTTCTTGACTTCATATTCACCTAGCTCTTTTGTTCAGAACAGAGGGGGCGTTTTGAGTTTTCTTCTTCATCTGTTCCTCCCAAAATTCACTTCCTTATCTTTTCTTCTATCAACTTGACTCAAACTAGGATACAACAATTATATATTAAGTTTTATTGTATCTACAAACTCTTAGTTCTAATTGTTTTTTTATTCTTTTTGTCACGCTCTGTGATGCCAAGGACTGATAACCTTCTAGCTACACAAGGTGCAAGACTCAAAATAATATGGAATAAATTATTTTAGAGGATTTTAATCTTTTTATTAATATTAAAAGATTATAAATTTAATTGGGAGGGGCCTGCAAGCAGGGGTGTTTTGGGTGTCCTCCAAAGGTGTTCGTGATAATGCACAGAAACTTTGTAACCTTTTACACTGGGGCCTGCAAGCAGGGGTGTTTAAGTGCCCAGTAAAAATAGTGGCTAAGAAAGGGCCACAACTCCTAGTGAAACAAGACTTAGTGTAGGCTTTAAGAGGAGGAGGGGGGGCTTTCTTAAGGTAAACTGAACAGCTGGAAGCGGTGTGGTGATCCATTCCACTTCATTACCATATTTTAATAACTATTATTTACTTATAAAACTCAAATACTTACATATATACACATATAAATCCCAAACCTTATATATATTCATCATTATTATTACATTATCAGATTCTACACCCCATTTTAACCCTAGTCACTCACTACAACTACCCTCAATTTCCTCATGGTTCAAGAGTTACAGGCAAACTCAGAATAATACAGCAAGTTACAGTATAAAGCAAGGTATAGAATACAGTACATATTATAATTAGATATATTTCACAACCAAGATACATAATACATATAATATATACTACATAACATATTACATATATACATAAACTCTACCTTTCCACTACTCATCTGTCACTGTCAAAACCATTTCATATGTGTCACTTTCTTTTCTACTCATCTGTCATATTTTCCTTTCCCACCAGCTACATGTCATAGCCTTGTTTGTTTCCTTTCTCCAGCCTGATGGCTCATCTTCTTTCCCACATATATAAGGACTCATGTTCCTCCCTTTAGTTCCCTTATGGACCCCACAGCTTACTAAATTACCCCCTACATATACCAACTTTACAGATCCTATAATTAGTATACATAACTTAGTAGAGCTACCATCACCCTTATAAATATAAATATACATATAAATACCAGTACAGCTCAGTTACTCAGCTAAAACTACATATAAGAAGATTATCCCCCTCTCTTGTTTGGTCCATCTTGACTCAAGAGTTATAAACCATTTCTCATAAGATTATCCCCCTCTCTTGTTTGGTCCATCTTGACTCAAGAGTTATAAAACCTTTCCTCACACCACAAATACTTATACCCAATTATTACATATACTTTCCATACATCACAAACCCCCCTTTTATCCATTCCTCTCACCTGGTGTGTGTAGTAAACAAGCACATTAGTATTAGTCTTCTAAGAGTAGATATAAATTAGCCACACCTTTTATTTTATTCTTAGTGTTTCCCTCATCCCCTTAGCATTAGTCAGGAAGGCAGCTCTTATATCAGCACCTTTGTCATAACCTACATTAGTACTAGTGTAGTTATACATATCCCTTCCAAGCTCTATTCTGTCCTTTGAGTAGTTCCACAGCGGTTGGAAAGGTGGGCTTGATGACTGGACAGAGTTGGAGTTGAGGAAAAGAGGCTTTGAAGTCTTGAGGACTAATTTACTGGGCAGGACACTAGTATGCTGGACTGGTGGAATGCTGGTTGTAAATATGATAAAGCTGGGGAATCAAAATACAGGGGGAATTGTCAGCTATGTGTATGAAACACTGGTTTAATTTTACAATTAAACCAGGTACTGTCACTGTGCTGAAAGGTTATCTGAATAAATAATTGAATTTATTCTCTCTATAGTGTCCAAACTATGCACAGAGGATAAACTAAAACTCCTTATAATTGAATATTTGATATACAAATCACTCAATTGGAGAAGACCAATAGTTAACTGTGTAGGTTTGGCTATTCTTTGTCTTTTTGGGAAAGGTATAGCAATAAGAATTGCTATTAAGCAGCTGGCAAGCACTTAAGCTGATTGGCTACTGTCAGAGGTGGTAGTCTTGCAGCAACTGCTTTCTAAGGAACAGATCAAGGCCAAGAGATGGGGAATTCTAAGGTAACTTGAGACTATTCCAGTAATAAAGGTTGGGTTGGATATAAAGGGGATACACTACTCTACTAGTAGGAGGAGAATATTCAGAGTACTTACAAAATGGTACTGGGGAATATGCTGAGGAACCAATCCTAGGCCAGAAATGGCCTCCTTTTATATTCTAGAGATTCCTTGAGGAATGTTCTAGAATGTTTATTCTAAATTCTGCTCTAATGTATTACAATTCAAATGTACAATGATGTAATGGGAATTGTATTGAGCACAGTATTTTCTATGTCCCCATGACCTCATGACATGTATGTATAACCAATCACATCATGGGCCAATTCATTTAATAGAACAATACTGGGAAATTACCACGCACTCAGGTAATTTCTTTCTTATAAGAATAACTGTATTATTATTATATTTATGCAATTAAGTTTATTGTCTCTCAGCTTTTATGACAATACTTTATAATCTATATTTTTACGGTTATTCCATCTCCTACTAAGTACCTTTTGTGATATGGTAAAGTAATAGAAGGAGTTGGAATTTGGTGGTGGTTTGAGTGAGGTACCCCACCTTATTTTACATGAAAAGTTGATTACTTTAATAATATTATAGTATATATTATTGCTAATACAATATTTTATTAATATTTTACATTGAAGTCAGTCTTTAGGATACTCTGGAGTATCTCTAGGGCTGACAGGAATAAAGGGCCTCTTAAATGCCTTTCTGGAGCCCTGATGGCGAAACATCAAGTGTTATTTTGGCTATGGGAACACTACAAGGAAGGAGTTATCCTTAGTAGAAAAAAATGATGTAATTTATCAAATTATTACATGTACAGGCTGTCAATAATTAATACAGTCTGTCAGTCATCTGTAGACATCATCTGAGGGCGCTTCAAGAGCTCTTAGTTTGATGTACAGCATGTATTGATCACTTGATCAATAGAATAAAAAAGAAATAATCAAATTATAGTACAGAATCTTATTTCTGTTTAATTTGGTTATTTCATATGTAAGGTTCTGTACCATGAGAGTTCTTGTCATACTTGCATGGAGGGCGCTTTTAAAGCTCTCCATTCAATTATTTGACAAGCAAACATCATGGGAAAAGTGTCAACATTTATTATTTTCCCGTGATTAAATAAGCTTGTCATCTATTTTAATTGTACAAGTTCTTTTAGACTTGTTTGAAGTGTTCTGATATTTTCTTTATCCCCTGTTTCGTGTATTTCATGTGTTATGATATTATTTAACTTATACTGTATGTATTTGTATAAGTTAATAATAATACAAAGACTATAAAACAGCGTGATATTTATGTCAAATGTCATTTAATATTTTATTTATGTGTTTAAAGGATAATTACATAGTTCATTTAAGTAATCATCCCTTATTTTGAGGACTTCTACTTATTAGAATACTCTCATATTACATATGTTTATACCTAGTAAGTATTTTAGTGCTTAGTAGGAGTATTTTTTAAGTTAATTTTATTATTAGAAGGAGTAAGTTTTCTAGGGTACTTTGGCTGAGGTACCCTAGGTTATTTTACTTGCTCTTTCAGAATATGAAATAATATTCTCACTTATCTCAAATTTTAATGAGTTATTATTTATTTTGTTATTAATTTATTTATTATATTTGTTTATTGCATTATTACTACATAATAATGTTTATATTTTAAAATGTTATCTTTTTCTTATGTGTATTATAATTTATGTTACATTATTACTTATGTAATAATGTCTCTTTCATATGTATTTTTTATTAATTAATTATTACTTTATTTATTGTTCTAGTCAGGTTGTCTCTGAACTAGTAGCAAGCTGACACTTTTTCTTGACTCAATTTCTGATACTAAAAATTGATTAGTAAGAATTAACGCCTCTTATCATTTGTGACTCATAAAATGTTTTTACTTGACTAACTCATCTGGCCTGACTAAAAGAGACTGAGAAGCCTTGTCTAGTTTGTTTTTTACAAGTAATTATTTTTTTGTCTCTCAATTTTTATTCAATATTCTTTATTCATTATTGTTTTTCCAACCACAGTTTGAACTCTTGTATTTAGTCTATTTAAGCCATAGCCTGATCAGAGTAAAAACACCATCAGTTCTCCTCATAATCAACCCAGTCCCCATTATTGAGTCCCCTTGAGTCTGTTCAAAAATCTTCTCCCCATTCTCCTTTTTAAAATTTTCTCAATAAGGTCATGAAACATGTACCAATTACTTTATACTGTGATGACACCTCTGGTAACCAGCCCAAGAAATGGAATACGCACATCAGTTACTATTATACCCTTTCAGGTCTCCCACCCAAACACTCAAACCAACAGTACAACTGTCATTTCCTATCTACATCAAATGCCGCAGGGACTTTGGAGTTGGCTGACCAGATAGTGGATGAAATCAAGCAAGAATAACCCTATGTATCTTGTGTTATCAAACATTTGTGAGGACTACTGATGATAGATATGCTCCCAATTTAGTGATATTACAGCCAATGGTTTCTTTGCATTTGACTATGGATTGCAAGATGATGTCCTGGTACATTCAATTATTATTTGTTTCCTTGGTGACTCACCCATGCATTCAGAGATAACCAATACTCCCATGCCTGGGGCTTCATTATATCCCTGCCGTATATGCCATTTGGGAGCTGCAAAGAGGATAGATAAAGCAGGAGAAGATTATTTTTATCAATTCTTGGCCATGGATTCTTGGGAAAAAAGGGCTAGTTCATAATACTCCTTATTCTAATGAGGCAATTGCTTGCATTCTGACAGTATGTATTGGACTATATTTAGGATGTTGTGGATTACAGAGATTGGAATGAGACAATCTCCCGCTCTCATCAACTGTGGGATACTGCATTCAATGGCACCAAGGATGATTATGAAAAAGAATCCAGGGCGTGGGTTGTCCAAGATTCCATCACAAAGGATTTTGTAGATATGCTGAAAGATAGGAAAATGCAACATGAGGTTGGAAAGATACTAGCAATTTCAGAGCACCAGCATGAAAAGCTGTTCAATCCCTTCCTGAGGCTTCTGGGTAAGTTTTATAGATTATGGTCACTGAGTCATTATCTCATTCTTCAGATCACAGGATTCATGTCATTCTTCACACAGGATTTGATGGTTGCAAAGATACACCTGTTGAAATTTTGCATGTAATACTCCTGGGGGTAATCAAGTACATTTCCATAGACTTTCTCTCCAATACCATCAAGCCCAGGCAGGTGAATGATCTAGTTGGTTCATGGCAATCATTCATAATAGAGTCACTAGAACCTGTCCTCAATGCTGCTTATATGTACAAACATCACAGGAGCATGGTTGGTAAAGATTTAAAGATGATACTTCAATGTTCCCCATTTGTGTTCTTTAAGTTCATGAATGAACAACAGAGAGGATTATGGAATTCACTCTGCAGGCTGGCACGGGCATTGATATTTGCACGCCCATCGGCGCACGCCCACGCCGAACGCACGCCGATAAAAAGAAAGGCGTGTTCCCCGCACGCCTTTTTTTTATCGGCGTGCGGGCTGCACGCCCATCCTTGGGCGTGGGCACGCCTGTAGATGGGCGCGCGTGCTGCACGCCCATCTACAGGCGTGCGACACTGCAGGCGTGCAGTCGCACGCCCTCTTCAGAAACAGGCGTGTGCGGCTCGCCCGCCCCTTCAGAAAAGGGTGTGTGGGTCGCACGCCCTTTTTATGTGTATAGGCAAGGGCGTGCCCCCTGCCTATACACATAAAAAGGGCGTGCGACCCACACGCCCTTTCTATGTATATAGGCAGGGGGCACGCCCCTGCCTATACACATAGATCGGCGGGCCGCCGACCTATGTATATAGGAAGGGCGTGCCCCTTCCTATATACATAGAATCGGCGTGCAGTCGGCACGCCGATTCTATGTATATAGGAAGGGGCACGCCCTTCCTATATACATGCTGATGTCATGCGTACACCAGAATGTACGCATGACATCAGCATGCCCCCACCCGCCCTCTCCCCCCCTCCCCCCACCCCCCCTCCCCCTCCGCGGATTTCAACCGCAACCACCACCTCACTCGATCACTTCCCCCCCACCTCACAGCACCTCCTCCACATCAACCCAGCCGACCCGAGCCGACCCACCCGACCCAAGCCGACCCACCCGACCTGATCCAACCCACCCGACCCGATCCAAGCGAGCCAAGCCACCCGACCCACCCAAATGTGGGTGTTTTTTTTTCATCCTGCCTGAGCCCCCCTGAGCCCCCCGTGCCCCCTGAGCCCCCCGTGCGCCCCGTGCGCACCGTGCCCCCGTAAGATAAAAAAAAATTAAAAATTAAAAAATTAAAAAATTAAAAAATTAAAAAAATAAAAAAATAAAATTAAAAATAAAATAAAATTAAATTAAATAAAAATAAAATTAATAAAATAAAAATAAAATAAAAATAAAAATAAAAATAAAATAAAAATAAAATAAAAATAAAATAAAAATAAAATAAATAAATCAAGAAAAAAAAAGATTCTGATAAGAAAAACCAAAAATTTACTCAGGGCCCATTAGGCCCTGTATTGACAGTGGGACAAGCCCCAAAGGGCCTAGTAAAGGGGCCAACAGGGCCCACTATGACTGGCCAAAAGGAGCCAACTGTGCTCCCTGCCGCCCAAGTTTGACATGTTAGGCCAGGGCCCCTTTATATCTCCGCATAGGTATCCAAGGGCCCCATTCCCCTTGTCCAAGCCCTGGACGGGCACACCAGCACTTGATGTTCTTCCACTCAGATCCAAATTAATCTCTCCACATCTTCTTTATTATTATTTTCATGCCAACTGATTATTTCTTCTTGTTCCTCTGAACGCACAGATATCAGCAAGTTTTCTTTGCATCAACTTTTATTACCCTCCAGCAGTGTAAGTGCATGTCTATCAAAGTAAATATCATCCAAAATTACTCACTCTGGCCGTTATTTACAGCAGAAAATGTCTCAGCCAGGCCAAAACTCCTCCTACTACCACGTATCTCCCAACCCATATGGCGTCCACAATCAGCCGCACCCCCAATACCCTAATGCAATAATGCATGCCAGTGGTCAGCCTAATGTCACCCAGTCTCACTTGGCACAGCATGTAAGCACACACAGCCCAATTCTTCTACTTAAATAACTTTCTCACACAGTCCTTCCTCCTGCCTCCATCAGCCGCAACCACCAGTTCCATTTGGGCAACCCCCTTGGTTCCAGGTCCCATCCAACCCCTCCATCCCCCCTCAAACGTCTGATCAATTCCCCGGCTTCCCCAATTACCCACCCAATGCTGTCCCAATCACAAATAATCCCACAAACCAACACCCCAGCTTCACCAACCATGGCCACCCCGCATACCCGTCAAGCTCAATGGCCTTTCCAATTCCAAATCACGGGCAACCTGCACCCCATATGGGCCACCAAATACCATCTTTTCACCCATACAACAACCTTCCCCCCCACCAATCATCCCAAACGGCCTCCTATAACAATAGTACTGCCTTTCCTCACATTCCAGTCACCGGCCAACCCAATCCAAACTTTCCAAACTACACCAATCCAGCAATCACCCTGCAACAGACGTCAAACATTCATCCCACCCACCAACCCAATCAACCAACCTCCTATACATTACAGCAGGAAATGTACTCCAACAACTGGAATGCCCCCCAACCAATCCAACACCCACCATCAATACCCAGCAACCTGTCTGCATCAATACCCAGCAACCCGTCCGTCAACCAGCCCACATACTACTGGGACAACAACACCAACCAATCCGCTGTCGAAATCAATTCTCTGCTTGACTCTTCAAGTCCGCCTGCCCCATCCGCGCAACTACCTACATCAATTGATCCACTGGCTTCCTTGGTTTTCCCTCAAATGACTGACAATACTGCTCAAGGTAGGTCTAACTTTCTCTTGTAATGTATATTTATTGAGAGCTGACAAACTGTAAATCATCAGCTTTTCCCCCTGATTTCCTGCCTTCTGCAAATGACCTGCCTGCTCCCTCTTTTCCCACCCAAACCAATGAGGATCAAGCTCAAGGTGGGTCTTAGTTTCTCTGGTAAAGTTGCTTTATTGGGAGCTGACTATTTATTGATGAATCAGGTGGTTCCAACTCTACAACATCTGTGGTACCGTCTGCAGTCCTGGCTCCTGCAAGAACCGCCCAGGAAATGTCTGTTCCCTCCCCAATCCCCCTGGAAATGCCTGTTCCCTCTCCAATGACTGAGGAAAATCCCCAAGGTGATTGTAGATTTCACTCAGAAAAGTCCTTTGCGGTGTTCTTACCAATGTTTTATTGTACAGATCCCAGTGCATCTGCGCACCACACCAATGACTTGTTGATGGCCCCAAATCTCCCGGATGGAAATGCTTTGCCCAAAGCCCTACTGACCAGTGAGGATGTCAGATTGTTTGACTACTCTGTGGGAGGTCAGTGCCTCATTGATTTATCATACTGTTTCCAATGGATGCTCATGGGAATTAATTTCGTAGAGCCAATGGACCCTCCACCTGAATACCTGTTCACCTGTGTTGACGATCTGAAGAAATTTGTGTCCACATGGGCCACCGAGCATGGTTATCGGCTGGAAGTCTCAAAATCCAAGGCGGGGAAGAACATTTACCTTGCCTGCTCACTGGCTGGAGAAGACACTACCACCATGGACTCCTGTCGGGCTCGTGAATCACGTAATAAGCGAGTTGGATGCGCCTTCAAGATTTCGGGCCACTGTTCATGTGCCAAGAACCGTGAAAACGACTATTGGGATCTCCGCAGCAAGACTGTCCCTCACAACCACAATGTCATCCAGCACAAGTACGAGGCCATCCACAAGACACTTGGGGCAGAGGGCCAAGCAGAGGTGGCTCGACTGGCCTCTCTTGGTTTGCAACCACAGGCAATTGCCCGGCAGCTGAGTACGACTGAGGGACGCTTTGTCACAAACAGGACAATTTACAACACAAAAGCAGCGCAGAAGATACAGCGGAGGGCCGGCGACACCCCCATCAACCATCTTCTACGATGCCTCAAAGGCTCCAACTGGGTTCACGATGAAGTTTACGATGATGACGGAAAGCTCCTCTACCTATGGTTTGCGCACCCTGGATCAATGTTACTTTCTCGCAAGTTCCATCATGTGGTTAATATTGACTGCACCTACAAGACCAACCTCTGCAAGTACCCCTTACTGCATGTTGTTGGCCAGACCTGCACGAACAGCTTGTTCTCAATTGGATTTTGTCTCATGAGGAATGAGAAAAATGCGGCATACTCTTGGGCTCTGAATAAGTTGAAGTGAGTGTGGTGATTGTCTTTTTTAGTATGAGATTGATAATCTGATGGTAATTTTACATACACCTATCAATTCTTGCAGGTCGGTATGGGAACCAGAGAGCTCTCCAAAGGTCTTTGTGACGGACAAAGAGGTGGCTCTCCGAAATGCAATTGCGGAGCACTTCCCAAATGCAACCTCCAACCTATGCGCCTGGCACATTGATTGGAACAATGTCACCAACTGCAAACAGGCTTTTGCATCCGAGGCAGACGAATGGACAAATTTCATGAAGCTATGGCACGAGGTTACATACGCACCGGACGAACCCTCATTCGACACAGCTTGGGGAAATCTTCAGGTGGACCTCAGGGAACGAGCAAATGTTCTGGAATACCTTCAGAACCATGTTCTGCCCTGTCGCAAACAATTCATGGCTGCATGGGCTGGGAAAACCCCGCACTTGGGGAATCTGACGTCATCTAGAGGTGAATCAGCTCATAGCTGGCTCAAAACATACGTGACATCTGGCAAGATCAACTTTGCTACGCTCTTCCTGACCATTTCATCAGCTGTGGACCGGCAACTGGACGAAGCACAGGTCACCATTGGCCATGAAAGGATCAAAGGGCTATCCGGACTCCCAAACGTTTTCAAGCCGCTTCACACCAAGATCTCCACCCATGCGCTCAAATTGGCCATTGGAGAGTACAATAAGTACTTGAAAATGAAGAAGGCCAAACATGACGATCCGGTCAGGCAGTGTACGGGGAACTTTAACGCGGGAATGGGGGTCCCATGTGCACACTTGATTGAAAAGTTGCTTGAAGAGAAGGGTGATGTGGAACCAGAGGACTTTCATCCCCAGTGGCAATTGTGTTACAACCCAGACGGACCAGTCAGTGTATAAATCTTCCCCCTCCTCCATAACCCATTGGCTAATCCTGTTTGACCTTGCTTAAATTACAGAACCTTGATGAGGAGCCGTATAACTTTGACGATGATTTTGAGGCGCTAAAGCAGGAGATCTTGGAATCTCACCCCTCCTCAGCTTTGCCGGCACTGATGAAGAATTTACGTCGAGTTGTTGCAAACACACATGTGGTCCCACTGATTGAGCCAGACCCCATCAGGCAAAAATCCAAACCAAATCAACCTTGGAAGAAGAAGAATGGAAGCGGCCGTGTGCAAACCCGAGATCCTACTCAGGCAGAAATCGTGGAGTCTCAGATTGAAAAGGCACAGACAGCCAAAGGGAAACAGCGCGCAAGGACCAGTCAGAATCGCGCGGGCCGGAGAAGGACGGACAAGTTGCAACAAGATAGCTCTTCATCAATGGAAGACCCTGATGAGCTGCCCACCTTGGCCAGACTGACCGCCCCAAAACCCCGAGGCCGACGAAGAAAGGCTCCTGATCCCGCAACATCTTCTGAAGAAGACAATGAGAGCCCACCGTGTGTGGCCAAGAGACGAGGCCGACCTCCAAAGTCTCAGCTACCATCTACGTATGCAGCCAACAAAGACTACCAACCAGGCCGCACGTCACATAAGCGGAAAGCAAGTCCCCCCACTTCCGACCGGCCCAAGTCCCAACGCCGTATGGAAGAAAAGCCCTCAGTATCATCTGCAATGAGTCAGATGTCTTTGGCAAAAGGGAGCTCCGCAGAAGGCAGTCATTCTGGGTCATCTAGTGGAGTACCAGACTCATCCATTGATCAATCTGATGGCAGTGATGGAGATCCCTTTGGGTCTGAAGGAGATGCATGTGAATTTGCAGAGGACAATCCGATTGATATTCCTCTTGCCGGGACTTCAATGTCAACTTCCCTGGTAAGCCCCTTTAATCAAACCAACAAGATTCTCCTAATAGTGATTGGCCTAATTGTTCTGTTGTATTTTTGCAAATCAGGATGCTATTCCTATGTCCCATACGGAAGGTGATTATCAGGCCAATGACCCCCCCAGGCCACCGACTTTGGAGGTAAATTCAAGGTTTAGGATGAGCCCATTCAATGAGTCAACATTATAACTGATTGGCTTTTCTGGTTGAATTCAGGATGAAAGTATGGTTGTAAAAAGTGGTCCCACCTTAGGGACACTGGCTCAAGCCTCTAAAGAGGTTATGTCTGATAAATCAGTAAGTGAACATAATGTGAATTCATTATGATTACTGATGAGAGCAAAGCAATTTACTCACTCTCTTGTGCTTATGCTGAATTTGCCCTCATCTCCCCCAGGTTGAGGAGTTACCTCCTTGGGTCATTAAGTATGTCCAATCAAGTTATAACCCAAAAGGCGATGGCAACTGTGGGTATTCTTGTGTGGCACATGCATTGGCTGCTGAAAAACCCGAGGGCCCGTATGCTAGAGACAATGGGTGGTATCAAGTGCGATTGGACATGTTACACGAGCTGGACATCAACAGGGCACTTTGGACGAGGAAGCTAGGTGGACCAGAAATGTTCGAGAAGATCTACGACAGCATTTGCGTGGAGAATCCCAAGGGACCAGTGCCCACTTCCAAGTGGATGGGCAGGCTTGATGGTGGTCCTATTCTGGCTAATGCATACAATAGGCCAGTGGTGTTCCTCACAAACGACCGAGCAGCTGGCTGCATGACGTTTCTCCCTTCAACTGTTGCACCCGACCCCAAACCAGCAAGCCCAATCTACCTTGCACTAATTAACGGGAATCACTGGATACATGTTATAGTCAAGCGTGGCCTAGTACCTTTCCCTCCACCGTCCATACCTAGATCATTTCCAAAGAGCCAAGCTGCTGGTTGGTTGAGCATCATTGAACCAGCCACACTTCTTTACTCCAAAACTTGCAAGCCAATGTAACACCCCTCCTCTGATTTGTAATTACTATATTAAATTTGTTTCCATAAATCAAAGTAGAGTAATGGCTGTCAACATTACTCCTGAATATTGTCAGCCTCCTTGATGCCAACGACAAGTCTTTCTAGCTACAAGTGGTGCAAGGATACAAGGAAAGAGTGATATTACTCTGGGTAAGGTTTTAAGGTTATAATTCCCAAATAAAACAGGGGAATTGTGACGTAAACTTTAGAGGAAAAATAGGAAAAATAAGGTAATAATTATATTAAATAAATTTAATATAATAGGGGCCTGATAAATCAGGGGTGGTTTAAATCTCTCTCAGGTGCTTGCAAATAAATTGCAGAGGATTTAAGTACCTGGAACACTGGGGCCTGTTGACACAGGGGTGGCTTAATACCAGGAAAGGTAAGTGGGGAATATCTCCAAGAAAAGGGTTATTACTTACTAGTAATAAAACTTGAGGGATCTTGGGCATATTCAGGGTGAAACTGGACAGTTTTGGGCGCTTTGATGGGTGGATGGTGGAGCTGGATGGTCACTGTAGAGTTGTTGGGGAAGACAGGGCTAATAACTACTAATACGCTTACCATACTGTTTTAAAATTTTATTAGTTTATTTATTTATTTATGTTGACTTACAGTCTGTAGTACATTAGTACTGGTTGTTATAGATTAATACTAGTGGCTTATTTGTATTTTATAATAAGCCGCAGTATTATTTGTACTGTTTGTTCAGTCAATATAATTTTATTTATATGTCTAAATAATAATACAATCTGGTATAATCATTTATTTAGTCCCCATTAATCTTCATTACATGTGTAACTTATGTAATGAAGTTAATTGGGCGTGTTTTTGTTACTTTGGGTGTACCTTGGATGACTTTGCAGTCCGTGTGCCAAGCTGAGAGCCTGTAAGGGGCCTGATGCTTGCGCGGGGGCTTATATTCCAACTTTGGCGCGGGCTTTCAGTCACACGGGATGAACTTCAAGGTATGCGGACTGCAGTGCACGGGGTTTGAGTAAAACACATTGTATTTATACTATCTCCCCTAATTTACACAACACCTCATTTCCGTGACTGGAAAATGGGGGTAAGCATATGTATATGAGTATGTAAGCATAAAGTTAGGTAATCATACTTTTAACTGATCATTAATACAATTTTCAGTTATTAGTATCATATCATATGTATAATAATAAGTTTTAGTTGCACACCAAGACTGACACCTATAATGTAGGAAATAGATAAACCAAAAGGCAAATAATGTATCATTTGGATGGAAGTGATCAATAGAACATGCAACATGTAGAGCTGGAGACACAGGATAGGATTTAAATACCATACAAGTCAGAAGTGATAGTTGGACAAAGCTATTTCTATATCTTGAGAAAAAATGTGGAGTAGGTGGTGAGTAGCAAAGTAGTGGTGAAATTCTTTGTAGGTTCTTTCCCAATCCACTTGGGGGAGTCCGTTCTCACCAATCTTGTCAAAGCCCATAGCACACAAGAAGTCCAGAAAATATATACGAAGATTGTCTAAAGTTTGGTGGGGCATTGGGAGAGTAATACCACCATCCACCTTTTGTTTAAGGACTTTGGCCCCAAATTCTAGCAAGGCTGAAGCGTTGGCATTGCTGGCAGTCTGTCTGTTGAATGTGAAGACTGATGTTGGACCAAAAACGAGCAGACCAGCTAGCATCTGGATCTGAGAGGGTGTATTCCTTGTGGAGCACTCATCTGTCCTTGTATGCTTTGGACGTGGCCGGGTAAAGTCGGATAAGCTGCAGATATACGCCAGAGCTGACATTGCCCCCACCAGGTGCTGTGACACAAGCATGAGGCCGCCAAGGTTTGGTGAATTGGCATCGAATGTCCCCAGGTTCTCGTAGGTTCGTTGGAAGCCCCAGTGAGCAGAGTGGACCTTTGTTGTATCTAGTGGAAGGGGTTCCCATTGGGCGCCCTGCTGTTCGAGATGACGAAAAGCCCAGCATTGATGTAAAGCAGATTTGAGTCGGAGGTATGCCGTGTCAGGAGGAGAGATGAATGATGCCATGTTTGAGGCCAGTGTGTGTACCTGAGTTTGGTTGGTTATCGTCTTGCTTTTGTTGGCCCGGACAACTTCAATCTGATCCATGTTGATCATGTCATGAGTGATCAGAGACATTGAAGTAGCAGGGTGGAGGATTTTTTCTTAACCGCACCACAAAAATTGGTCAGTGTCATTTTTAAATAAATAGATAGTAACTAGGAGAATTACCTGATTTGCAAGCAGCCAGAGTTATTGTAACATCCCGCCACACTCTTTCCTTGAAATTTTGGTCCATGGGACCATGACGAGAGAGCATATGGGGGAGGTGATTGAGGACATAGGCGATGTTCTTTATCATCTTCTCAGCTGATGTGATGGACCATGCAATGCCACGCGCCAAATCGTTGTTCAAGTTTTCTACCACTGATCTTGGAAGCAGTGGGCCTGGTAAAAATAGTTCCACAGCTGCAACAGACAGACAGACATGAGTTCGAGAAGTGTTTAATGTTTAGAGGAGAGGGGGATGACTCACATGCATCCCGTGTGGACCTTGCAGGGCGAGGAGGGCCTGTTGACCTCTTGTTGGGGTTTGAACTGGAGCTGGGCATTGAACTGGAACTGTCCACTGCACTAGTGGTTGGGGTGCGCGAGAACTTCATGCCTTTCAAGTGTTCGGCCGTTATGACAGTTGGGTGAGGAGTGAATAGGTGGCTTGGGAAGTTTGGGCCAGTTTCCCTTGGGTCGATATGCACAATCTGTTGATGAGAGGTAGAGGAGCCCTGTTGAGGGACTGGGCTTGCACCACATGAGGGAGGATCGTCTGGACTTGGGGTGTGATGCCGGGATTTTTTGGATGTAGGATCATTGGATGTAGGATCAACAAATATTGCAGTTGGATAGCGGTAGCGAGCCCGGCGTGGGTGACTTTCAACAATAGTGGAATGTGGGTGTGGGGCTGCACGATGGTTGTACGGCAAAGAGACTTGTGAGGCTGGAGGGCTGATTCCCAATTCTTCAGGGTCGGTCTCCCCCTCGGCATCCGGGTTGTTTATATTGTCATCACGGTTTTGAGATAAGTTATGCAAGGCTCGTTTGGCATTTTGGGATTCAATGGCGGTAGTTATAGCATCAAGGTAAGCCTCATTAGAGGTGGTGAGAAAGGTGCTTTCGCCTTTGCTGTTGCGCCTGGGTGACCTTAATGGGTGGATGGGGCCATATGCCGGGTTCATAACGTTGGGCAAGCCGTTGTCAAATGGAGGGGGTTCGTTGTCCCATTGAGCTGGTATGTTGTTAATTCGAGTGGGTTCTGGTGTGCGATGAAGTGTTGGTGCCGCATTGTTTGCTGAGATAAAATCTGACAGTTGTGGAGCGGTTGTTTGAGGTGGTGGGAGGTCTTTGGGAAGATCAGGAAACCAAGGAATGAATTGGTTGAGGTTAGGAGGTGGTTGGTTGACATTAGGAGTGGAATGTAGGATGGTTTGGCTAGCTGGGGGGTCAAACGTGTTTGTTGGAGCTGGGCGAGTTGAGGACTCATGACCCTCATCGTCTGACTGCTCGTATTCGGCTTTGATTTTGTTGGCAAGAACTTCCAGATACTTGTATTCCTCGGGACTGCATGCGGGATGCTGAGCAAGCTCAGTGCATTTTTGCCAGAAGTCCAAACCTGATTTGCAGTGTTTTGGGGTGGAAAGTGGTAAGCAGGAGGTTTATTGTCATACATCTTATGAGGAAACAGAACTTACGTGATTGTTCATGACTACCAGACATTGTTGTTGCGTGGAAATACGTCTAAAGCTTGATGGAGGAGGAGAAAACGGTGTTGCTGTTGGTTGGATTGCAAAGTAAAACAGATGTCAGCTGCTGCTCCTGGAATTAAGTACCTTTTGCAGTGAGAATATGAGAAAGGGGAATATCAGCCCTTGCGGGGGGTTTGGGGGGGCACTTTGGGTGTGTAGGGGGCTTAGACGGGGGACTTGGGGCCTGATATGCATCTGTGGGCATTTCCCGGGGCCCTTTAGGCCAAGATGTGTCCCTTGCACATTTTTCCTGGGCCTTGGGTGCAATGGGGGGCTTGCAAGGGGGCCTAGTGGCACATTCACACCTTGAATGTGTCCATAGGGGCCACTGGTTCTAGTTGGCCCCTTTTGGCCAGGCCCAGGTGGCCCATCTGGCCCCTTTTGGCTGGCCCATCTGGCCCCTTTTGGCCAGGCCCAGGTGGCCCATCTGGCTCCTTTGGGCCTGGCCCAGGTGGCCCATCTGGCCCCTTCGGGCCAGGCCCAGGTGGCCCATCTGGCCCCTTCGGGCCAGGCCCAGGTGGCCCATCTGGCCCCTTCGGGCCAGGCCCAGGTGGCCCATCTGGCCCCTTCGGGCCAGGCCCAGGTGGCCCATCTGGCCCCTTCGGGCCAGGCCCAGCTGGCCCATCTGGCCCCTCTGGGCCAGGCCCAGCTGGCCCATCTGGCCCCTCTGGGCCAGGCCCAGCTGGCCCATCTGGCCCCTCTGGGCCAGGCCCAGCTGGCCCATCTGGCCCCTCTGGGCCAGGCCCAGCTGGCCCAGGAGCGGGCGGGGTTTTGGGTGAGGGGCAGGGGGTAGGGGGGGCGCGGAGGATTGGGGGAACGGGGGAAACGGGGGAGATGGGGGGACATCGACTTACTTGTTGATGTCCTGGCGGCTGGCTTGAGGTGGTCGGGCGGCTGGGTCGTTCCGGCGGCTTGCGTCGGCGGTCGGCGAGGCTGGGTTGGGTGGGTGGTGGGTCGGGACGGGTGGGTGGTCTGGAAGGTGGGTGGTGGGGTCGGTGAGGTGGTGGTTGGGGAGGGATTTCAGGAGGGGGGGGGAGGGCCAATCGGCAAAGGATGGGGGGAGGGGGCAGGTGGGGGCATGCTGATGTCATGCGTACATTCTGGTGTACGCATGACATCAGCATGTATATAGGAAGGGTGTGCCCCTTCCTATATACATAGAATCGGCGTGCCGACTGCACGCCGATTCTATGTATATAGGAAGGGGCACGCCCTTCCTATATACATAGGTCGGCGGTCCGCCGATCTATGTGTATAGGCAGGGGCGTGCCCCCTGCCTATATACATAGAAAGGGCGTGTGGGTCGCACGCCCTTTTTATGTGTATAGGCAGGGGGCACGCCCTTGCCTATACACATAAAAAGGGCGTGCAACCCACACGCCCTTTTCTGGAGGGGCGGGCGAGCCGCACGCCTGTTTCTGAAGAGGGCGTGCGACTGCACGCCTGCAGTGTCGCACGCCTGTAGATGGGCGTGCAGCACGCACGCCCATCTACAGGCGTGCCCACGCCCAAGGATGGGCGTGCAGCCCGCACGCCAATTAAAAAAAAGGCGTGCGGGGCACACGCCTTTCTTTTTATCGGCGTGCGTTCGGCGTGGGCGTGCGCCGATGGGCGTGCAAATATCAATGCCCGGCTGGCACCGTATATATTCCAGACACACATCTCAAACATGCGTACTTACATTGGGGAATTGAAAATACTGGTTGATAAACTGCTGTTACAGCTCATGAACATCAATGCAAAATGGGTCAACAAGCCCAATTTTCATATGCTGATACATCTGGCACACTCTATTGAAAGATTTGGACCAGCCAGCTTGTTTGCCACTGAAAGGTTTTGTCAGCCTCAGTGATGCCAAAGACTGGAATCTTTCTAGCTACACTGGGTGCAAGCAAAAAAACAGGTGGTAACACAAGGGTATGTGTCAAGGGGAAATGGGTAATGGTTGATTTAAAAGAAAAGGTTTTAATAAAAACAATAAAGTTTTTATTAGGGGAGGGGCCTGAGTTGCAGGGGTGGTTTATTGTGCCCTCCGAGGTTCTGGTCTTTTTGGTAAAAGAGTATGCCCAGACAGTAGTATACTACTGAAGTATATAAGGAAATAACACTCACTAGTTTATTTCCAGGAAAGATAACTTCAGGAAGAGTATGACTGGTCTTGAGGCGCTCAAATAACTGGGTAACAGGTTGGTGATGAGTGCTGATAAAGGTGAAAGGTTGTTGGATGAACTTCAAGTATAAAACAAGCAAAAACTGGACTATATAACAGGCTATAAGACTGGTTGATATGGTGGGTAAAAGCTGGTAAATGTAAGTGAAGATGGGGATATCATTTCGTGGGAATGAAGGGCTGTTTTTATATCCATTCTGGGCTCTTGGAGGCGAAGCAGAAGCTCAGTTTTGCCTGGTCTAGTCTCCTACTAAGCCCTAGTTACCTGTATAACTGGTTTGGTTACGGTAGGGCTTAGTTACATGTTTCAAAAGGCCCAAAGTGGTTTAATGTTCCCAGTAAGGTGAGTACTTTCGTGTCTTCCTTCCTTTTGGACCAGTATTCTATTTACAACCAACCAATTGGGCTATCTTGGCCTTAGTAGAAAAAGTATTGCCGCGGCATTGGTTGTGGCTTCTATTACAGGTGCAAGGTACATGTAACTATGGAAATGATGATGTAAACCTTATTTATGCATCATACCCGAGCTCTATTAACCTTAATTACATAGTCTACTAGCATATATTCAAGGTTATGTAGATCTTTAAGTCATATAAAACCTTGAAGGCCTTGTGAAGGGATATGAAGGAGTAATAATTAAGGGGTACTTTTGCTGAGCTACCCTAGGTTAATTTACGTGTAGATTCAGAATCTGAAATAATATTCTAAGTTTTCTTTATACTTTAGAAGTTATAACTAGATTCTGTGTTATATGTTTTGTTTTTAATTATTTCTTTTGAAACAAAAGACGTAAGGTGTGCATTCTTTTGAGACTAAGAATATAATTTGTATATTGATATAATTTGCTATGGTCAGGTTGTCTCTGAATTAGTAGCAGGCTGACAGGTTTGAAAGTTTCAATAGCATACTACGGAATGCATCAATACACTCCAACAGACATCATCCAGGAAAAGATCTTGCAGTGCATTTCAGTAATTATGAATTTCTCAGGGCAATATAATCTGGTTCCAAGTTGTTCAATCATCTGAATTTTTTTTCCTTTCAAGTGTCCAATCAAGTGAGGGAATTTTTTGATAATTCAGATATACAGCAATCAATGGGTTATATTCACGCCAGTATTCATGGAACTGGGATTGCCTACCCCAAGCCTTCTGAGGCCAAGCTTCCAGCCAAAGACAAAGTAGGAGTTCCTAAGGAAGTCAGTGATAAATATCCTAACCACTATTATAGTCAAGTATGCTGCATCAAGTTAGATGAAAAAAGAAGCATAAGGAAGGGATATTTTGTGTATGTTACCAGCTCCCATCAACAAAGGGCATCTATTGGGCAGATTAAATCAATCTGGAAAGTCACCTACAAAAATCCATTTGGCCTCAGCAAAAGCATCTTCTGCATGCATTATGAATATTTTCAACTATCAAACATCTCAGATTACTACAAGATGAGGACAATCAAGAGTACACATAAATCCAATGTGTGTTTCCCTGAGGTAAGTCTATAGTGTGTTATTATTGCTTTTAAAATTGAGGAAAACCTTCAACTGAACAATACATATTATTTACAGGATATAAAACACTGCCTCAATGTACAGCACAACTGTCATGAAGTTGGATGCCAAGTTCAAATGAGTTCAAGTCAGGGGAATGCTACCAATGAAGGGAATCCTGCAAGATACATGGTTCACCACATAAGAACTGATAGTTATGTTATAAATACATGCTCATTCCATGCACCAGAGGCCCACAGAGAAATAGCATCTCTAGATATTAACCCAGTATCCAGTGCTGAATTTTCACAAGCCATTAGAACAGGACTAGAGAAATGGAGGATTGAGACGAATATACCAGACCGAGAGGAGAGACTGTTCCCAAATCACAAGCATGTTGAACCAAGTAGGAATCCTGTTCAGCAGCAAATGCCACATAGGGGAAGAAGCAATTCAGTCAATTCACTGCCAAAACTTAGTAGTCCATCAAGTCACATCTACAATCAGTGTCTGTCAGCCCAAAAACAAATGAGTAGGAATAATGAACCATTTGAATCATCACAATGCTCTCCACATTCATCAAGCCACCATGCAAATCAAAGCAGTCCACAATCATCCCTAAATACTCATATCCAGCAACAAGCCAGCACCAGGACAGTCAACCCAAATAGAAGCTCCAGAAATATGCCATCACGGATGGCTAGCAGCATTGAAATCCCAGAATCCCCAATTCCATCAAGAGAACTATTGGTGGCCAATAGAAATTAGCCAGGACAACCAGAGCCATCTAGGAAGTTTCTCCAGCAACGTACACATAAATCTAGAATCTATGATCAACATAACCTCCCGCAAACACATGTTGTGAGTGGGCTGAATAGCTTACAGGCAGAACATATCCAACCAAATTTCCAACCAGAACCATATAGGACTGCATCTGAGCCAGAAGCCATCTCCCGAACAATAAACCAATCAAATTCAGCTAGGAATGTTCCATCACCTTTTCCCTGGGGAGTGGAATCCCCATTTCCATCAAGAGAGATCCTAGTTTCCAATTGAATTTACCCAACAGAAACAGATACCAGAGCAATGAACACAGTCACAAGCTTGAGAAATACACCAAGCCCTTTCCCCATGGGAGTGGAATCACCATTTCCAACAAGAGAAGCACTAGTTGCACATGTGATTTACCCAAGAGATTCAGAGCCACATATGGAGCGTACTACATCAAGGAATTCATCATACTCTTCACCATCAGCTCAAATTGGATCAATATATGGAGACAGATTTGGAAATTCAATTAATATGGGCCAGGGAATTTACTCTTTGCCATCAGGAACATCACATGAATCACTAGTGAACAGACAGGCAATTCCTCCGTCAGAATCAGCATGCCAATCCACCTCAGGATACTCTCTGGGGAGCAATCAATCAATGTACACATCAACCTCCTTGGGTGGGTGCCACAATCACCCTACAGGTGGCAATCCAGGAAGTTCAAATTATTATTCATCTTCTAGAAGCTCATTAGGGAGGGAAAATATGTTTGATTCTTCAAGGCCATTGGGGATTGCATAGATCCACAATAAGTGATGCCCCAGGCAATTTCATTGGAAATAGTGAATCAAAGTGTGGATCAACCTCATTGGGAAGAAATTCAGACAGTGAATTGCACCATTCCTCACACAGGAGATACAATTCAGCTTGGCTAGGTTTACAAACAAGCCAAAAATCAGAAACTCCAAGAAACTACATCAAATAGAGTAAAAGCAGATGTTACATGTAGTAGCTGCACAAACCACAGCTACTACATGTTATCAGCCCACTTTCTTTCCCACATCAGAAATTAACAGCCCAATCTCTTTCCCATGTTGCAAATAAATCAAATAAATTCAAAAAAATACAAAAAAGGAACAAAAACCAAACAAGGAACAAAAACTTCATCTGAAGACCAAAAATTGAATAAAAATGTGAAAGAAATTAAATGATAATATGAGCATTCTTACTACAAGACTGGTCATTGTAAAGCTTCAAGGGAGGTCTCATTTCATTTTTGGTTTTTATGCTGATTATAAATAAATAGTAATTTGTGTTTTGAATGAGTAATACATAGATTGACTCCAAGAGAGCTTAGTTGTGATGTAAAAATTTACATAACTATCTAGGCAGAGGGGATATTAAAAATTGAATGGAGGGGGGTGAGCTCATTGGGTGGCTGGGGACACATGGGTGATGGGACTTGGGGATTGTGGTCCCTTGCTTTGCCAGTCGGCCCGGGCTCAACTCAAGTTGACGGTGTTTTGCTGCTTCCCCCGCGGGCTGGCGTCGGAGCTGATTGAGGGCCCGCAGTTGGCAACCTGACAGCCGGCGGGTCGATTTGCCAGTGAGTCGACCCGCCCGTCAGATTTGCCGAGCAAAACTTGATTCTGATTGAGGGCCAGCATTTGGCCTGTCAACTTGCTGGCAATCTGACAGCCCGTGGGTCAAATTGCCAGTGAGTTGACCTGCGCGTCAGATTGCCGAGCAAAACCCAATTTCGTGCAACTGCCGTGTATGAAAAGCTGTTGCTATGTATTGTATAAGTGTGAAAACAAAATAAATGCCATAGGGAAATTCTAAACAAAGTAAAGATTAGAGTTTATTTCAAGTACAAATCTTTGAGAATTTTGCGTGCCTGAGCAAATCTCTTGTAGTTAAAGGTGATCATAACTACTGTAGGGACATAGGGTCGGTAATCGGTATGTCTTTCCGGTAGGTGTTGCCCGGAGGAGACAGATGTAGTCTCCTCCGGCTGGCTGAGCCGCAGCCGAGTCTACCATGTGACCTAGGTCACAACACCCACCCCCTCGGCAAGGCTCTAAGACACCTGCCAGGGAGGTTGTAACTACATACAAGCTGAGAAAAAAATAGAAAGAAAATGGAGAAAGTTGGAAGCAATAAATCAACAAAAGAAGATAAATCTTGAAAAAAAATGGCGTGGAAAAGGTTGAGGAGGCTGAAATATAAAACAAATCAGTAATCAAAATAAAATAAATGGTGAGCAGGTTGAAGATAAAAAAAATCAAATATTGAGAAGCGGGAAAGAGGATGGTAATGCAAAACAGGCTAATAATAAGTGGACCCATAGCCATCGTCAAAATCATCAAAGTTGGAACTGCCATCGTCAAAATCGTTATTGTTGGAACCGCCATCATCAAAATCGTTATTGTTGGAACCGCCATCGTCAAAATTTTTATTGCTGGAACCGCCATTGTCAAAGCCGCTTTCATTAAAACTGCCATTGTCATAACTTTCATCAAAATGTCATCAGAAACTATGGTTTTATCTGGATTCTCATCAAGACAAGTGTTGCTGTAGTCTGAGTGGGCATAATAACTAGAGCGGGGGGATTGATCCGGTTGGTCATTGACATGGTGTGAATGAAGAAAAAGGTCGTTGGCCTCATCAGATGTTGCGTCAACATATTGATTCTGAGGAGTTGATGAAGTTTCCTGAGCAAGAGTCTCAGTCGGTCGATCAAGGTTGGTGATAGCATATTTCCAAAAAGATTCAATCCGGCTAGCAGGTCCTAAGAGTCGTAGTTGTTCAAATTGATCAGTCGACAGAGTCCTAGCCCATTGATTGACATCTCTTGCACTGTAGTTCTTCATATCGAAGACAGGTTCTTGAACTTGGGGATCTTCAGTTTCATGGCTGTCCTCTAGAAGTTGAGGGTCTTGCTGATCTGTAGCATCTCGTTCTTCCTCTAGAAGGAAGGGGTCTTGCTGATCTTCATCATATCGTTTGTCCTCTAGAAGATGGAGGCTTGATTGATCGGCATCACGTTTGTCAGAATGTTCGATGTAGTTGTCCGCATACTGATTTGTTGAATCATACACATCCGGCTGTATTTCAACTGAGTTCGGAGCAATAATTGAATCTACATGGTTTTCAAGCTGGACATCCAGAAAGGGTGCTGGGTGCATCTCAGACTTGTGTGGAATGTGTTATTGTTCAAACTGGGGGCTGAGTGTTGCTTCGAAGGGTACACAGGCAACTGGATATGAGTAGTTTGTCCAGACTGACAACCAATGGGTTGCAAGTATCTCTTGCGCCAAGACTTAGAGCGCTGAGTCGGGCGTCCTCTTCTAACCGTCAAATTCGGAATGTGGGGAAAAAATGCACGCTGCATCTCCAACTGATCAAATGGGTGATTTCGTCCATCAGGCAGTCCAATCGGCGGCATAGTGGGTAAACGTCCTAAAACGAGGTTTAAATCATCCAGGAAAAGCCGAATGCGACCAAAAGCAGCATGCTTGTCGGGTTCCATTTATCTCGATTGCCTCAGAAGGAGGTCGGTAATAAAATTGGCAGGAATAAGAAAATAAAATAAAATAAAAGATTGATCCGGAATGAGTCTTCGGACAAGTTTGATATGTGTACTGGAATTGATTCTTCAGCGATTTAAGGGATGTCGGCCAGAATTTTGTTGTTGGCAATTTCCTCAGCGGGGCTGGTAACGCAGGCTCATAACCTGTAGGGACGTAGGGTCGGTAATCGGTATGTCTTTCCGGTAGGTGTTGCCCGGAGGAGACAGATGTAGTCTCCTCCGGCTGGCTGAGCCGCAGCCGAGTCTACCATGTGACCTAGGTCACAACAACTACACCTTGGACGCATTCAGACGCCTTTGAGTCGTCTTTTTTTGACGACTTGAGGGCGTCTTTTTTCAATTCAATGCACCTGTCAGCCGACGTTTACGACTTCAAGGCGTCTTGTGATTCAATTGAATCAGGGGTTTTCAAGGCGCCTTGATGTCGCCTTGCAAACGTCTTCCGGCACAAGTCGTCTCCAAGGCGGATCCCAGTCCGCCTTTGAGACGACCAAACCAAATTAGGTTTCAATTCACTTATGGTTTGCAAGGCGCCTTGATGGCGTCTTGCAAACGTTACCCGACCCTAGTCGTCTCCAAGGCGGATGCCAGTCCGCCTTGGAGATGACTTGAGCACGAAGTGGAATTGGCCCAGAGCCGACTTCAAGACGCATAAAGCCGTCTTCAGGCCGCTTAAAAACATTCCGGCCGCCCGGGGCCGTTTAAAAACATTCCGGCCGCCCGGCTCGGCACGCCTCGAGAACGAAGCCATCAAGCTCTCGATGGCTCCATATCCTCATCAGCTCACTCAAGGGCTAGTGGGTTTGGGGCCAAACCCACTTGGGTTGGTAGCATTGCGTGTATAGGTGTATAAGAGCTATTTACAATTTGACTAGAAAAAAGGAATCAAGGGGAAAGTGAGGGAAGGAAGCCCAGGGATCAGAATGGAAGGAGAGAGGAAGGGAGGGAAGGAAGGGAAGGCAGCGCAAGAGAGTGAAAGGAATACATGGAGCAGGTGGCATAGACAGGGAAGGGAAATGACTACCTCAAAAGAAATCCTCCTCGGTGTGGGAGTGACATTAATTCTCCAGCCCCATACGGGCTACAACGTCGACGCCGCTAGGGAGCTGTTGATCTTGATCACTCCAGTTGTCGACTGTAGTAGTGCCGTCCCAAAGGCAGGCATCGAGCTCAAGAACGAGGTGGCCAAAGACGGTGTTGTGAACCCTTGATTGGTGCCGACGCACCTCGAGATCCTTGTCGATATCCTCCCATGCACATGGGAGCTTGGCGGTAGGGTTTGCAATTTGGTTGATTCGGTTAATGTTGAACATTGCCCTAAGGTAAGCCAGCCGGGCCCGGCGTGGTGGGGTAATTCGCGAGTCGGTTAGGATTTGACTTGGGGTGACGTCCTTGAAGCGTTGATCCATGTTGATGTAGGCATCAGACACCAGTCTGTCTAGTTTGGGGGGCGGGAATGGGGGGGACTCGCCGGCAAGGCCAATCCGGACGAGGTTGGAAAATATGTTCTTCTCGCCCTTAAGGACGGTAGCGATGTGCCGATCGAGTTCGGCCTTGTATCCTGGGTCTTGAGAGTAATTCTCTGGCATGTTTGCGGCCTTAAAGGCCGAGGGAGTCTGTTCAATAAGGCCCTGAAAAAGATGGCAAGTGAGCATGCATCAGAGGATGAGCTGGAGAAATCATTGCTTACCTTGACAATGATGAATGGGGTTCGCTCGGCAATGCGCTTCTTGGCTGATCGTCGTCCATAGGCCTTGATATCCGGTCGTAGTAAGACCTCGCGCACTTTGTTGCGAACAAACATTCGAAACGTGGGAGGGAATAATTCCCTCCCGATCAACGATTGCAGGTCGGGATTGGGGACCACTTCTCTGGTCATCTGAGTGTTGAGGCTGATGAGGATAGTCATCAGCCTCAACTCCTCTTCAGGCATCTGGGAGAGAAACAAATGTGTCAGCTAATATTTGTGGCAATCAGACCTGGAATGTTGAAACTTACATCCAAGAGTCCTTGAGCCCACCGAAGAGTCTCATCACTGAGTCGGAATCGGTCCCCCATTGCCTGGAGTCGAGCTTGAATGGATTGGATTGAGCTAGGGGTGAGGCGGCGGTCGGATCGACAAGATATTGACGAGTGTTGGCTGGGGGGGAGACTGGAGTTGGTGTCAGATGGGTCGGTTGCCTCTGATAATTCCTGTTTGGCATTGGCTGCAAGTAACAATGTTCGGCGGCGGGCTGGGGTATGATACAGTGAGGGGGAGGGGGGAAGGCGGTTTGTAGGGGGGTTTCGAACCGGTCCGATGTTCCCCTCGCGGGCCAGAGTGGGTTCAAGCGTTACCTCACCTTGGGTGCTCGCCTCCTGTGGCTGCAGCCCTTCTTGGTGTGGAAGGTTATTGCGGATCGGGCCGGGTATTTGGGGGCTGTAGGTGCTAGGAGTGGCGGACCATCCGAGTTGGCGAGGCGGGTGCCAATCTGAATTTGGAGGGGGAGGATGAGAGGATGGGACCAGTGGGTTAGAGGAAGTGTCCGGAGGGTTAGAGCAAGGGATTGGTGGGGTGGAGGAGGCGATCACGGCATCGTTTGGAGCTGCGTAGCGGTAAGCGGGGCCAGGGTGATAATTCGGAATCTGCGACATGTTTTCTTCAAAACATGTCGCAGATGGTTAGTAAGGGATGGTGATGTGAATTGAGAAGAGGAAATGACTCACGGAAGGTGATCGTGGTTGATACGGCGCTAGAATGAGGGGGTCTTTGAGATCGGTTGTTGGACTCGTCTCGTTTTCTGGATAAATCTGGTGGGAGGAAAAAATGTTAGTTGCTCGGTTTGAATAATATATTGGTGATATGTTAGAAGGGAGGGGACTTACTTTTGATGGAGGGGGTGGTTGTTGATTGGAGGGGGTGGTTGTTGATAGGAGGTGGGATGCGAGCCGGACTTGGATATCTCCGGCCCGCGGGGCTGCAAGTTCACCTGCTGCCTGTCACAGTGCACTGTCACACAGCAAGTGAAACTTTCACCTGAGTGTGGCCCGCGCGGGCTGAAAGGGATGTGGTGCCTGTGCTCTTTCAGCCTGCCTCACAGACGTGGCCTGTGCGGCAGGCTGAAAGAGCTCTGGCCCCTGTGACAGTGCACTGTCACAGGGGCCCTACAGCATATTTCACCTGTAATGTATGTGAAATACTGCACAGAAAAGTGTGCACTGTCATTATACAGTGACAGGAAGTTTCAGGTGAATCTTCCCCCCTGTGTGTCAATTGTAATAAGCACACAGTGAAATTTATCCATGATACAACAGATAATTTGGTGTGAAACCAAAAAAGCAATCTGAAACTTGATTCCAAAATAGCAATCCAAATCTTGTCCAAATGTTTTATTTCATTTTTCTAAGTGAGACAAATAAGGGCAATTGTATGTATGTAAATGAGTATGTTACATGTTTCATCAAACAAGCAAGTATTTTAAGTGTTTGATTACGCATTTGAACAAAAAACCTACTTTTTAAGTGTTTGAACACACAAGCAAGGCAAACACAAGGCCAAGTAGCTCTTGCCCTCAGGGGGTTATAAAGCCCTCATTCCCCCCTTTGGATTTGGTTGTCTACAAATATCGCCTGACCAATCTGATAATTACTTTGAACATTATAACTAATTAGAATCCCTAATCCTTGGATCAGTATAACTAAATAGAATACCTAAGCAATTGATCATTATAACTAATTAGATTATCTAATCAATTGATCATTATAACTAATTAGAATATCTAATCAATATGAAAATGCCTGGTCAGTTGCACATGTTCATTTCTCAGACATTGATTGGCCATCCCTGATGTGTTTTAAATTTTACTGTTCCATGCAGGTTTTCTCACAGTTTGGCATCATGATGGGCACGAGAAATATGTTTGTGAGTATTGTGGTGGTAGATCACTAGAGTTAAGGTATCTTCGAAGACATCTTGAGTCACCTGGTCATAAACAGATGAAAGCCTCCTTGGAAAAGGATCCAATTAGGTCTGGAAATGTTTCACAGGGGTCTGCTCATTTATCAAGATGTTCACCTGGAGCCACAAGCAGGATTTACCTGGATGAATCATCAAGATTTTCACCTGGAGCCACAAGCAGGCTTTACCTGGATGAATCATCAGGTATTCAGAATGAGCCAAGCATTGCCCTGGAGGAATCATTAGACCTTCATCTTGAGCCAGCTCATCATGAATTTCCAAGTCCTCAGGATTACTTGATCCCATTGGACATGAATGACAAATCAGGATTTGGGTTTGGTGGATCAGAAGGCAACTCTGATGATAGCTCAGAAATAAGATTGAACTGGGATCAGTGGTTGATGGATGATCCCTTATCATTGGCCTTTCAATCTGTGGTGCCTGAAAACTTCAATTTACCAGGTGATGAGGACATGCCAGAAATTGAAGAGGAATTGGAGCCAAGTGCCCAATGGTATCCATTTCCAGAAAAAATGGTATGTCATTTATCTCATTTGGATCATATTATCCATCCATAATCACAGACATGATATCTTTGTTCAATGTTTATTGATGTTTCTGGGAATATCTCTGACATCCTCCTCATTGATAGTACCTCATTGCGGCACTGATGCTTGGCCACTTGCATCATATAATGTCACGAGCCATGTATCACCAAATCCGCTTGTTACTTCAGCTTTGTCAGGTGAATATTCCACACTGGGAAACAATCAGGAGGAGAAGGGAGAAAATACGAAAGATGCTGAACATAAATATCATGGAAAATCTATCAGTCTTGAATAACAAGTGTTATTCACTTAGCTTGAAAGATATCATCAGTCATGTGAGTAACTAGTGCCTACCTGATCTTTTAATCAATTCAATAGGCCCCACTATAATTGATGAAAGATGTATTTTGTTTTCCCCTCAGGAGGTGGGAAATCCTTATGTCAGTAAACATCTAGAGTTCTATCCACATGAGACATATGGGAAGAACATTCATTCCCTGAGTCAAAGTCAGAAATGGCGTGAAGGTTTATCCCGCCATGGTAGAGTCCAGATGGTTGAAAATGGGAAAAAACACTATTACATCTTTGAACCCATCACACTAAAGGGACCTGGACAGAACATTGTAGTACCAATATTCTTCTTCAAGGTAGAAAACAAATTATATGCCAAATGTATAACACCAAAGTTGAATGATGCCCCCAGTCAGGCATTTCAATATGGCACACCCAATCTGGCCATAATGGTACCCAGTCTTATTGGTTACAATTCACCAGAACTTCATACCATTTGTGTGGACCAATTTGACCTGATCTATTCAGAAATGCCAGATATTGATGGAAAGAAATTCATAAACAAAATCAACCATCATATTATTGAAGTTCATGAATATGGCCACCATTCTTCCATTCCTGTACCTAACCCCTGGAGGAATAAGGCAAAAGGCAAGGTGATCCGACATGTGCCTATTACACTATACTCAGATGATACCTCAGGAAACCAATCTAAGAGATGGAATAAACATGTTTCCTATTATTTCACGCTTAGTGGTCTTCCCCCATCACATAGCAACATGGAGTACAACTGCCATTTTGTTTCTACATCTAATGTTGCTGGGCCTCTGGAATTGGGAGAGTCAATTGTCCAAGAGATGAAGTAAGTCCATTCCATATTGACCAAAATCCCAAAGTATTGCCTGTTTCACTGATATTGCATGAAATAGCTCTTTGACAATTGAAGGTACCTTTGCCTATGATGCCACTCTGCAAGATGAAGTTTTGATTATGAGTATGGTCCTTTGCTATCTGGGCGACTCCCCAATGGCTGCAGAGGTGACAAATACACCCATTCCAGGGAACTGCAAGAATCCATGCCGAATGTGCCATTTGAGGGTTGATGAAGTTAAAGAAAGGAGTGGTTTGGATTACATTTATCGATTCTTTGGGATAAAAGGCTTACCAGCCCCACGGAGGTGGTATCAAACTGTTCAGAAGACAAATGATGCATGGAATGTACTCAAAACAAAATCCAAGGCAGAATATGACAAACACATGAATGAGTTTGGATTGGTTGACAAACTTCAAGATAAATTGATTGAATTGAGACGCAATAATCCTCATGACAGGAAAAGAATAGAGGCCATTGAAAAAGCTGAACCTCACAGACTTTGCAATGTATTTACAAATCTGTTAGAGTTTGATGGATGCCAAGACACGCCTGTGGAAATTTTACATGTCTTCTCCCTTGGAATTGTGAAGTATCTGGTAAGAGACTTCATGGAAAAACAGAAAGACCTTTCCAAGATGGAGGCCCTGTTCAACTCAGTTAACTTGAATGGCCTCAACATCCCTCCAATCCAAGGAAAATACATGATTACCCACTGGAAAAGTTTTGTAGGGAAGGACTTCAGGACCATAGTACAGTTGGCCCCATTTGTGTTTTTTCCATTCATGGATGAATCCCAAAAGAAAATATGAATTCCTTTATGCACAATTGGAAGCTTAATATTCCAGAAAACTATTGAAGACATGGATCAATACATTGCTGAACTTGAAAAACAGATTCAAATATTGATGTATCACATTCTCATGATGACAGCACAATGGGCAAATAAGCCCAAGCTTCACATTATATTACATCTCCCAGAGTCAATCAAGCGGTTTGGGCCACCAACATTATTTGCCACTGAGAAGTTTGAGAGCTTCAATGGCCGGCTCAGACACACTGCTGTTCACACCAACCGGCTCAGTCCAGGACACGATATTGCCATCAGTTTCAGTAACTACCATATCATGCGCCTGATCCTGTCAGGTGGTTACATGTTTGACCATAATCAAAAAAAGTATTACCAAGCATCAAATCAAGTGAGGGGAATCTTTTCAGGAAACCCAGCTGTCCAAAAAGCCATGGGATTCAACCCCCCAAAAGCAATGAACATTGGACAATACCCCTATGTAAAGTCATCCAGAGTGCCTGAAGATGAAGCTGAACCGGTTCCAGATTCATTGAGAAGGTATTACCCAAATTCTCAAATCAAACAGGTCTGTTCATTGAGCCTCAATGACAAGGAATCAATTCAGAAGGACACATTTGTCATAGTAAGTAAGATTTGCTATATTTTTAGATTGGAGATGGTAACATTAAATTTGACACTGATACAATTTGAGAAACCTGCAGGAAGATGCCCATCATGGTAATGTGGGAATATCCTGTGTAATTTCCATTTGGGAAGTCATCCACCCTAAATGTTACATCATTAAAATAGTGGAATGCAAACTCTGTGGCTTACAAAAAGATAGCTCATTGAGGATAGTAGAAAAAGACGTAAAATTGACTTACATTCCTGCATCTGTGCGCCAGTCTTCCTTACCAGATGTGATCCCCTTCCAACACAAACTGATGAATCTGCATTAATTTTTATCAGAAAATTATCTGTTGTGTAAATGCCCAACACAACTGCTTTGATGGTGGGTGTCACGCAGGGATATCAAACAGATCCAGGAGACACCGGCAAGAGGGAACCACTGTTTCACGTGAAGTGCATCACAAACCGTATAACAGCTATCTGTTGAATGCATTCTCACATTGTCACTCTGAAATGAACAGAAGCATTTCCCAATTACAAGCTGACTTTATTACAGAGCATGACATGCAGACAGCTGCTTCTTGTGGTCAGAAAATATGGAATAATAGTCAGAGCAAAAAGAAGGGAAAGAATGTGGAATCTACAAGCAGATCCAACCACACTCAATTCAGCCCCCAGGTTGAATCTAGATCATTCTATGACCCAAATTACAGCCCAAGTGCTGTATCAAATTACCCCAATTTTAGCCCACAGGCAACTCCAATGACATATCACCCCCCCCTCCCCCATTTAGCTTCAAGGTCACCATATCAGTCAACATCAAATCTATCTCAGCAACCCTATTTTAGCCCTCATATAGCTCCAAGGGCTTCCAATAATCCTCAATACCCAAATTATGGCCCTAGTGCTGCATCAAACTCAAGGTACTCCATGTGATCTTCTTCATGTCATGATATGGTCAATATTATTTGTATACATGTGTGAGAATCCTTTGTTATGTATGCTGATTTATGGCTAATTACATGATTAACAATCTACATTCACCCATGTTTTGGTTTAACCTCATTTGTTCTTATAATTTATGGCCAATTGTGTGAATGAAAAAAAGGAAAACAAGTGTAACCATGTTTTGGTTTAACTTCATTTTTTTTTATAATTTATGGCCAATCATGTGAATGGAAAAAAAAAATTGCACATTTTTACTTCCAAAAATCAGTGTGTGTAATGAGATTATTATTTTCCTCACACTTTTTTTTGTTGTTTTTAAAAGAAGAATAATGCAGAAAACCAAATGAGGTTCTCAAGTCGACTTGAGAACCTCATTTGGTTCTCAAGTCGACTTGAAGACCGCATGAGGTTATCAAGTCGACTTGAGAACCACATTTCACTGGTTCTCAAGTCGACTTGAGAACCTTCACTGGTTCTCAAGTCGACTTGGGAACCACATGAGGTTCTCAAGTCGACTTGAAGACCGCATTTGGTTCCCAAGTCGACTTGAGAACCTCATGTGGTTCCCAAGTCGACTTGAGAACCAGTGAAGGTTCTCAAGTCGACTTGAGAACCAGTGAAATGTCGTTCTCAAGTCGACTTGAGAACCTCATGCGGTCTTCAAGTCGACTTGAGAACCTCATGTGGTTCCCAAGTCGACTTGAGAACCAGTGAAGGTTCTCAAGTCGACTTGAGAACCAGTGAAATGTGGTTCTCAAGTCGACTTGAGAACCTCATGCGGTCTTCAAGTCGACTTGAGAACCAAATGAGGTTCTCAAGTCGACTTGGGAACCACATGAGGTTCTCAAGTCGACTTGGGAACCAAATGCGGTCTTCAAGTCGACTTGAGAACCCCAGTGCGGTCTTCAAGTCAACTTGAGAACCTCATTTGGTTCTCAAGTCGACTTGAGAACCCCAGTGCGGTCTTCAAGTCGACTTGAGAACCTCATTTGGTTCTCAAGTCGACTTGAAGACCGCATTTTCACAGGTTTCCCAGGCCGAACCTTAAATCGGTCTTGAAGCCGCCCTCAAGACCGATTTTCGTCTTGAAGGCGGCTTTTTCCTTGTAATCGTCCTGAAGACGACTCACCTGTCATCGAGGTGTGGCCGTGGTGTACAAGTTAAAATCTTTAATTACAAGTTTTAATTCTTTAATTACAAGTTTTAATTCTTTACGACTGTGAGAATAGAAACAAAAGAATTTTTGATTGTATTTTAACCTTATTTTTTTTTTGTTGAGTTCTTTGCCTGTTGTTGACACTAGGTTGCCCACAGGTGGAACCAGGCGTTATTTCGCAAACAGATTTCACTTGACCTGGGATACCAAGCATCAATTCGCTGACATCGTTGTCCAACAACGGGTGGGGACGGTCTCGTCGAGTGGGAGTGTGTTGTAATTAGCCCAAGGACGCAAAGCTTCATTAACGTCCTTGAGCCACAGTGTCATCCCATGTCATGTCATAACCATCACTTATGACAAATTATATGGGGTTATCCCAAAATACTCAAACAGCCCATTCCTCTCTCTTACATTTCATACCAAAATCATGTCTATAAATAGCACCCTTGTTTGGATGCAGGCCTCCCCATCCCGTCCACCTCGATCTTCACCAGAGCTTGTCAAAAGTACTCACCGTCCACTTCACCATCGTTTCAATAGCACGTCAGCATTTCCCCATGTTCTTTGACTCGAAAATAAACAAAACAAACATCTACAGTTGCAATCTCGACATGATCAAATTCAACTCGTAGCTCAGCACTTTAGTAGGAAGAGATACGTTTTTCTTGGGGTAGTATTCATGACATTAATATGTACAACACTAAGAAAAGTCTCATACAATATCCTCGAGCGGTAAGGGAGGGAATTCGTTGAGTGGAGCATACACAAGACACCGAAGGTCATATATCTGATACCAAGTTGAAATGTAAGGACAACGAGACGGAACATCCGGACAGCTGCCGTTGAGTGGAGCATACACAAGACACCGAAGGTCATATATCTGATAAACCGTATCATCGATTGACTTACAGGTGATGATTTGTCTTTTTTGATATCATCCTAACATATGCGAACACCGTGGTAGGCACTTACTACTACCACAACAAATGTGCCTCACCATGATACACATCCAACCCCTCGATGGTCCTAATCGCTTGGGCACCACACCTCTCTATCTTGTTGGATGCAGCTCTCCGGATGTTCCGTCTCGTTGTCCTTACATTTCAACTTGCTATCAGATATATGACCTTCGGTGTCTTGTGTATCCTCCACTCACCGAATTCCCTCCCTTACAGCTCGAGGATATTGTGTCACACTTTTCTTGGTGTTGTACATATTTATGAATGTCATGAATACTACCCCAAGAAAAACGTATCTCTTCCTACTAAAGTGCTGAGCTACAAGGATTGAATTTGATCATGTCGAGATTGCAACTGGTTCATAAAAAAAGGAATTCAACTTGTTGGTTTGTTTCCAACTTAGCCCATAAGTAGTTCTTGTGTAAACCCCGCTGGATCTATTTAATATGTTGTTTATTTAAAAATGTACATTAAATCCATAAATATTATCGTCATTGTGTCTGAGGCTTGAGCTTCGCCGGTTGGTTGATTGGCTAGTTGAACGACCTTCAAATCCAATCAAGATTTATGTAGAGCTTGTTGACCAAAGAATATATTATTTTCCTCTCGCACACTTGGGGATTCCACATCAGCTTATACATCCCAGCTTACCATCCCAACCTCTATCCCTACGAACTGGGTGAGCATCGCTGATTATCTGTGCTCTAAGATCAAGAGGGCAGTGTCTCTGATATATTAAGTTTGTGCCACCAGGTAAGATCTGACCGACTGATTTAGATCACTGCTTTCGCGATCGTCAAACGTACCACAATAAGATGGACAAGTTCTTGGATCGTATACACTCCCATACCCCAGTTTCCGGTAGGCTAGACCTTCTTTTTACTGGGTAATTCTGCCAATGATGACGCTGACGTCCATCTTTACTGCCGAGAAGAAAACTCGAAAGACTGGGAGAAGGGATCAAAAAACTCTTCCATCCGAACTGTCAGTTATGTATCTATCGCTGGTATTGAACCCCCCTTACCCGCGATCTACAGTTGAGGCTCGAGCCTCAGGGTGTCAACGTGTACCCATCCACTCTTCCGTTTTAGCTCGACACGATGATCCAGAGGAGAAAGTCCATGATGAGAAACTACAAGCGATTAGGGCCCCACATCGCTTTGAGAGCTTCGCGAAAGAGAGAGACGGTAATCAAGTCAAGTGGTCAGTCATCTTCCATTCGAATCAAATGCCAAGACCTCTGATTCTGGCCCCCGTTCCTCCCGCAGGTATGTCGATGCCCAGGATTACTTTTATGCAGCCTCTGAGTTGTTGGAATCAGCGCGATCTTGCATCTTTATACAGGATTGGTGGTCAGTCCAGGATTGGTCATCTAACACCATGGAATAGACCTGATCTCCTGAATGTGTACTCCTTACAACCAGGTTGAGTCCAGAACTTTACTTGCGTCGTCCACCCAGCCAGAATGAGCTATGGAGATTAGACAGGATTTTAAAGCGCAAAGCCGAGGCCGGGGTCAAGATTTTTGGTATTGTCTACAAAGGTAATAAATTTACATGCAAGAGTTATCTGTTGGTCGAACTCTCGCAATCTAAGCACTATCTTTTCATCCATCGTTTTCTCGTTTTTCTAATAGAGGTGGACATCAGTAATACGATGAATTCTCTGCATACTAAGCACGCATTGGAAGAATTACATCCTAATATCGCCTGTATGAGACACCCTGATGTGAGCTTTACTGTTTTGAATTACGTTTCTCTCAAGCTTTTTGATTAATCCTTGAGATTTTTTTTCAGCATTTTGACGGTGAAGAAACAGTACTATTTTGGGTCAGCAAAGGCTGACTTGGGAGGACTGATCTCAAGTTGGATGGGGCTTCAATCAGATTAACATTCAGAAACTGTTTCATTTCTCTCTTGTAGTCGCATCACCAAAAAGTCATCGTTGTGGATGGTATGTCTCTGCTAGCCCAAACCAATTCGTCTTGAGCAGCGCTCATGTATACTTTTTATCGTTTGTCAAGACAAGATCGCATGCATAGGGGGTCTAGACTTGTGCTTTGGTCGCTGGGATACCTCTTCGCACTCTTTGGCTGATTGTCACACTTCAGATTTGACCCAGACAGTTTGGCCAGGTAAAGAATTCGAGCGAACTAGCATGTCATCTATAGCTCACTATGTCTTCTTCCATTGATCATCTGTTCAGGCCAAGACTACAACAACGCCCGAGTTCAAGACTTCCAAGAGGTGGAGAATTGGGCTAGTAATCAGCAAAGTAGACTTGAAGCCCCAAGAATGCATTGGCACGATGTATGCCACTTTCAAAATCAAGACCATGAAAGTTTGTTTTCAAATTGATTTTGACCCGCGGTGGCTCCATATCCATTTTTGTAGGTGCATATAATGATTCAAGGTCCTGCGGTCTTCGATATCTGTCAGCACTTTGTGGAACGATGGAACTTCATCTACAACTTAAAATATGTGAAAAAGCTGGGTACCAATGGTCGATACGAGCTGCTTGCTTTTCCTCAAATCCCTGGTCAGGGTATGCCTGATGAACCGTCTCATCCAGAACATGAACCTGCGACTCAAGACCCTCATTACGAGCAGTGGGCGCAAGCAGGCCGCAGATTTTTTTGGCATTGATGAAAATGTCAGGACGAGTACGGACTTACCAAGAGTCGACTTAGGCCCTAAGGGAAACATGAAGGTTCAAGTCGTGAGAAGTTGTGGAGATTGGAGTAACGGAACGATTACTGAGGTGAGTCGAGTAGTTTCTTGGCTGGTCATGTTGGCTTAGTTATGAAACCAAACCATTGATGGTTGAATGTTTTGCGAACTAGCATTCGATTCAAAACGCTTACATCCAGCTTATTGACCAAGCTCAGAGGTTCATATATATGTCAGTAGCTTCTTCGCAAAGTAATAATCATTGTGGCTCCATGTGCTGAATTGAAGTTTCTGGTGTCTGATTCTCCACCAGTGAAAATCAATTGTAAGTTGTTTTTATCTACGGGTCTTTACAACATGAAACTTGATGATGTAACCTGGTAGCCCAGAGGATCTCCAATCCATATAGACTAACTTGAACCTTCCACATTTGTATTACACAGCTTTATTACAACTTGTGGGACTGCCAAAGACAGCCAAATTCTTGGTTTGGCCTTGGCAAACCGCATTATTCAAGCTGCTCGAGCGAATCAACCGTTCAAAGTAGTGGTGGCAATACCATGTATCCCTGGGTTTTCGGGCAATTTAGATAATCCCGAAGAATCTGGCGGGACAATGACCATAATGGATTTCACCTACAAGTCAATTTGTCGTGGACCATATTCTATCTTTAGTCATGTCCAATCAAAGGGAATAGATCCTCGCAAATACATCTTGTTTTACAATCTCAGGAGCTTCGATCGGATAAACTACCATCCCGCAACTTTGGACGAGATTGAAAAATCGGCCGGTATTAGCTACTACGAAGCCGAGGCAGCGTTAGCTAGGGTTTATCTTGGTGAATCCGCTAGTTCTCAAGAGTTGGAGAAGAACAAAGAGGTCACGCTTAAACTTGCGCAAAAAGGAGAAAGCATGGAAGCTGGCACACGTGATATGCTGGCCCGGGATGGCGGTACAATCAAGGTTGAATTGCCTAAGAGCGTAGATGAAGCACGAAATTGTTTGAATAGTTGGTCGGAGGCTGCATCTCGCTTCAACAAAGGAGTTCCCGCGTCAATCGCCACGGGAAGCAATTCGAATGGATTAGAGAATTTACCTTGGTTGGGTTCCGAGCAACCTGAACGGGACGCATTCGTGACTGAAGAGTTGTATATTCACACAACATGTATGATAGTCGATGACCAAAAAGTTATCATGGGTGCTGCTAACATCAATGATCGAAGCATGGTGGGCGATCGGGATAGTGAAATCGCGTTGGTGGTTGAAGATCAGGATATGATTGATAGTACCATGGCTGGCGAAAATGTGAGTCACTTACGATCATCCGCACTCCCCCTGTGACCTTGGACGGCTACTCGTTCACGAGAATAATGCTGATGCTTGTTTGACATGCATGCCTTGAAGTGGAAAGCAGGCCGTTTCGCGGCCACATTACGAAGATTATATAAAGAACATCTTGGCTTGCTCCCACCTCAATCGAACTCACTGCAGCCAAACGACCCAACGAGGTCTATGTTACCTGTCAACGTACCACAAGAAGATGAAATGGGCAGTCGCGAAGATCAAATAGTGACCGACCCGATGGGACATGAATTAGAGGCGATGTAGGGCGGAAGAGCGAGTGTGAATACTCAGGTCTTCAACAAACTTTTCCGGTGTGTCCCCGCGGCCGGCATCTTGAACTGGAAAGATTATGCAGGTAGGAACAGTTTCAACTAAGACGCAAAGCAATAAGTGAGGAACCAGGAGACTGATGGTATTTTACTGGTGGTTTGTTACTTTTAGAATACGTACCGAGTGGTCCCAATGCACCTAAGGTATGCCATGTTGCACCAACTGCTGGAGATGTGCATGAAATCAAGGTAAGAATCAAGTCGCCGAATAAGTCAAATTACGGATCGCCAAATTATTTGTTTATCAATATGAATCTCTTTCTCAATCTAGCGCGAATTGAGTCGGATTCAAGGTCATTTGGTTGAAATGCCGTTAGACTTCTTGGAGGAAGATAAGATGTATCGAGAGGGAAAAGCAGTAAGTACTCACTCCTTCTCCAAATGGCCTTATTTGTATTCCTCTTAACCATGGCTCAATATTCAATTCGATCATTTCTCGACTCTGCTTTACTCTTTGCGCCTGCAGGTTAACCTTGTGACAATGAGCATCTACACTTGAAGGCAATCTGCAAATAGTATGATGCTTGCGCTACAGCGGACATTGTGATTGATGTCGTTTATTCCACTTTCCAGCTCGATTACTTGCACGGTATACGCGCACACGTGTTCCTTGCTTCGGACTTTTCATATTTTTGTTTGACCAAAAAATGCATAAAAAGTATAAGTGCTTGGTTGCCGACCAGATTTAATTCCAGTTGTAAATATGAAGCCAAAGTTTTATTACTGTTAATATGTTGAAAATCACAATCTGATCATTTGTTCCCGAATTTTTGCTTGGTGCGCTTGTTCATAAAGAGACGTGTGCATGGTGAAAAAGTTAAAAAATACCGATTAGAATTTACAAAATCTCAAACAACTTGGGGGATCCCAGGTGTATCTCATTTGACATTATGCTTTCAGTTTTTTTTTCTGTAAATGTTACAGGAATTCAAGCACAATTGTGACAGATGATTAAATCTTGTACTACATGAGGAAAAAAAGCCAATATTATATCAGAAAATTCTGAAGTAAAATCAGCCTTTTCTATCTGATTTAATGTCCCAATGCCCAACAACTATATTGTACGGGAACATCTGACATTATTTCAGACTGATCTGATATGACATAGGATTTTTTTTCACCAATGTACCACCAGATTCAAAATCTAATTCAACTATACTGGCATTACAGGGGTTCAATTTTTTTGGAGTCCAGAAAAATTAATTCGTTCTAAAGGATGATGGATGAATGAATATATTGGAAATGATATGCAGCATGTCAAGCCCAATCATCATCAAAGAGGTAGTTTAGGGAGTTAGTCGGGAAAACCTATTGGTTCAAGGGGGGATTGTCATGCTCTGTGATGCTAAGGACTGGTATCCTTCTAGCTACACAAGGTGCAAGGCAAAAAAACAATATAGAATAAGAGTTTTTGGGTGATTTTTAATATCTTTTTTATTAATATAAAAGATATTGAAGGTTTTTAGGAGGGGCCTGCAAGTCCCTCCAAAGGTTATTTAAGACATTAATAAACTGGGGCCTGCAAGCAGGGGTGGTTTAGATCCCAGTGGTAATAGTGGCTGAAAAGGGCCACAACTCCTGGGGGGTGTTCTTTGACCTCCTAGTTGATGCGGAAGCGCTGGCAAGGATGATCAATTCTCCTACTCTCCCAAATGCTCCAATGACTCAATGGGTAGCTTACCTCCAGTTGTTTTCTTTCAAAGTGGTCCATGTTCCGGGAAAGGCGTTCACAATGCCGGATGTGTTGTCGCGAGTGGCGGAAGAGGAGGGAGCAGAGCGATTCCGCTCAGCAGAGGCATTGGACGTGGAGGAACGGCTGATGAAGACGGGCGCGGCGACAGTTGGCATCGAACTTCCTCTTTGCCAGAGCGGGAAGTACGAGCTGATGGAGACCTACCTAAGTACCCTCAATTTCCCTGATGATACTTCAACCGAATTGAAAGCGTGGTTTTGTCAAAATAGTGTCAACTTCTTCGTGCGGGAAGGTCAACTTTGGCGTAGGCGGTCTCCCATACTGCTGATGGTGGCAACTTGTCGGGCGAGCCAGGAAGTCATCCTTTGGAGCCTTCACAAGGAGCTAGGGCATTGGGGCAAGGTGGAAACGCGTGCCCGCGTTCGGCAGCGTTTCTGGTGGCCTGGTATGGTGAAGTCGGTGCGTGACTGGGTCCAGAGCTGTGAGGCGTGTCAGCGTTGGAGCTTGGCGCTCCCCAAGGAGGTGGGCATCCCAACAGGGGAGGATTTGTTGTTCAGTCAGATTTCCTTGGATGTCATTCACATCAAGGCGGGTAAGTATGCCTACTTACTCATCGCGAGGGATGATTTGTTGGGGTGGGTTGAAGCCATCACTTTGGTCAAGCTGTTGGCCGAAAAGGTCGGCCAATTCCTGGAGGAGTTCTGGTTCTCGCGGTTTGGATGTGTGCGGCTGGTCACGGTGGATGGGGGTGCGGAATTCCGAGGAAGTTTGATGAAGCTTGTTCAGTCATGCGGGGCGAAGTTTGGCAGGGTCACAGGAGTATTATCCGGAGGGCGCTGGGATGATTGAGCGGGGACATCAGCCAATCGAGAACACGCTGGTCAAGATGTGCGGTGAAGACGGCCGGAAGTGGCATCAATTCCTTCCGGCAGTCCTTTTTGCGGATCAGATCTCAACCAAGCGGGGCACCGGCTATTTGGCGGACGAACTCCTGTATGGGCGACAGCCTGTGTTGCCGGTTGATATTGAGATGCTCACGTATCTCCCTATTGACTGGTGGAAGGCAAAAACTTTGGAAGAATTGTTGGAGGCGCGGGCGGAAAAACTTCTCAGACGAGAGGAAGTCGTTGCAAAGGCGGCGAAGTGGTTGAGGGAATCTTGGGCAAAGTCGGTCCGCTATTGGGACGAGCATTGCGCTCACCGGTTGCGGGACCCGTTACGGAAGGGCAATCTAGTCCTTCTGTACAATAGGAGCTTGGAAACCCAGTGGGGGAAGTTGTTTGCCAACCGATGGAACAGACCTTATTGTGTGGTCAGCAAATTTCCGGGGGGAAGTTATCAGTTGGAAGAATTGGATGGAACCCTGTTGAAGCAGAAGGCGGCGGCATCTCACGTGAAGCGGTTCTATGCTTGGGGATCAACATTGTTCGATGAAACCCTTGTTTCAGGATCTGAAGACGAGAATGATGAGGATTTGGATTTGGAGCCAACTCCTTTGGAGCCAACCGATGAGGCGGGTTGAGCGGATTCTCCCGACACCGATGAAGAGGTGGCCGGTGAGCGTTCTTTGCGGCAAAGTGCAAGGAACAAACCGCTGAGGACAGCGGCCAAAAGTGGGGGGAGGATGGGGGCCATAGGCCAAGCCTTAATTGGTGAGGGGGTGCGCTAGCTGGAGCCGGATAAACTAGCCACCCCAGGATGTCAGTCACCCTAAAGCAGGTTGTAGTCGTGTTTGTGAATGGGTTTACTGGTTGTCTTTGTTATATATTCAGGATGGCGAGGGGTGCGGGGAATTGTGCGGAATTGCATCTGGGGCGGTCCAGGTACCTCGGCAGGCGGGTTGGGCTTTTTGTTTCAGGATTCAATAGATTGCGGGCGCAGTTTCTTTCTCTCATCTTTAGGTTGTGGGCGTGGTTTCTCTTTCTCTCAGGATTGCGGCGTGGTATTTCTCTCAAGTTATCAATTTCCTCAAGTTATCAGTTTCCTCAAGTTATCAGTTTCATCAAGTTATCAGTTTCTTCAAGTTTTTCTCAAGGTTCAATCTCAGTTTCAGGATTTAGTATCTCAAGTTGCGGGCGTAAAAAAAAATGGAAGTGCGGGGACTAAGTGGTTCTCAATCCGGGGCGGTCCGGGCACTTGTAACTTACTTTTTTTGTTTTTCTTCTCTCAAGTTTCTCACTATGGCACAGGTGTTGTCAGCTTGCTACTAGTTCAGAGACAACCTGACTAGAACAAAAATAAATATAGAATAAAAAATATAGTATTAATCATTTAACAAAAAGTAATAAATGAATAATAATAAGATAAATCAGCATAAAAAAGTAATATGTAAATAATAAATACATTATTACATAGTAAATTAATAATAAATAAACAAATACAATATTAAGTATAAAACAATGAATATGTTAATAAATAATAACATAAGTGGAAATATTATTTCATAATCTTGAAGAGCGTGTAAAATAACCTAGGTTACTTCAGCCAAAGTACCCCAGATAACTTAAAACTTCTAGTAGTAAAACAACTTGAAAGAATATTACCACTAAAGCGCTGAAATAATTATTATACATTAAAATACAGAATAAAAACCATAAATACATATACAAAACCACAAAATAAAAATGTATTTAAATAAAAACATAATAAAATAAACACATATGACATTAATAATATAAGTATATAATACTAGTAATATACTATAGTATTTATTTATTTATTTATTTTATTTAATTACATACTAGGTAACTAAGGATGATTCAGAGGGACAAAGACCACGAAAAAGAGGAAGGAAATAACATGAGAACCTTCTGAAAATAATAATTGAACAGCTGTTCAAAATAAATGTATTACATCCTTAGTGGGAAATTATTGATTGACAGATCTCTGCAGTCATGCATTCCCAAAGAGCCTGCATGACAGGTATCAAACAAGAAGCTCTTGAAGCGCCCACAGAACAAACAAACAGATGTATTTCACATTGTATACAACACACATCTTTTAAACTCTGACAAGTGTGATCAACAAGTGCATATGTCATGTAATCAAAGACTTATTGACATGTAATTAAAACCTTGGATAAAAACATCTAACAAACCTTGTCAGAGGTTCAGAAGCGCCTCAAGATGCTAGTAACAGAGCATAGACAGGCTGTACCAATTGTAGACAGCCTGTACATATGGAAATTTGATTAAACAAATACATACATTTATATTAAATCTTAACCCCTTCCTTTTAAATGTTCCCATAGCCAAAAATACATCCTGTGTTTCGCCATCAGGGCTCCAGAAAGGCATTTAAGGCGCCCTTGTTCCCCCTGTATTTTGATTCCTCATGCTTTTACATATATACTACAACCTTTACCCACTTACATAGCTTTACAATTGTTATTCTGTCTGGTAAGGTCCTAGTATCTGTCTCTTAGCCCCTTCTTACTCCCCTGAAATTGCCCAGTGTCCACCCAGCTCTTCCAACAACCTTTCCAAGCGCTTCCAACTACCCAATTTCCCCCTGGAAGAACCTCAAGTCTATAAAGGTAATTTATTACTAGTAAGTAGATAAACCTTTCTCTTGAGATTCTCCCCCCATATTTTATCTGGGATTTAAAACACCCCTGTTTACAGGCCCCAGTGTGTTCAGGTACCTAAATCCTCTGCTTGCAAGATACCTTTGAGGGATTAAACACCCCTGATTTATCAGGCCCCTCATAATTTCAATTATATTAAATTTATTTAATATAATTAATTATCTTTTACCCCTCATCCCTCATATCCTTATTGGTATTACCTTTTATAAATCCTCCCAGAGCCATATATTGCTCTTTCTCTTTTATTTTGCACCTTGTGTAGCTAGAAGGATTACTCCTTGGCATCACAGAGGCTGACAGGTGTTTGTCTCAGGTTAGTGGGGGCAAGCATATGATGCATAATATTTCAGCATAGGGGATACAAGAAGCGGGTAGAGATACAAGCAAGAGAGTAAGTGAAAAAGAAGAGTCCAAAGCGCTCAGTCCAAGAAAACAGCGGGTCAGAGGCGGGCGCGCAGCGCGGCTGAAGATCGGTGGAATTCTCGGAGCATTTCTTGGCGGGTTTTGGCGGGGATCGTCACCGCCTTCTTCAAAAATCCTTTGACCAGCAAGGTTTGACTTTCCAGGAACAGGAGGAGATCCGCTTCAGGGAAACCGGACTCGTACTCATCGTTGGGGATGGCGGCCCGGTATGGCAACTCGAGGAAACCGGGTGCGGGCGCGGCACCAATAGGTTGGGAAGAAGAGGGGGCAGGAGCCGGAGAAGGAGTGCGGAGTGGGGGAGGAGTAGAGGGGTGGGGTGGCAAGAGGGAGGTCATAGGTGGAGGGGAGGGGGTAGGTGAAGGAGGGGGAGGTAGGGTAGGTGAAGGAGGGGGGGGGGGTGTTGGTGTTGGTGGAGGAAGGTCTGGGGTAGGGGGGACAAAGAGGGTGGTGCGGGGGGTGGTTGAGATGGGGTGGAAGGTGGGGGAGGAGGGGTGGATGATGGAGGAGGAGGAGCATGGAATGGAATTTGGGCTCGGCGGTGTGGAAGAGGAACTGGGGATAGGCGCGGCGGAGGGACCGGAGAACGGCAAGGGGTTTTGGGGTCCATTCCGGCGCCAACGTTGACGCGGTGGCGGGCTTGCCCAGGCTCGGAGGGCGGCGGCCCAGGTAGGTCCGTTGGGGAAGTTCTTCCACTCAGGTTTTGGAGTCATTTGATCAGTTCCGACAGGGGTGTTCACTTGGTCGGAGCGATGGCGGCGTTGAGGAGGGGAAGGGGTGGAAGAGGGGACAGAATAGTGGTCCGGAGTCTCGGAGGAATCTTCGCGGCGGCACCGTTTTTGACGGGATTGAGTTCCGGATTGAGGAAGAGGCTGGGGACGAGGAGCGTTCCTGCGGGACAGGGAGCATTGACAATGGGACCAAGCGCAGGCCGTGCAGGAAGCTCCAGGCGCGGGTTGGACGCAAGGAGAGGAGAGGGATGCATGGCTGGACCGTGCGGCGCAACGATCACAGGGGGGTCGGGGATGGGGCATGGTGGTATGGGGGGGGTGTATGATTGAAGGTATGGGAAGGATTGGGTAGTGTGGGAATTGCTGAGGACAGGATTCAAAAGCGAGGGGGATGTGGGAGAACTTATATACCAGAGGTGCAGCACTGAAGCTGAGCCCGCAGCTGCGGGCTCAGCGGCAGGCTGAGGCTGAGGTAAGGGGGTAATTTCCAAATGTCATTGGACATTCCGCGGGGAAAAGCACGGGGCGCAGCATGTGACATTCTATAGCTGGCGCGGACGGAGGCCGCTTCAGTATGCACAACGTAGGGGACCGGGCGGAACCACGGGGTTTGGGGCGCCAGGCCAGCAAGCGGAGGGGGGGCAGAAGGAGCGGAGTTGTGCGCAGGGGAGCAACAGACGACTGCGGGGGTCAACGGGGTATAGCAGTTGGGGGCAGGCTGCAGTGCAATGCGGGATTGAGGAGACAGGCAAGTAGGGCTCCAGGGACAGTACCGGGGATTGCAGGACATGAGACTGTTGTATAAATAGAGGATTGTACCAGGGTTGCGGGATATTATCTTATCTTATCATCAAAGTAGATCGCTATCAACTACAGCGCATATAAGAAATCTCTTTGTTTTAGAACTCTCTCAGCAACTTTCAGTGTGTGCGGACAAGCAGAACTGTGAAGGGCAACATCAGGAAGACAAACGCAAGAGGAACGGTCCCCTTGCTAAGTATAAGGTGTTGCAGGGAATCCAGTTGATTATCCGCTAACAGTTGTTCATCCCGCAGAGGAAATCAAAGAACCACTGGAACCAACCAGGAAGCAGGGCAACCTACCGTTTCTGTCACCGAGGTTGCCATTATTTCCACAACGCCAATAAAAAAAAGGCGTGCGTGCTGCACACCTTTTTTTTACGGGCGTGCGTTGGGTGTGGGCGTGCCCGGGGGGGAGTGTGTTTATCACCCCCCTCTTATGTGACGTGGGGTAGAATCTCAAACTTGTATACAATACTGATATCCAGTATGTAGTTTGTTTTAAAGGTCTCACTATAGCTTATACAGCCAGTGGAATTAAGCAATTCTACGCTTTTTACAGCGGAAGAGCTAGCACCTTTGTGTAATAAAGGAACACGGCCATGTAAAGCTCAGCGCTAATTGCTTCAACTTCTCCCTGTGAGTAGGAGAGTACTTCTGGTCACTTGAATAATTATTCTAGTGACCAGGAATGGGATAAAGGGTGAAGAGCAAGGAAGATTGGTTGATTATAATAAAAACCCCACTCACTAAACAATAGTAAGAAAAGCAGGTTTGTATGGTAATAATCTGGGGTAAATTCCCTTTAGAAGGAAATCTCAGCCTCTTAAATATTACACATTATGTTATCCCCAATGTAATGACTCAAGAGTGTGTATTAAATGGGGTAATTTATGATAATAGTCTCCTAGATATAACTAAATTGTAATAATGTAGGGTAAATTCATGGAGAGATATTAATATCTCCTTAAATTAGAATTTCTTATTATTAGTTAGTTTATTAAAAGGATAAAATAAATATAAAAAATATGAGTCATGTGGGAATTGAACTCATGAATTTATAACAATTTATTTAGTTCATTTATTCCCTTTGATTTTTGGAAGTACAAGTTCTTAACCATTGGGTTATGTGACCTGTATTATTTTGTAGACATATGGACTTATTGTCTCAATGTCTGAAAGCATAGCTCCCGGTCCCAAAGAGCCTACTGTTCAACTGTTCAACTGGATTCTCATACCAATTTTCAAACAATTGTGTACCCTTTGGAACAGGGGGATACATCTTTCTGGGACTTATCAACACATGGGAGGCTCATATTTGCTTCCCTGTTGCCTTTTTTTGCCAACTTACCTGTGTTGCATTGCTCCTTGGGGTTTGCTGCTGCTACCACCAACCGTATGTGCTCCTATTGCTTATTGCAAAGGAAAGATATTAGTAATCTTGATCCTTTTACCTGGCCTAAGCGTTCTCTGGCCTCTCATAAACTCTTGGCTACAAAATACCATCATGCCACAACCATTAAAGCTTGCAAAACACTCCTTTCCAACCATGGCGCCCAATACTCCACTCTCCTCAAACTTGAGTATTGGAACATTGTTGAGTATCATGTTTTTGATTCAATGCACAATCTGCTTTTAGGTTTGTTGCAGTGGCACTGTCGTAATTTATGGTGTATGTCTGAAAAACATGTATCACAACCCAATCAGCAACTTGATAGAGATAATCTACCCTTCTCTCCTCAAACCAATCACAAATCTGTCAATGTTCTCAATGCCCTGGTAAATTCAGATACTGGACCACATGACTTACCTATGGATCCATCAGCTGTCAACAATGGATGGGATGGTCATTGGTTTCCTGATGATGGCAACGTCATTCTTGACTCACACGCTCTAAGCTTCATCAATCAGATGCTTCCCTGCATTCAGATTCCCACTTGGATTAAGTGTATAATACCGGTCCTGGGAAAAGCATTGTTTGGATGATTGAAGGCGGATGAATGGTGAAACCTTTTTACTTTTTAGCTACCACTCATTATACTGTTGTATTGGAGATACTCTCTACCCACCAATCAGTCACTCTTGCATCTCACTTGTCATCTTGGCATTGAAACATTCAACAAGTACCCAACAGATTGAACAATATTGTCACCACATCAAATCTTATCTTGAAGGCTGTCTTGCCACCTTTTGGGATTTACAACTTGCTCCTAATCATCACATGGCAATTCATTTGGCCAAATGTATGGAGAGGTTTGGACCTACCTGGTCATATTGGTCATTCCCTATGGAGCGCATCATGGGCCAGATACTGAAGGCAACAGACAATAATTGAATAGGTAATGTAGCTTACTTGCTGTTTATAAATTGATCCTGTGCTGATTTCTGGTATCTGTAGGAAAGGGGCGTTGATAAACGCACGCCAAGCGCGCACGCCAACGCCAACCCGCACACCAATTTTTTTTGGCGTGCGGGGCCTACACGCCATTTTTTGTTGGCGTGTAGGGTCTACACGCCAAAATAAATTGGCGTGTGAGACCTGCACGCCAAAAATGGCGTGTGGTTCCCACACGCCATTTTTTTTTGGCGTGTGGGAGCGCACGCCAAACAATTGGCGTGCGGGGCCCACACGCCAATTGTTTGGCGTGCGGGTCCCCCTCGCTCACATAATCGAGTGGGAGGGGCCACTCGATTACGTGAGCGAGGCCGGCTGACGAGGTTGTACAACCTCGTCAGCCGGGAGGACTTCCTCCCGGCCGGCGAGGCTATACAACCTCGTCGGCCAGGAGGAAGTCCTCCTGGCTGACGAGGTTGTATAGCCTCGTCGGCCGGGAGGACTTCCTCCTGGCCGACGAGGTTGTATAGCCTCGTCGGCCGGGAGGACTTCCTCCTGGCCGACGAGGTTATACAACCTCGTCGGCCAGGAGGAAGTCCTCCCGGCCGGCGAGGCTATACAACCTCGTCGGCCAGGAGGAAGTCCTCCTGGCTGACGAGGTTGTATAACCTCGTCAGCCGGGAGGAAGTCCTCCCGGCTGACGAGGTTATACAACCTCGTCAGCCAGGAGGACTTCCTCCTGGCCGACGAGGTTGTATAGCCTCGCCGGCCGGGAGGAAGTCCTCCCGGCTGACGAGGTTGTACAACCTCGTCAGCCGGCCTCGCTCACGTAATCGAGTGGCCCCTCCCACTCGATTATGTGAGCGAGGGGGGACCCGCACGCCAAACAATTGGCGTGCGGGGCCCACACGCCAATTTTATTTGGCGTGCGGGGCCCACACGCCAAAAAAAAATGGCGTGTGGGAACCACACGCCATTTTTGGCGTGTGGGTCTCACACGCCCTTTTTTTTTGGCGTGTAAACCCTACACGCCAAAAAAAAATGGCGTGTAGGCCCGCACGCCAAAAAAAATTGGCGTGCGGGTTGGCGTTGGCGTGCGCCGTTGGCGTGCGTTTATCAACGCCCGTAGGAAAGATGGAGATAAATTTATCCAGAAATTCTGTGAAGGGGGAAATCTTAAATCTCTCCTGGAAGTACACCACCTACCAGCATCAATGGAGCCTTCTATTTGTCAATTGCAATCCTATTTTTATCCCATCCCTCTTTACGCCAACATCAAACAGCCAAACATGTGACAATGCACTGGATTATCAACTCTTCAAGTATTTAATCCGTAAAATTAATGAAAAGTTCACAATCACAGGCCAAGCTTGGATCACATCAAATGACTACTCCGCCAAAACTAATTGGTCTAAATATATGCCAATTAATTCTTGAGTAAATTTCCTGAAGACCTATACAATTTCTAGGGCGTTGATAAACGCACGCCAATTTTTTTTGGTGTGCGGGCCCTACACGCCATTTTTTGTTTGGCGTGTAGGGTCTACACGCCAAAAAATTGGCGTGTGGGAGCGCACGCCAAACAAATGGCGTGTGGTTCCCACAGGCCAATTTTTTTTGGCACGTGGGCCCCGCACGCCAATTTTTTTTGGCGTGTGGGCCCCGCACGCCAATTTTTTTTGGCGTGCGGGTCCCACACGCCAATTGTTTGGCGTGTGGGACTTGCTCACGTCATTGGACCGGTGGACCGGTTCAATGACGTGAGCACGTCCCCACACGCCAATTTTTGGCGTGTGGGAACGCCTGTCGGCCAGCCAGGAGGAAGTCCTCCTGGCCAACGAGGCTGTATAACCTCGTCGGCCGGGAGGACTTCCTCCCGGCTGACAAGGTTATACAACCTTTTCAGCCAGGAGGAAGTCCTCCTGGCCGACGAGGCTGTATAACCTCGTCGGCCGGGAGGACTTCCTCCCGGCTGACAAGGTTATACAACCTTGTCAGCCAGGAGGAAGTCCTCCTGGCCGACGAGGTTGTGTAACCTTGTCAGCCGGGAGGAAGTCCTCCCGGTGTAGGACTCTTGTGGGACACTAAAATATATTTGGTGAAATATCCGCTGAGGGGGAAATAAATTGCAAATAGGTTGAAAGGCTATTACAACTTACGGGTGGCACTGCCAGCATAATTGCCTAGGTTGAGTTCATCCCAGTTAAACTAGGATGCAACCAACCAATTTAAAGTAGGTTGACCTCAACCAATGAAATATAAAACCAAGGGGGGTCCCTTGGGTTTATATTTCATCAGTTGATATCAACCAAGTTTAAATTGGTTGAGTGCATCCCAGTTTAACTGGGATGACTTCATCCTAGGTAAATATGCTGGCAGTGTGGTTTGAAAGACCTGCCCCTCAAAATGGTACTATGCAAATAACTAAGAGTCTTGTAATCAATATTTATAAAGATATGGCTGATTCCAAGATAGATCTTACCCTTATATATTAATCTCTATCAGACCTAGATACCTCAAATCAATATTCGCGTAGATCTGTTATAACTTCTAACAATGATGGATAAAAATAATCCAGTGGGATTAATTATGTAAGATATAAATTGTTACTAATAAATGGGTTGTTAATTGAAGGTTGGTAATGATATCTTCCTTAAGCAATCTCTTGATAAGGCACTTTAATCAATAATAGAGCTTCTGCCACTACTACTACTTGTTACTGTTAATAATACTATTTGTTACTGTTACTACTACTACCACTACTATCACGACCACTACCACTACCACTAACTAAAACTACCACTAAATAAATAACCACTGTGACCAAACCTCTGTAGGCTGATGATAAAAAAGGGAAATGAAAAGGGGGAAAGAAGCCTCCTTATATATTGAAGAGTGAGGGATTTTAGCTCCAGGGGAGCTCCTTGTGAGTGTGCTTGTCAGCCACCAAGATATTACATACATTATGTAACACTTGAAACTTCAAGCTGAATAATTAATAATATTTAATTATATTATTATTTATTTTATTTTATTTATTTACTTTATTTTTTTTACTAGATCTTCTGTTTATAACAGAAATTATACTCAGCTGTTTCAACAATTGGTATATAGTGTAATGGCTAAGAACAAGCCTAGAAATATCTGTTTGATACACAAGGCTCTGTGTTCCAGCCACACTCATGACCCCTGGTAAAAATATGAAAATAAAAATATTTTCAAATTATATCTATTTTTTATCAAAAATCCAAGGAAATTTAATTAAGGAAAATCCTTGGCAAATTAATTTTCAAACACGCAATAACTGGATAAAGAACCATTTATTGGTATAGTTTTTTCCTTGAAAATCCTGGAAAATCCCAGCATAACCCATAGTAATATATACTATAAGATTACATATGTATTTAATTATATAACTTATGTAGTATGTATTAAATACATAAGTACATGTGATTTTAAATTACTGATCACTCAGGGCAAGCTCTTTCCAAGCCTTAGTCCCTAGAAAATTTATTCACAAGCACATCTTAGTGAAATAATTATTTAATGTTGAAATAATTGTTTCCCACTAAGCCATTCATTGTGAAATAATTATGGGGTCATTCCACATAGGAATGACACCATATTTCACATCAGATCACGAACAGGGTGCTCATTTCCCCCTGGTGATCTTGCCCTGATCACTGCTTCAAAAGAAGCTTGTGAAATAATATTTATTTTATTATTTAAGAAGGAGTTTTCTTCACTAAAATGAAGATTACTCCCCATCAATTTTAACCTACATAGATAACTTGTTATAAGCTACAAAGGCGCTCACCTTCTCCTGTAAGTAAGGAGGACTGGCCTTTATTTATATACTATCTTCTTTAGTTAAAATTCCTCAACCAAAACCCCCCCAATCAATTAAACACTTTTAATTGGATTGGAAGAACCGTGTATAAAATCTGGTTAGCCCTTCTAGGATTAAAATCCCTTATTAGAAGTTTTGGCAGCAGGTTTAGAACCTGTTTTTTGATACTTAGTGTTTTATAACACTTAAGTAATTGTTCTTATTGGAAATTGCCTTATTACACTTTTTAAAGTGTCATTTATTTTTTTAGTCCTTACTGTACATGCCACAATAAGTGGATTAGAGTACAGAAAGCTGACAGTGCTATGCTTCAGGATTTCGCCCTGGGAGGGAATTAAGCTGCAGGAAACCACACATACACCTTATCTGCCTGCATATGCTGCACCAAATGATATCTTATGTTGCTAAGGGATATAATCCGTTTCACAGCCCCTGGATATCTGTACTGCACTGCCTGCCAAACAATGAGGGATTAATGCTGCAGGGACATATCTATACACCTTATCTGCCTGCATATATTGCACAGCATCTGGATATACGTACTGCACTTCCTGCCAAACAATGAGGGAATACCGCTGCAGGGACATATCTATACACCTTATCTGCCTGCATATATTGCACAGCATGATATCATGTGTTGATATGAGAACCAAACAAAATGACACATAATCCACATGCCTGCATGACCAGCTGTTAACTCCTTCCATCCAGAATATTGGGGGTCAAAGCCTCTCCTCCCACATTGCTCCTTCCTCCCTTCTTCCTCCTCACCTAATTAATTCCTCCCTCCAAATCACGAAATACTGATTCCTCCACCCTTATAATGACATATACCACCCTTATAAAGGTGGTATACCCTTATAACTGTCTGTACCAATAAAATCCTTCCATCCTTCCTTCCATACCTGGTTGAGACATGTTCTCCAACTACTTACCCCCTTACCTTGTACCTTCCTGGTTGAGACATGTTCTCCCAATACCTTCCATCTCTTCTATTCCCTTCCTTTATACCTATTCCATCCTATGTACCCCTTGTCCTCCATTCCATTCCTCCTAACGCCGTGCCGTCTGTTGTCAGCTTTCTGTACTCTAATCCACTTATTGTGGCGTGTACAGTAAGGACTAAAAAAAATAACTTACACTTAAATAGTGTAATAAAACAAATAACAATAATAACAAATACTCAAGTGTTATAAAAACACTAAGTACAGAAATATAACAGGTTATTACCCTGCTGCAAAAACTTCTGTTGATTGAGTAATAAATCAGAAGGGCTAACCAGATTTTAAACACAGTTCTTCCAATCAATTAAAAGTATTTAATTAATTGGGGGGGATTTGGTTGAGGAATTTTAAATATAAGATAATATATAATAAAAGCCAGTCCTCCTTACTTACAGGAGAAGGTGAGCGCCTTTGTAGCTTATAATAAGTTATCTAATGTATATAAAAATTGATGGGGAGGTAATCTTCATTTTAGTGAAGAAAACACCTTCAATAATAAAATAATTATTATTATTTCACAAGCTTCTTGGAAGCAGTGATCAGTATAAGATCACCAGGGGGAAGTGATCACCCTGTTTGTGATCTGATGTGAAAAATGGTGTCAATCCTTTGTAGAATGACCCCATAATTATTTCACAATAAGTTGCTTGGTGGGAAATAATTATTTCAGCATTGAATAATTATTTCACTAAGTATTACTTGTGAATAAATTTTCTAGGGAACAGAGCTTGGAAAAGCGCTTACCCTGGGTGATCAGTAATTTAAAATCACATGTACTTATGTAATTAATACATACTACATAAGTTATGAAGTTAAATACATATGTAATCTTATAGTATATATTACTATGGTTTATGCTGGGATTTTCCAGGATGTTCATGGAAATAACTATACCAATAAATGGTTCGTTATCCATTTATTGCGTGTTTGAAAATTAATTTGCCAAGGATTTTCCTTAATTAAATTTCCCTGGATTTTTGATAAAAAATAGATATAATTTAAATAATTTTATCAATATATTTTTACATGTGGTCATGAGTATGGTTTGAACACAAAGCCTTATGTATCAACCAGATATTTGTAAGCTTGTTATTAACTGTTAGACTATTATACCAATTCTTGAAACAGTTGAGTATAATTTCTCTTATTATCAGAAAATCTAGTAAAAAATAAATAAAGTAAAAATAAAATAAATAATAATATAATTAAATATTCTTAATTATTCAGCTTGCAGTTTCAAGTGTTACATAATGTATGTAATATCTTGGTGGCTGACATCTGTAATCCTATTGTCCTGCGTAGAAGTATATCTTACATTTATTATACTATTCCTCCTCTTGTGATGAATTTTGTTTGTGTATATGCTATCCCAATGCTTCCACCATGTGCTTTTGGCATTCTCACGCAAATGGAGCACCACACCGGCCAACGAGGTTATACAACCTTGTCAGGCGGGAGGAAGTCCTCCCGGCCAACAAGGTTACACAACCTTGTCGGCCAGGAGGACTTCCTCCTGGATGACAAGGTTGTATAACCTCGTCAGCCGGGAGGAAGTCCTCCCGGCCGACAAGGTTATACAACCTTTTTGGCCAGGAGGACTTCCTCCTGGCTGACAAGGTTGTATAACCTTGTCAGCCGGGAGGAAGTCCTCCCGGCTGACGAGGTTATACAGCCTCGTCGGCCGGGAGGACTTCCTCCTGGCCGGCTGACAGGCGTTCCCACACGCCATGAATTGGCGTGTGGGGACGTGCTCATGTCATCAAACCGGTCCACCGGTCCAATGACGTGAGCAGGTCCCACACACCAAAAAATTGGCGTGTGGGACCCGCACACCAAAAAAAGTTGGCGTGCGCACGCCAAAAAAAAATTGGCGTGTGGGAACCACACACCATTTTTTTGGCGTGCGCTCCCACACGCCATTTTTTTTGGCGTGTAGACCCTACACGCCAAAAAAAAATGGCGTGTAGGCCCTGCACGCCAAAAAAAATTGGTGTGCGGGTGCGTTGGCGTGCGTTTATCAACGCCCCAATTTCTAATGAGTTCTATTTGCCGTTTGATGTAAACAAAAACAATTTTACAGTCAGCTTCAAAGACGGTTCCTTGTATGGTCAAACCAAATCAATTGTCCATCATTTACGCACCGGACCAGATGGTCAAGTTTTAAAAGATGTTTTTTTTTGCCATCAAGCCACTAACACCAATCATCCACGTTCCCAGTAATCCATTTGCATATATTTCTTATTATCCAATGCAGGTTGCTCTGCTGACATTCAATCCAAACATGTGCACAAAGATTTATCATGAGAGTGAGGTTTGCTCTCACTGCGCCTGGATTGAATTCAAAGCTGGAGAAGTTTCAGAGGAAATTCAATTGCCAACAATTGGTGTTGTAGTACTAGATAGAAGCTAGATTGTGTCCATCTGTCTTTGTTATTTTTTTTTCAAGAAAATAAAGTCTGTGTGATCTCATAATTTCAACTTGAGTGCGCATTGAACCAGGTTCAGATATCTCACCCAGCCATGTCTTGTGTTTTTTTGATGAAGAAGCAGGTCCTTTATTTTCAACGGAAAAACAAGCATCAATTCTAAGGCTGACAAATTCTATGCCACTACATCTCAGCAGGAGACACAATAGACATCTGGCAAGGAGACAAGATGGGTAGACGGAGAAAAATAGATAGACTGAAGATAGTAGATGATATAAGACTAGGAAGAAGCCGGATCCAAGGGATGATGCTGTTAAATCATGTTACAGGTTGATGGGTCCCTAGTAAAGAAGCCAACCAAATCTAATCAAGAAACAATTATTATTCAGTTGGGTATTGCGGTCCAGATAAAACGGCTTACTCCCTTTGCTGTTCTCTATATCAAAACTGGCACTTTTCAAGGCCACAAAATCAGGAAAATAATCATCTAGGCAAGAGAGTCTTGCAGATTTCCATTTTTCCATGATAGTACGAACCATCCAGTCTGTGCTTTTGATGCATTCAATCCTGAATGGGTGACTAAATCCCATTGCTGAAAGCTCATTGACTATTTGGACAAGTTTCTTTGGGGTTAAAGTTGAAGAAGTGTCCTTATTATCCTTGAAAACACTGGTTGTCATCAAGCATCCAATGAACTCTCCCAGTTTGACCTTGGTAAAGAGCGCTTCTGGCTGGGCTAAAATTTCTATAAAGATCATCTGAGTATTTGATCCGTAGTATGTACTAACAATTGAATTTACCCACCATGATTGGATGCTAGACCTGTCACTGCATTGGGCCCAATATCCCCAGCTGTGATGATCACATAGTCTGAAATTAGCTCTTTTTTTAGTGTGTATATATGTACACATTTGCACATTTGTTATGTCAAGAATAAACAAATGTTAGTGATTTGTGTGTGCATCTATTTATTTATGTGCATACAGGTTTTCTACTTAAGACATAAATAAATACCTGACGCGCTGGCATCTGCGCACCATGCTTACAAGCTTGAATCTGGGGTGTTCAAACACATATTGGATATAGCTTTGTTAATTACTTGATCTTGTGGATGCCAATTCATATAAATTTAGTTAAATATATTCTGACTGAAATACTGTGTATGATCATCAATACTGGGGAGAAGATAGCCTTAAATATCTCAACATATCCACCCTCCTCTGTCAACCTACCAACAACCTAACAACTCAAAGGGCTCAGATTAATCCACCTGAAAGGTTCATCCTCAAAGGGATTTATGTAAGTGCCATTTTAAGTTCAGCTTGCCCTTTAACCTCTCAGTATAGGTAAACTAAGCACCCCCTTCCCCCCTTTGAATTCCAATCCTGCTCATTTGCCCCTTACCTCCCCTCCTTGATTAGGAAAACAGACCACTAAACGCAATAACCGTAACCCAACTTTCTCACCATTGCGGTAATCCTGTTCCTTCTCACATCATTCTTTTGACATATTATATTCCATCCATCAATCCATCAATATTTTTCCAGATTCATATTCTACACCTTAGTTTAGGGTGGTGATAGGCGCATGCCAACGCCAACCCGCACACCATTTGTTTTTGGCGTGCGGGGCCTACACGCCAAAAAAAAGGGCGTGTGGGTGTGCACACCAATTTTTGGTGTGCGGGTCCCACACACAAATTTATCTTGGCATGTAGGCCCTGCCCACCAAAAGAAATTGGTGTGCGGGTCCCACACGCCAAAAAATTGGCGTGTGGGATATGTATCACGTAATCAAACCAGTCCACCAGTCCAATTACGTGAGCAAGTCCCCACACGCCAATTTTTGGCGTGTGGGGAACCTTGTTGGCCGGCCAGGAGGAAGTCCTCCTGGCCAAAAAGGTTGTATAACCTCTTCAGCCAGGAGGAGTTCCTCCCGACTGACAAGGTTATACAGACTCGTCAGCCAGGAGGAAGCCCTCCCGGCCAACAAGGTTGTATAACTGTTAGATTTCAGAATCGTCTCAGGTTCACCTTTCACTCAAGTGTCCTCTTCATGTCACAGTTCCCCTTTGTCTTCTTCCAGCTCCACACGTCTGTCAGAGCTTTTCTCTAGAATCGCTCTCGAACCCTCATCTCAACTATCAAACCATCGAAGATCCTCACTCTACGATACTCAAACCATTCGATCATCCTCAACCAACCTCATTTCTTCATCTCTTCTTTTCCTGTCTCTCTCTCTCTAAAAACTCTCATCCTTTTCTTTCTTCTTTCTCTTTCTCTGTTTCTTCATTCTCTTCTTCTCTCTTTATCATTCTATATCGACCTCCTTCAACTGTCTGGTGAGACTCTTCCAACCTCTCTTCTTCTTCATATCATCAGCTAACTTCTCATCTCTTCAGCCTCTGTCCTAGTCTCTTTGTTCTTCCTGTCTTGTGCTCTTATCTTTCATTTTCCTGTCTTCAAACAAGTTGGTTATTTCTTTACTTCTTTCACTTCTTCTTTCTTTCTTCTTCTTTCTTTTCTTTTCAATATCTAACATTGTTCTTTTCTTAGACCTCCTGGCCTTTATTAGTAATCAATTCTTTAGATTCAAAGTCTTTTAATAACCTTGTCATCCGGGAGGAGTTCCTCCTGGCTGAACCTCCTCCTGGCCGGCCAACAAGGTTCCCCACACGCAAAAAATTGGTGTGTGGAGACTTGCTCACGTAATTGGACCAGGGGACTGGTTTGATTATGTGATACATATCCCACACATCAATTTTTAGGCTTTTGGGACCCGCACACCAAAATAAATTGGTGTGCGGGGCCTACACGCCAAAATAAATTGGTGTGTAGGCCCTGCACACCAAAAATTGGTGTGCTCTCCCACACGCCAAAATAAAATGGTGTGCGGGTTGGCGTTGGTGTGCGCCTAGCAAAACCCCTTATTTTACCCCTAGTCACTCCTCAAACCACCCATGATTTTGTTGAAATCTACACGCCAAAAAAAAATGGCGTGTAGGCCCCGCACGCCAAAAAGAATTGGCGTGCGGGTTGGCGTTGGCGTGCGTTTATCAACACCCGACTCGTCCGCACAAGCTCCGGCGCAGAATCCTTGAAAATCGAAGGGATCGGATCCATTGATTTAAAAAGCAATAGTGGTGATCTTATTCTGCACCAGGTGCTTTATGTACCTAAACTGGTCGTCAATCTGCTGTTGGTGCGATGTCTGGTACTCGACGGCTTCCATATCTCTTTTAAAAAAGATTGTTTCTCTATATCTTCCTCGAGTCTCAATTTGAAAGCAAATTACATTTCAAATTTGCCAACTCTTGAGTTCCAAAAGGTGCCACATCAGTCTCATGTCAACAAGCGAGTCACTTCACAAATCGCTTGGACACGTTAGTTACCATCAACTCCGACAACGCTTGGGCATTCCATTTGAGAACATTTCTACCTGCAATGCCTGTGCTGTTTCCAAGATCACGCGTGCCTCCTTTCACACTTGGCACTCAAGAGCATCCAAACCTTTTGAAGAAATTCATCTTGACCATGTTGGCCCTATCTCTCCCTTATCCAGAGATGGACATAAGTACTTCGTGACTATTGTGGACAGTTGCACTCGCTATGTCTCAGCCATTCCTGTTCGACACAAAAGTGACGTGGCAAAAACTCTTGCCCTTGCCATTGGTCTTGAAGCGAAGAGATGTGGTTATTACCCTACCATCATTCACTCAGATTGCGGCTCTGAGTTTGTCAACTCTCATCTGATGGAATTCTGCAACAAACACTTTATCCAAACACGCCAATCCGATCCCTATACCCCGCAGCAAAATGGGCTGGCTGAAAGGTTCAATCACACCTTGCTCGAGTCTATGCGAGCAATTCTTAAGGACTCCAATTTGAATCAAAGTCTGTGGTCGGAGATCGTTAAGACCAGTGCACTAACCCTTAATCAGATTCCATCTCACAAATCTAAGTCATCACCGTATGAGCTCTTCAAAGGAAGATCTATTCCTCTCAGTTTCTTTAAACCTATCGGCAATCGAATCTCATATCTTGTCCTTCCCGAACGGAACAAATCAAAACTTGCACCCAAAGGTGAAATGGGAACCTTGATTGGTTTCAACGATGAATTACTTTCCTACCGGATCTATAAAAGAAATCTGTTTTGTGATTTATTGCATAAATGTAACCAACACACTATGAAGAAACAATTAGAAGATGGAGAGCAAGTAAGATAGAGAGAGGAAATGAGGAGAGAATAGAAACCAACAGTTTGACGAGCATAGACATGTAAGAGATGGCTGAGTGAGTGTGGAAGAACTGGTTGAGAGGACAGAGGGTGCAGAGGCTGAGAGAATGAGGTTAGTTGAGAAGTTGATCTGAGGATAGTATTTAACTGAGGGTAATATCTCACCAGACAAGCAGAAGGAAGAGTACGAGATGAGAAAGAAAGAAGGAAGGGGAATCAAGGGAATGAGAAGAAAGATGAGGTTGAGAGTGTTGAAGGTGTTGAGGTTGAATATGAAGAAGTGGTTTGATGTAGTCGAGGATAGTTGAAGTTTGAGGTTCTTGAGGTTGAGGAAAGATAAGAGAAAGGAAGACTGAAGACACAGACGGGAGGAAGAAGGGAACTAGAAAGAGAGATGTCACAGGTGTGACAGAGTTGTGAATTTTACAATCTATGGAGACACACCATCTGCAAACGGGTGAGGTTTCCGCCGCAGCCACAGCCGGTGGTTTTCCCGCGGAACTCCCGCGGGCTCTAGAAACCTCAGCCCGCGCTTGCATATGCATAGAAGTGATTATATGCATTTGCCTTTATATAACCACACATGCATTACAATGGCATCATGTCATATTCTCACTTCAAGTCAACTCCACCAAGAAAATTATGTAAGTTCGAGTGATTGGTTCAGCAACCAAACACCAGATTGATTAGGTATACTGAGTACTCGGTTAACAGCATCCAGTGACAACCCTCCTACCATCTTCCATCCCACTTTCCACATAGACTTAAAACGGGCATCTATTCGCCTTTTCATCAGTCAAACCACTCCCACTTCCCAACTATACACACCATACCTGTGTCTCTTCACACATTATCTATTACATATAGTGATTTCCCGAGCTTTTGTATCACGATGAACTCTGATTTGATCTCTAGCCTTCAAGCTGGCCTAGCTGAGCGTGACCAGATCATCAATCAGCTCATGCAAAGAGTTGAAGCTATGGAGGTCCAAAATAAAACACCAAAAAAGAAGTCCACCTCCGTTCGAAAAGTGTCTGCTGGCAAGAAGAAGGCTCCTAATGCGCAAGCACCCTCACCCCAAGTTGCTGTCACTCCACCAGCCCCAACCCAGGCAAAATCTGGTTCCGCCAGCAAACGAACCCCTGCAAAACAACGCGCCCGCTCAGCTACTCCAGTCTCTGCTAAGAAAAGCCCCCTGCAAATGACCAAGAAAGATCATCCTCAAGGATTTGAGCATACCAAGGTGCGTTGATTTGGGAAAGTCCAACAGTAAAATTTTTATCTAATTCGGAATTCACCTTCACAGGAAGCATTCTATGTCCACATCAAGGTTTTATGGGGTTTGATTTCCAAAGGTTCATCCCGTCTTCGCCGTCAGAGCAGCAATTGCGCTTATTTTACCAGCGTTTTCGATCGACCGAAGAAGTTGAGTCTGCCATTTCCGGAGGCCAGACGCTCTTAGCTTTTGAGACAATCGAAACTCTCAAGAAAGCCCGGGAGAGTCGCATCAAAATAGGAAAGCACATGTTACACCTGTCTGAGTTCAACATCCGATACATACACACATCCTTGTCTAAGCTGGGCCTCACCGCTTGGAACCCCAATCTTGACGAGCAAGCTGACTCCCTGTACAACGTTGCGCACAAGATGGCCGCCATTAGAACCTTCCGCGAGTGTGTTGCTGGAGGTGCTTATACGTACATGAATGTCAACGAAGCCTACGCCGACAACCTGGACCTCTTGGCACATGCTTACGAACACTACGTGCACTTTAATTGGGTGGGTATACACACGAAAGAGAGAAAAGAGCAAGGGAAACATGATAGGGATGAGAAGAGAAAAGTACTTCAGACTGCCCATGAACGAGTAAGCCATTTGAGTCTTTGTATTTCAAGTTGGCAGAATAAGATGAACACTGAACACCAACAATTGCTCTTACACCCACAGCTCCGAGACAAGCGATACAGATTTGCGATCAACAACAAATTTCCAAAGCGTTACATCAGTTTCATCCACCCAGTGAAAGCTCACAGCGACGACGAGTTCTTCCCTGAAAAAGACGTCTACGTTGTGAAAAAACTACCATTTCGTTCCAACGCTGCCAACATCGTCTTCCGTCGACTTGATGAAGTCATGAAGCAATCTGAGATGGAAGACGGAAAAAAGAGAGTCGCACCTCGTCGTCGTGTCCGAGTCAGAAACCCCCCCGTAACTATTTTCCCTAAAGCCCCCAAAGGAATGCCACTCGACTTTTACGACGTGGATTGGTTCAACAATAAGTTACCAGCTCAACGCCAACTACTTGCGGACATGGATTTGGTTGCTTTTCTTCCAAATCCGCTTGAGTCTTTGAACTTCAAGGACCCCCTCGAGAAAGCCAAAGACAAACGATTCACCGAAGAACGCTGGGACGATGCAACGAAGCATTACAATCTTGACTTTATAGTGGAGCCGGAGCCTGATTCAGCATCGGAGGATGAAGAGGATAGTGATTATGGTGGTAGTATTGATTTGGAAAACACTGATGGTGAAGACAAGGAGGACGAGGAGGACGAGGAGGGTGAGGAGGAGGATCACGAAGGCAGTGATGGGGTGGCAATGCACACTGGGAGGAGTGGTAGCAGAAATGTGGATGAAAACTATGATATGTATGACGAAGAAGATGAGGATATGGATGTTGAACATTACGGTAAGGGGGCTTACTCTGGGGGCCTTCATGAGAATGAGTGGAATGCATGGCAGTAGGGGGAAGGGGATAACGGCCAAAAATTGAAGATTTATTGGTGCTTGGATTTTTTTGGCATCATCTACGCGGGGTGGTGCCCTGCAATCTTGGGTCTCCCTCCTCCGGAAGCAGGGCTTCCAGTTTATCTTTCATTCTCTCTATTGCTTGATTCCCTATCATTCCATCTTACCTTGATTATCTCCCTTGCTGCTTTGTTTTCTCGCTTTTTTCTCTTATCTATGCCTTCCCAAACCCTTGTGTCAATCAAAGCCTGTGAACTTCTGTCTTGTGATTAACTAGGGAATCTTGTGACACTCGTGAGCGTCAAACAACAGTCATCATACAAATATGAAGCAGGAAAACGTATAAGTATTAATTACAAAAACTGGCTAATCATCGAGGTCCATGCGGTCATCATGAGAGGGCCATTGGGCCTCGTCAGTGGGCCAGTTGGCCTTGGAGAGGCCAGCCAGGGGTCGGATGAGACAGCTTGGTTGCAAGACACCAAATGTCCATGCAGGTAGAGGACGATAAGCAACTGGCATAACAACATCGGATAGGTGGACATATGTATGGCCTCGTAATTGGATATGTATGACGCTCATTTGACGGAAATACTCGTGCAACTGACCCTGATCCACCTCACTTGCCTGAAGCACCTTCACCAGTGTCGATTTCAAACCTCCTGACAGCTGCACAATCTCGCAAACTTGACCATACTTGGTCTTGCCATTAGACACATACTCAATCATATCGTTGGGTTTTTTTTTGAGATCCGCTTCCCATTGGGGCATTCAGCTGAGAGAATCTCCTTTCCACGTTTGAATAGGACTTTTGAGTTTTGGGGGTGTGGCAAGTCATCACAAGAGCGGAGGTCTGGAGTCGATTTCCGGCAAAACTCCAGGATTTCGTCATACGCATTTGGATCCATCTCAAAGTTGACGCCCGGGGTTACCTTCTCTTTCACTTCCAGAGCACACTCCAGCCCGCATTGTGCCTTGAGTCTCTGGAGCTGGCAAAACTTATTCATCATTGTCACCCCAAGATGTTCTACGTTTTTCAGTCAGCTAGAGCCAGACAAGTATTATTTGTGACGCAGCAACTCACTTGGATTCGCATTTGTTTTGCACTTCTGAAGGAGTCCAATCAGCCTCTCTCCAGGAAATTCTGAAACAGCCATGAGCGGCCCCCACCATTGTAGTTGCTGGGGGATGTGGAGGGCATAATGATGATTCGGCAAGATCCGCAAGTTCGGGAATAAGCGCCTGGATGTTGTTGTATATACTTCGTATTCGGTTGAAAAGCGGTCACAGTCTTCAGAGGTGATTTTCTTTGATCCAACGATGTTGGTGCAGGAAACCAGAGCACAGATATTCTTGATGGCATCTTGATTCCTGATCAAGCTTTCCTCGATATCTCGCCCCATGAAGACATCGAGTGTACACAATGGCAAGTGGATTGAATAGAGAGTATGCCATTCACTCGCCTTCAGCTTTCCATTTTTGGCCATGCCAAATCGTGTTGGCATCCTTGTTACTCCCTCCGGAACAATCACTTCATGAACGGCCTTGATCAACTTTTTCTTTATTGCGTCGCTCCAGAAGTTGGATACCAGGCCGGCCTCACCGTCGGAATCGTATTCTGTTGTGTAATAAGTGGACTCGTCCAGCCCATTGCCATCGTCCGACCCATCTGGTTCTGGTGTACCGTTCAACCCCCAACGAAATCGGAAGTGATGCTGTAACACGCCTTCAAACCAGTTGTGCATGACACCCAGCACAACATTGTTTACAGGATCCCAGTAAGGCAGTCGGTTTAGCTCAGATGACCGGACTCCACTTGTTTTGACTATTTTTTTCCGCTCGGTGGGGTCTGCATCTTGCCAGCGCCGTGAAGTTGCTAGAGTTGCTATTCGATTACGAAGCGGTCCAATCTTCATTTCAGAGAGCTGGTTGTTGGCAACATTGCACCACGAGCAAGGTTCTTTGGCGGAGTGGGAAGAGAAACCAGCTACTTTGTGAGTGGCAACAACATCACCTAGCAGTGCACCGAGTTTAGCTGTTACATCTCGGCCGTTTGGGAACCGATGGGTTTTGATTTTGGTATCACTGTCAAGATCAATCAGCTCATCAACTAGGGGTTGGAGAACATGGTTAATCGTAATCATATCTGGTTGATTTGGAGCAGGTATAATTCCAGCTATGTATGTATATTGGGGTTTGTATCGTGATGCTGGAGGGATGTTCAGGCAGGTGAGTGCAAGGACTCCAAGAGACACTTGCTTACCAGCCATCTTATTTCCGAGAGGATTGAACCAGTCCACAAAGAGAGTAAATACAAGGTCTAGAGGTGATTTTCGCTGATTGGAGGGTTTGGTGAATGAAGCTAACTTCTTGAATGCTCTCGATTGGGGGTAATCGTTTATGATATCCGGGTTTGAATGGGGTTGTAATGAGTAAGCCCCAATCATGTCTTCCACCTCTGGAAGGGACAAGAGCCATTCGAGCCAGTTTGGAAACCTCTGAGTGATGAAAATTGATGCTGGGTTGGTTGGGTGTGTGCGTTTTTCTTTAGGTTTTGCTGGCTTGAATCGATTGTTCCGGGCACGCGGTATTCCGTTGATTGAGAAGAAGCAAGTCCTGCCAAACAGTTCATTTCCACAGGCGGTTGATTCACGAGTTGCCTTGTACCGACAGGTGAGGGGGGAAATTTCGATGCTGTAGAGGGAGTAGCATTTTGTACAGCAGACATACGATTCAAGGATTGGGTCCAGTTTTAAACGTTTGGTAACTGTGCGGACATCCTTGGGGATCTTTGATTCCATTTCAACTCCAGGTGGAAGTTGGCGACATTGTTTGATGAGGTAGATGATGTAGGTCACGGCCTCGCGACATTTTGCTTGACTCAGTCCACAACCGAGGGACAGCCAGGCAATAAAGTACATAACATAGACTGTAATGGCAGCAAATTGGTTAGTTTAGCAATCATGAAGCATATTCCAGATACATGTACACACCGTGAGTTATGCTGAGTGGCTGGTATTCTATGTCGTCTGAAGAAGACGATGGGGAACAAATAGGCTTGGCATCTAGTGTACTTGACACTTTGGGCGCATTGGATTGGACTTCGGTAAGATCAGGGAATTCCTCAAGAGAAAGTTGAATAAGGGATTTTGCTAGTTGCTCGCCATGATTGCTGTGGTTGGTGAGGTGTTTGGTTCGAGTTCGCGGATGGACATATAATCCTCGAAGAGTGACACCATCCTTGACAAACCTGTTTTCGGAGCACTTGGGACAGGTACAGAGTGTTTTTCCGTTTGACGTTGCCATGTTGAAATAATAAACCTACAAGAAATTGGTGGCAGTCAGTAGAATCAGTTGAGAGGAAGGTTCTGGGACTTACACCGGAAAGAAGAGCAGGAGAATGAGTCTCGGAGTGAAATGATCACAGTTGGTTATACACACTGGCTGATCTTTATCACACCTCGGCCTAGTGATGTGGGGTGATATGCATATAATCACCTCTATGCATATGCAAGCGCGGGCTGAGGTTTCTAGAGCCCGCGGGAGGTCCGCAGGAAAACCACCGGCTGTGGCTGCGGCGGAAACCTCACCCGTTTGCAGATGGTGACAATGGACGTATTGTGGAATCCAAACACATCACCTTGTTGGAACACCATAATGTTATCTCTGCAACCAACGATGGCCTGGACTTGATAATTCAGGAGGATGACACGGCATCTGAGGAATCTCTGGCCAATGAATCGCGTGAAAGTGACAAGGACAACGCTTCTGAAGAATAAAATCAAGAAGAATCCACCGACAACGACAAGGAGATTGGTGAACAGCTGATTCCCCAACAACGCATTCTGCGTGAAAGAAACAACAAGGTCAAGCCCGTAAAATATTCTTATCTTACCGGAGATCCAAGTTCCTTCAAAATGGCTATGAAATCTAATAATCATAAGGAATGGGTGTTGGCGGCTGATGAAGAACTGACTAACATTGAAGAGCACGATGTGTGGGATGATCAATGGGACAAACCTCCGTCGTTTCTTCAAACTGTCTGGATTTTTAAGACCATACCCTCCACTCTTTCTGCTGCCAAAAGAAAAAAGGCAAGACTCTGTATTCAAGGATTCCTACAAGTGGAAGGTCAAGATTTTGCCAACACCTTTGCGCCCACTGGTAAATTTACATCTCTTCTGATCATTCTGATGTTCGAAATTGATAATCAGCTACCTATTCGTCAATTCGATGTCAAAAGTGCCTTCCTTTTTGCCCCGCTCAAGGAAGAACTGTATGTAAGAACTCCTGAAGGCTCAAAAAGGAAAGCACCATTTCTCCGACTGAAGAAATCTCTGTATGGACTCAAGCAGGCCCCCGCAAATTGGTATAAAACTCTCACGGGATGGTTCAATGACATAAACTTTCAGCAATCTACAGCGGATCCCTGCTTATTCATTCATCAAGATAAAAAATCCTTTCTGTTTTTTCATGTCGATGATCTCATGGTTGTTGGCGATGTTGAAACTTTCCAAGAAAAATTCCTCAAAAGATTTCCAAATTCAACGGCTCACGATCCTGACAAGTTGCTGGGCATGGATCTTACTTACGACAGGCAGTCTGTATCTCTCTCTCAGTGCAAACTAATAGAAAAGGGCCTAGAATTAGTGGGAATTCAAGATTGTCAACCTGTGAAAGCTCCCCTCTCTGTTGGAATGCAGATCACTGAGGCCTCTGAAAATGAGAAGGCAGAATTTGAAAAGTTGAAAATCAACTACCAAACTCACACCGGGATTTTAAACTATCTAGCCTGCCGGACAAGACCTGATTTAGCACCTGCAGTGTTGATTCTCTCCAGTTTCAATAATTCACCGGGGATCAAGCATTGGCAACAAGTGATTCACTGTTGGAAATATCTAGCCGGCACTATCAACCTCAAACTTGTCCTGCGTCCAAACAAAGACGACACCAGCAATTCTCTGGAACATTTCACCAATGCTACTTGGGCCGATGACCTCGAAACCCGCCTCCCGCGTAGCAGATCCATCTGCTTCTGGAAGTCATGCCCTGTTGCATGGAATAGCAAAAAGCAATGTAACATAACTCTCTCATCCACTGAAGCTGAACTCAACGTTCTCTCCGACGGGGTTCAAGAGAATCAATGGATCAAGTTCTTACTTGAGGAACTTCACGACAACAAGCTTGAACCAACTCGTTTTCATATAGACAACAAGGGACTGCTTGACAAGATCAACAACTTTGGATCCAACTCTAAGACCAAGCATATTGTTATCAAGACAAAATTGCTCCAAAGTCTGCACAAGAACAAGGAAATCTCTGTAACCTTGATTCCTTCCAAAAGCATGGTGGCTGACGCGCTCACCAAACCAAGCAATGCCAAATCACTGAATCGGCTACGCCACAGATGCTTCCTAGTCTCAGTCCTTTCTCAACAAGCAATGGGGGGTGTTGAATAAGTGCTGGACCGCTATCTCTGGTGCTCCTGCTCTGCGCACTCTCTGCGCTCCGCTCCTTCTATCTCACTCAGTCTTTTCCTTTCTTTTTCCTTCTCTCTCTTTCTCCTTCGATTCTTTCTCATTTCTTCACTTGATTCCATCACTCATCTACTACTCAACTCATCGACCTCGCTTGACTACCTCTGCTACTCAACTTGTCGACCTCGCTTGACTACCACTACTACCCTACTCGTTGACCTCGCTCGACTACCACACGACATTGCTCAACTGGATCATCTTCTCTGACATTGCTCAGCTCAATCATCATCACACCAGCGCTATCTTCCCTTGGTGAGAAAGAACCAACTATCACTCTTCAAGTCGCCCAGCTAATATCTCTTGTCTATCAGTCCTCCCTTCTGTTCTCCTGTTCTCCTTCTTCCGTTGTTTTCTCTTCATTAATTATATTATATCTTGGGTGATTCTTTCTTCTATTCTTTATTATGTTATCTCCTCTTCTCCTCTTATCCTCTTCAGATGTTTCTAACTTTCTTTCTTATTTGTCTCAGTCTGGTTTTGGTCTATAAGCAATACAGTCATCAGGTTGAACACAATTAACAGTTGAAATGTGCTATGCGCATACTATGCATTTACATAAGACTTATGCAATATGCAACTTTGGGATATCCCTACTTTGGAATATGCAATATGCAAAATCCACTTATGCAATATGCAACTTTGGGATATCCCTACTATGGAATATGCAATATGCAAAATCCACTTATGCAATATGCAGCTTTGGGATATTATCCTACTATTCTATGGAATATGCAAAATGCTATGATGCAATATGCAATATCCAATTAAGCCATATGCATTCTCATTGTACAAGACTAGCTAGGATTGATTGGCTTATGGGTCTCCTATTCTCCCACTGTGGATTAAGGAGGTGTGTTGAAATGCTGTGATCCACAGTACTCTCTCAGCAACACATTAGGTATGGATTTGGTAGCCTAGTTGGTAAAGGCAGCACTTCTAGTGTAGTGTCTTAGCTTCTGCTAAGGTCGCTGGTTCAAATCCTCCCCAAGTCAATCATTTTCTGCTAAATGTCTGAAAAATGCTTTGTTAATTCTAACAGATTTCCTTTTGGATCAGAAGTTATTAACATGCATAGGTTTCATAGGTGCATTCTTTTCTTTTCTTTTCCTTTTGGCTTACATCATCCAATTCATTATTATTCAGTAAATAAAACATCTATTATAATCTAACAACACATGCTCATCATTAATACATACATTCACTTCACTATTACATTTGTAGTCTCTTGCTCATCCACATTACTATTATGGTCATTGCTCATCATCATATCTTGTAATACTGTGCTCATCATTTTTTCCCCTCTTGAAGGTCCTTTCCACATATATACTCCACTCTGTTGTAGTATTACCACCATGCAATTTCTACCACATACAACCTGTATGACCTTTTACCCCAAATATTAGATTCAATTTCATCAAAGACACTTCTTACCTAGACATTTTTAGATATCCTTGCCATTAAACCTTTTACACAAACCATTTTTCCACAGAACTCCTCCTCAACACTCCCCATACCTCAGAGGTAATAGTAGTCAGCTTAATAGTACTAGTCAGTCTAAGATTAAAATATAAAAGCCACACCTTTTATTTTATTCTTTGTGTTACACTCTTCCCCATCAGCATTAGTCAGGAAGGCAGCTCTCATATCAGCACCTTTGTCTTAACTTACATTAGTACTAGTGTAGTTATACATATCCCTTCCAAGCTCTATTCTGGCCTTATAGTTCCACACCATATATTAATAATATTATTACACTTATATTTCATTTAACAGATGTAATTGAAATTTAATTAAAGAAAATCCTTGGAAAATAAATTTTCAAACTTGCATGTAATAAATGGATATAGAACCATTTATTAGCCCAGTTTTTGTTGAAAAGTCATCTGCCAAGATAGTCTGACCCCCAACTCATTGCCAGGGGGCTTATCTTCAAGACAGTAACCACTCATTTAATTCAGAGATTCATTGACTCTACTCAAGACAATAAATCCTTCTTGCTCTTATTTCTGCATCAAGTACCTTGCATCAAGACTTGATCTCTTATCAAGAATATTCAAATGCAGCTTTCAACTGAATTCTCTCAACCCTTATCAGGACTCTTGGTGTAATGTAAAAAGCTATCTCTCACCCCCCTTAGACTGAATACATTGACACTCACATCTTCATTCTTCACTCTTCAAGATCCCAGAGACTACTCCTCAATACTCTACTCCTCTCTGATAAAACATCTTGAGCTCTTCATCTTCCAGTTTGTATTTTATCTCTTGGCTTTCTCTTTCTGCTTGATGTCTCCTTACTAAATTTTGTTTCACATTCTTATCTAGTCCTATCTCAAACTCTATTATTCTTCCTTCATCACCTATCAGGTACCCCAAATGGTCTTGTCTTTGCCCTTGTGGTATGATTATATTTCTCTTTTTATTTGCTTCAATTCTTTTTCTAACTCTCTTTTATGTAGTCTGGTTTTGGTTAAAAATTCTTTAGAAATTTTATGTAAGTTTTCTTCTTTAAAATAATGAAAGATCCAAGCTTAAAACATTGTAACATATAGTATAAGATCACATATAAATCAAAGTAAATCTTTATGTAATATGTATTAAAGACTTACACATTTTATTTTGCCTGATTGGTCCTCCAGGGCAAGTGTTTTTTGAAGTATACCTGTATATGCATTACATAGGAGTGGTAATGTGCCAAATCTGAGGAGCATTACACAATAAGTAACAATAATACCACACACATTGATTGATCAACAGCACACTTAGCTCACTGGTTAGAGAATTGCTCTCAAAATGAGTTCAGAGGTTGTGGGTTTGAGTCCCACAGTGTAAATTGCTTTTCTAACATATGACAGTATAAAACCCAAAGAATTTTATTCACATGTAGTTCTTAGTGGAATAATCATTTTTAGTTTAATTAAGATGAAATAGATATAACACTATTTTAAAAGAATGTGAAATAGATAAGGCATCATTTGAATGAAAAACAACACCATTTTTCACATCTTATTGCAAACAGTTTGATCAATTTCACCTGGAAATATTTCCCCTGATCACTATTGTCAAAAAAAATTAGTAAAGGGATAATTTAATATTTAAAGTGGGAGGTTTCTTCTCTAAATTAAGACAAATCCCCCCATCAGTTGAACCATACATTTAGATAACTTATTATAAGCTACAAAGGCGCTCACCTTCCCCTGTAAGATAGGAGGACTGGCCTTTTTTTTACTTATAACTATCTTACCCAGTTACACTCCTCAAAATTTGCCCCAATTAAATTAACAGAGCTAAACTTAACTGGAAAAACCATGCCCTAGTCTAGTTAGCCCTTCTATGGAACCTTCTACCAATCAAAATTCTGGAAGCAGGGCAATAACCTGTTATATTGTTATACTTAGTGTTTTACTGACACCAAAATAATTATTGTTACAGTTTTAATATTGTCTTATCACACTTTGAAATTGTAACTCTTATGTATTCCTTACTGTACACACCACAACCAGTGGATTAGATTAAATTCAGTTGAAAAATGATTCAATAACCCAAGAACTCTCAAGGATTATGATTGATTCCTCAAGCAACCCAAGCCCCACTTCCAAGGATCTCCTTGAGGTCCCATGATTTTCTCATTTATCCTTACTTTTTGTCTTATTTTCCCCTTCCTCTATCCCCCTTGTCTTCTGAAATCTTTTAACCTTATCTCTTCTCAACTTCTTATGCAAATTTAAGTAAATATTGTGAGAATATAGCCAAAAGGGGCTTCTCTGATGCAAATGCATGCAGACCAAAACTAGCTTCAAGGATTGGTAAGAACCATTCCGCAGTCCCAGACATAAGACCATTAGGCTGATGAACTAAATTCTCATGCTCCAGACATAAGCAGATCAACAAATTCATTTCTGCGACTTGCAAAACTCCAGCCGACTAAAAACGGTCCCAGCCTTCTAGAAAGAATAGCCTTTGACTCCTTAACCGGTAATTTGTCTGATTTCTTGAGACAATCTAGTAAGTGTAGAAGAACAAAGAAACTAATGTTAACTTTAACATTATGTATAGAATACTTCACCAGACCAAATCAGCAATAAATAAGACTAAGACAAGAACAAGATTGTTGCTTTAAGTTATCATCCTTAGAGATGAAAGAACAGACAGAACAAAAGACTCAAGCAAAACAAGCCTACTTTATACAATGGCTGATCAAAAACTTCATCTCTTGATTCTTTTCTAAGTTATTGGCTCCATCTCATCATAACAAGTTTCCTCTACAATCAATCCCTTTCCTATCTCTATCTTCCATCCACCATTTCTTCTTCTATCTATCTCTCTCTCTTATCTTCTAAGAACACAAACAGTTGAGCTGCTCTTAGATAAATTTCTATCTCAATCTCATTTCATACAGTTGTTATTAGTCTATCATCTAATAAAGAAATTTTCTCTTAGTTGTTTGAAATCTTTTAAATATTATATGCTATAACATACACACTATCAAGAAATGAGAATACAAGCAATGAAATTATTACAGAACCAAAGGAGCATTACTGAGATTTGAAAAAAGCTACTCCAAAATTTATTGGATTTCTTGAAAACATCTAGGCATTTCAAAAAGAATGTGTGATATAATTCCTGATGGGATAAACAAAAAAATCTAAAACATATCTCATTATACTTAAAGTTTCACACCATGTGTCAGCTTTCTGTACTCTACTCCACTTTTTGTGGCGTGTACAGTAAGGACTAAAAGAATAATTTTACACTTAAAAGTGTAATAAAGCAATTTCCAATAAGAATAATAACTTAAGTGTTATAAAAACACTAAGTAAAAAAAGAACAGGTTATTACCCTGCTGCCAAAAATTCTATTAAGGGAATAAATCCTTAGAAGGGCTAACCAGATTGATACACGGTTCTTCCAATCCAATTAAAGGTATTTAATTGATTGGGGGGGATTTGTTTGAAGAATTTTAACTATATAAGATAGTATATAAATAAAGGCCAGTCCTCCTTACTTACAGGAGAAGGTGAGAGCCTTTTTAGCTTATAATAAGTTATCTGTTGTATGTTAAAATTGATGGGGGGAGATGTCTTCAATTTGGTGAAGAAACTTCCTCCTTAAATAATAAATATTTTGTATTAATCCCTCTGTAATTTATTTGACAGTGGGGATTGGGGCAATGTTGACAGGTGAATCTGATCAGCCTGTTCGTGGTAAGAAGTGAAATATGGTGTCATTTTCAATTAAAATGATGCCATATGTATTTCACATCAATTAATCAAATTAATGTCTATTTTTCTTAATTAAACTAAGTAATTTTTAATCACATGTACATGTAACTTCCTTTGGGGTTAGTGCTTGGAAAAGAGCTTTCTCTGGAGAATTAAACATGTGGGAATTAATTTATAAGTCATTATTGCATAATTAATATACTTTACATAAAGATTTACCTTTATTTATGTGTAATTTTATACTATAAATTACTATGTGTTAATCTTGGATCTTCCAGGATTTTCAAGAAGAAAACTATGCCAATAAATGGTTCTCTATCCATTTATTGCATCTTTGAAAATTAATTTTCCAAAGATTTTCATTAATTAAATTATAACTTAATTGTTGCAATGATAAACTGGAACAGCAGAGAGATGATGATGGTCGTGGAAGGATTATCATTGCATCAGAAAAGGAAACAGAAAACAATGAAAAAGGAAAGAGAAAAGAGAAACAAAAAGACACTCACCTGGAACAGCAGAGAGATGATGATGGTCGTGGAAGGATGAGGAAAGAGCCTTCCACGTCTGCTGCCCCAGGTGACTACAAAGAGGAAATGTCACAAGCAGTGAAATGTACATGACAGGTTTGAAGCAGAGAAACAAAAGGGAAAGAGAACAAAACACCACACAACCTTAACATTAATTTTGGTAAAAATTAGATATAATTTGTTTAAAGATTTTTTATTGAATGTGGTCATGAGTGTGGCTTGAACTCAGGTGCTTGAGTTTATAAAATTTATTACTGAGCCAGCCTCTAACTGTTAGACTATTGTACCATTTTATATATGATAAGGTCTAATTTCCCTTTTGTTAAGACTATTAATGTAATAAAAGATAATAATAAAAATAAAGAATAATTATTATTATTCAAGCTTGCAGTTTCAAGTATTACATGTTACATACTACATTTAATATCTTGGTGGCTGACACCATGTTTATAAAATTTGACATAACCCAAAATATTTTGAAACCAGATCCAATATGGTTATCAGAAGTTTTACAAAAAATATTCAAGAAGTTCAGAGAAACTTCTCAGATCAGTACATGCGGGGGCTGTGAGGCAATGTCTGGCACCTATTGTATTGAAAACTTCTCAGATTGGTTTCAAAAACCCCTTCCAGAAGTTCTCTTGCAGCCGTGGTGTACATAACTATATACAGGATAGATGGTTAGACAAAGATGACTAAGAGCATCCACAGTTGTTTCAATAAATATTTGACAACTGTGGAGCTCTTAGCAAGCTCAACACTTATTTTTTTGAGTTTTTCCACACTTGTGGCTCAATAACTCAACTCTTTTTCTGAGTTACCAAGCCAATCCACACTTGTGGTCCTCTACAACTTGTGTTGCAGAGGAACACTACATGTTGAGGGATTTATCAAGTGCGGAGAAGTCAGGGATGTTGGTTGGGGGGAGGGTTCACTATTGAGTGAATTTTGAAAGTTATTCACAAGATAGCTTGTTGAGCTCAACAGAGGTCCCTTCTATTGAGAATCCTAGCCATTCCATAGTTATCATGTGTTATAGAGTGCAAAAGTGGGGCTTGTCTTGATAAAGTTAGCTCATCCAGCCACTTTATTGAGATGATTGTGGATGCTCTAAGATTATGGCACAACTACATAGTTTCACTTGACATAAGTATATAGTTTGTAACCTACTCTAACAGTTAGGTTGAAAAAAAGCTATTGACTATACTTACGTTGACCAGTTCAATTTCAGTGGACCTGAGAGATATATTGCCAGGGCATTTCACTTGGACCGTCGTACCCCAATACCCGTTCCTTAGACTGTGATGCTTGAGTTGATGATGATGGGCGGGCAGTAGGATTTATCTGGACCTTGAGTAAGTCCCAAAACTTTGACTTAACTTCCTCAGGCGCAAACGGGTGAGAAATCGCGGGAGGGGACGGTGCTGTCGAGCGAGAAGATCCAACCATCTTTCAAATGATTATATCAGCTCCAAAACCTGAGTCAGACCTGACTGGAGTTTGAAAAGATAGGAGAGCTGTACGAGTTTTCAGACCGTTTCACAGGGCAGTCACAGACAGAAACCCCCTGAGACCAGCGCTTGGGACCCCCTTTTGATGTATTTATTTAATCCAGTCGCGCTGTACCGCAAGACCCCAGAATACATACAAAACTCCTTCATCCCTTGGACACATCGAACCTGAAGGAAGAATCGAGAGGATGGGCGTGCCGGCCTTATTCAGGTGAGCTTATTCCACATGAGTATGGAAGACTACCATCTCCAATTTATCTAATCTGACTGGTCCTGGAGTCATCAGATGGTTATCGAAAAAATACCCGAAGGTTGTTGAGCAAGTTATCGAGGACGTGCCGGAACAAAATGAAGTAGACGGAGGTACGTCAGGAATGATTCAGTAGGACTGATTCTGAAAAAACAACTGACTCTGTTGTCTGTGGGATTGCACGCTCGCTTTACGTTCACTCAGGTACCGAGGAGGTGCCAATCGATATGAGTCAAAGAAACCCAAACGGAATTGAATTTGGTCAGTCACTTGCATGAAGTAACTATGCCAGAATAATAATACACTATAATTACTAAATAGTTTACCGTGTTCAAATTGGATAAGGGTTTTATTAGATAATCTGTATCTCGATATGAATGGTATTGTCCATCCTTGCACTCACCCTGAGGGTAAAAAACCACCAGAGACCGAGGCAGAAATGATGATCGAAGTTTTCAAATACACCGAGAGAGTTGTCAACATGGTCCGACCTAGGAAGCTTTTGATGATCGCAATCGGTTAGATTATTTTCTCCCAACGCAATCCCACTCGCCTTTTGCTGATGTTTTTTCCCCTGCTTTATTTTCACCACCTTTGTCTTGGCAGATGGGGTTGCGCCGCGAGCAAAGATGAACCAACAGCGCTCACGTCGGTTCCGAGCAGCTCAAGAAGCTAAAGTCAAGGAAGAAGAAAAACAAGCTCTCATTGAAGAATATATTCAACAAGGCAAGGAACTCCCGGAAGATTATAAAACCAATAAGAAAGCTTGGGACTCGAATGCGATCACTCCCGGCACACCATTCATGACCCTGTTAACGGAAAGTTTACGATATTGGATCGTCTACAAGATGAATACCGACAAAGGCTGGAGTCAAGTTCGTTTCAGCTCAATTATTTTGTCAACCTCGTTTGCATAAACATCATTTCTAACTTCTAGATGTCCTTTTCTGCGCAAAAAAAACAGATTCAAGTAATCCTTTCCGATGCATCGGTTCCTGGAGAAGGAGAGCACAAGATCATGGATTTTGTGCGTCGACAGCGTACTCAACCATCGTATGATCCCAATACGAAACATGTAATTTACGGACTGGATGCAGATCTTATTATGTTATCCCTGGCAACACATGAACCTCATTTCAAAGTTTTACGGGAAGATGTATTTGCAGACCAGAAGAAAGGCAAAGGTTGTTACACCTGTGGTCAACTTGGTCATCACAGTAGTCAATGTCAAGGCAAACCCAAAGAAAAAGTAGATGAACATGATACTCAGCAAAAGCCCGTTGAAAGAAAACCTTTCATCTTTCTAGACGTCGGAATTCTGCGCGAATATTTGGCCATAGAATTGAACCTCAGTGGATTGCCGTTTCCATTTGATCTTGAACGTGCCATCGATGATTGGGTATTGCTGATTTTCTTCGTCGGAAATGATTTTTTACCTCATTTACCAAGTCTCGAGATTCGAGAAGGTGCGATCGACACCCTTCTCAAAATATGGAAAACCAACTTAGGCCGGATGGGTGGCTATCTGACGGACTGTGGCGCCTTGAATTTGAAACGTACTGAAATTATTTTAGAGGGACTAGCGGCACGAGAAGATGAGATCTTTCGTAAACGTAGAGAAGCCGAAGAGAGGCAAGATCAGTCCGCCAAAAGACGCAAGATTGATAGCGACAACAGGCAAGCTCATATCAAATCATCCTCCTCCAGTCAGATCCAGCCTACCTCACATGAAGATAATCCCCCGACCCTCGACTTGCCTCCAAAGCCAAACTTCCCGCTAGAAACCGTCGGATCTACTATTCCCGGACTAGGAAGTACTAGCTTATCTATGATGAGTAACGCGGACGTGGTCAAAAACCGGTTTGCCATCAGGACGGCCAATATGAATGCCGCTGCAATGCTGAAAGCAGAGCTGAGTGGAACACTAGAACTTTCAACGCCCGTACCCAGCGATGACAATGCCGCAACGCCCATAGAGACGTGTGATGTGACGAAAGCCAAACCGAACGTCCCACTCGAAGCGCTAAACTCATCAGATGTCAGCCAACCTCTCGTAGACACCTCGCAAGACAAACCACCCATAGAGGATTCTTGCAAGGAATCTGCAACAGGGGCTTCTGACGAGGAGACTGATTCAGCCATCAAACTAAACACACCGGGTCAAAAGCGTAAAGCAGATGCGCTTGAAATTGCTGATCCAGAAATTGGCGCTACAGAAGACTCGGTCGTATTATCCGAAGATGAGGATGAAGATGAAGCACCCGGAGACATTTCCGTTTTCGTTCCAGGCGAACCCAGTCGACCAGCCCCTTGAAAATGCTCGGCAATAATATGGTTGAGCAAGACGACACAGTCAAGTGGGTATCCCTGCTAATAGTGTCGATGGTAATGGATATCTGACCTCTCTTTTCACAGACTTTGGGAACCGGGCTACCGCGAACGATATTTTAGACAAAAGTTTGGGATCGAGCTGAATGATGAAGTTCAAAAACGAAAGTAAGTCGTGCCAACGATAAATGCATCACTTTCGAGTCAATTGTTCACCGACCCTCACCAATTGGACTAATTTCGTTGTCAATAGAATAGTCAAGTATTACGTCGAAGGCCTGGCATGGGTACTGGCTTACTACTACCAGGGATGTCAATCTTGGCAATGGTTTTATCCCTACCATTATTCCCCATTTGCTTCAGATTTTACGAATTTAGAAGAGTTTGAAATCAAATTTAACCTTGGACAGCCATTTAAGCCGTACGAGCAACTCATGGGTGTTTTCCCAGCTGCATCAAGATCTCATATTCCCCATGTTTACCATGGACTGATGATGAATGACGATTCGCCGATCAAAGATTTTTATCCTGAGGAATTCCAAATCGACATGAATGGAAAAAAAATGCTGTGGCAAGGAATCGCACTGTTACCGTTCATCGAACAAGATCGATTGTTGAATAGTATGAAGGACTGCGAAAATAGCTTGGCGCCTGATGATAAAACCAGAAACGAACCTGGCCATGTAGTGATGTTTTGTGGTGAAGCTCATCCTCAATATGAGAACTTTTGTAAAATATACCAAAAACGAGATAACAAGGAGGCCGTCATACTAGATCCTGCGCATGCAAACGGAGTCTTTGGCTCAGCGTTACCCGACCCAGATTGTATTCCAGGCTCGACGTTTTATTCGCCACTGCCGACTGTTGGGCTGCCCGATATCTCAAACGATAAGTCAATATTCGCCCGATTTTTTGTCCCTTCGCAACTAGTTCCTCACCGGAGCCTATTGCTCAGTGGGGTCACCTTGGAACGACCCACTCTAAGTAATCATGATCGAGACTTGACACGTCGGGGTGGAAATCAAGCGCATGGGGGTAACCGACACTACGGCAGTGACGGCTTTCATCAACAGCGGAGAGATTTCGGGGACGGGCCAGGAATCATGACGCATTATCACAACAATAATTCCAACTCTGGCGGGGGTGGCAGCTATTGGAATTATAACCGAGGACCAAGTAACCACTCCCAGTATCAGCAACCTCCTCACGCAGGCTATGCACACGATCACAGTAACCCGGGTGCACCGACTGCCAGCCATCGGAGTTATACCAGCGGCCCGGCTCATCATCACAGTAGTTATTCGCAAGGAGGTCATTACGCGCAGATGGCACCATACACATTGCCCGCAAGTTTTGCATCCACTAATGGGCGAGGCGGAAGCGGATATCGACCTCCTCACGGCGCGCCTCAGCCGACCTACTATAACGCTCAAATGAACCACAACAATAGCGGACACGCCCCGCCGGTCAGGTACGGCGGAACAGGGGTTGGTGGACTACCTCAACGCACGCCAGTGGCCCCTTTTCCCAACCCGTATTCACCTTCGACTCAATCGTCAACACACTATTCTCGAGCTGGGTACCGCCCGCCAGGGATCACCCCCGCCGTCACTCGAACTGTACCCAATTACCCTCCTCGCACTACTCAACAACCTTCTCGGCCTCCTTATAATCACTCATCGGGCAAGTAAATTCAACAAGTTAGACTTATTTTTCTTCAATTCCTCCTTTTTTTCCGAAAATTGTCAAACAAAAAACTGCTTGACGATAGATCAATAGATTACCCTTGTGGACTCCCTCTGCCCAATTGATCACAACCTTTTTTTCTTTTATCTCGTTCTTCTGCTTCCAATTTGTTCTGTCCAAAAACCGTTCCCTTCTTTTCCGAACGAAGCTTGTTGTTTTGAACCAAGAAAAAGATACATGTTTTAAAGCTGTAACAAGTATTAAAAGAAGTGAAAACACGTAAAACGGGATTACAAGGAACCAGCATCCTGTAACGGGGCAGGTTACAGGTATCTAATTTAGAGGTCAGCGGCGGATCAATAGCTACTCGCGGAGTATGGTTTTGTTGGGTCTTTTTGTAAGATGCTCAAGCAAATGGGTACTGGTTGTAACAGTCCCGTCACGGTAAGCTATTGGCACGTGCAAGTCCCGCTCTTCAATCTCGGTGAAGGAAGAGAGGAGAGCCGGGACTGAGGCACAGGCCAGGTTATAAACTATTGGTTCTTACTAGTTAGGTGAATGTTGTCTAAGTACACAGTTTAATGTGTAAACCTATGAATTAATCTTGTATCTTCTGTCATCCATTGTCATTTCATTCAGCCTTTTTAGAGCATCCATAATCATGTTGACAAATTTTTGACAACTGTTGAGCTCTTAGCAAGCTTGACGGTTAATTTATCAAGAGTGTCCCCACTTGCAGCTCAATAACCCGGCTCTATTGCTGGGTTATTGAGCCAGTTCCACACTTGTGCTCCTCTGCAACTCAAGTCAATAACTTGTGTTGCAGAGGAGCACTACCTGGGGTGGGAGTTAATGAGTGGGGGGGAAGTTGGGGGGAAGGTTCACTAAAAAGTGACCTGTGAAAGTAGGGACAACTTACCTTATCAAGCTTGATAGAGGTCCATCAATTTATGGACCTCTATTGAGAATCCTAGAGATTTGATAGTTGCCAAGCGCTATCAAGCGGACAAGTGCATCATCTCAATAAAGTTAGCTTATTAAGCCGACTTATCAAGACAATTGTAGATGCTCTTATATGATAAATAATATTTTTTTCTTCTTCTTTTAGATAGAAATAAGGAACAAAGGAATGACAAAGTCTCCTTCTTATACAAATCAACAACATAAGAAATAATCATGAGTCTAAGAATCAAACGTACAATTGTAGCAGAATGGTGTAGACTAAAGATTGTACAGGACTAATATGTAAATGTAATAAGTTAGATTGAAAGTATTTAACTAAGCCTCTCTGCATGTAGGATGCAAGGGCTTGGGCTTTCCTAACTCCTAGCATGGGAGGGGCATGAGCCCAGGGCAGATGCTGTTCTTAATCCATACAGGGCACCACTAATGTGGCCGCCTGTCACGTGAACATTTGGAGCCCTGCTACAAACCTTGGACGGCTTCATTGTTCCTGCCTCATACTGATAATTATTGCACATGAGTCCCATGTGGACCTACTTGGTCTCCCAAGTTTTTAAGTGCTAACCATTGATAACAACAGAGGGGCAAGTATTATTCATATACCCTGGTGGGTTGGGACGCTGCAGACATGAGTTGGATAGAGCTGAAATCTATTTTTCATTCACAGCAGCATCATTACAGCATGTCCAACAAAGTTGACGTCTTTTGAATTAAAAGTAAAAAGGACTCAGGGATCTGTATGATAATAGCCTGATGCTGTAAGCTCTCCACATACCCATGGTCTGAGTCCTTCCTTATCTTGATCAATGGTATGAAGACTCTACTAAAATGTATCATAACAGCTATCAGCCCTAGAGAAAATGAAAATAAAGCTGTCCTAAACTTACCTTTAGGGCAGCAACCATTGCCCTGAGGACTTAAAATGAAAAGACATACCTTAGAATAGGTAATAATACTACATAACATATGTAATACCAACACATAACCCCTAAATATTGAGTACATACCCTATAATATAATAAGTACATACCCTATAATATGTGAAACCTATGGGTGGATCACCTGATCCGTGGAAAGATAAGGAGCATCATCTGGATAAATAACATAACCCATACATGATACTTTAATGCATAAACACACAGTAATAATGAATGGTTTCTGTAATAAGACAAGTGGCTATTCCAGATTAGGAATGCCAAGCCACTAGTATTAACCATAAGCCTCAAACACCATGTCCTAGACTAATTCCAGAACATGTGGTCTAGTAAGTAGATAAATACTGATAAACCCCACATTTTAATTCAACATGGAGGTTGAGAATTACACATGTACTTTTACAAGCAATCAAGCAACCAGCCCACCTGTGCAGTCAGCATAAACCCACTATAAATTATACTCCAGGGGAGAGTGGGAAGCCACCTCCAAGTTCCCTTTACCAAAATCTGAGGGACTTCCCAAACAGCCAAAACTTCCAGAACTTCTTTTCTCCCCCTCCACCTCTCCAAATTTGACCAAGTTGGCTCCCCCCACAGATACATCTACCCTTGTAAGGGGACCCTTGCAAGTCATTGAATTTTCTTCCTTTCTTCTAACTTATACTTCCTTTATTGTTTATTTTGAGTTTTCACTGTTTCTGCACCTCCCTAAAAATCCCATGTTTCATTTTTTCTCCTTATATCAACTTTAATTAGACTAGATTGTGTCATAAATAATAGTTTTTTGTAATTACAACTCTTAGTCCAAATGATTGTTTTTTATATTTTCCTGATTCATGTTCTGATATTAAAATTTGATTAGTAAGAATTAACAACTCATACTATCTGTGACTTAAAATATTTTTTCTTGGCTAATTTGTCTAGCTTGTCTAAAAGAGAATGAGATGCCTGTCTAAGTCAATTATTTACAAGAACTTATTTTTCCTGTCTCTTAAATTTTTATCAATTTCCTTTATTCATTATTGTTTTCTGTAACCACTGTTTGTGCTCTTGTACTTAGACTATTTATACCATAGTCTGAGCAATTACAGGATCAGTTCTCCTCAGAAACAACTTGTTCCCATCCTGAGTCACTCCCTGAGTCTGTTCACAAAAATCCTCCTCCCTTCTTCTCTCAAAATTCTAATGGTTTAAACTGAATGAATCAATTTTCAGCATCATTAATAATATTTCTAGTACTTCATACTCACACCTTTTAGTCCTGGAAGCCTGAGTAGTAGAGTTATTGTAAGGATCCCATATAGATCCTTTGCTTGAGCAGTACCAGAACCAAATCCTTGTGCTTTGGGAGAGACAATTCTAGAACCACAGTATGATTTGATTGCTAGAAAAGTAGAAGTGATGAATTGGGTCTCTCTAAAAGTTAGTAATAGTCCAGAAAAAGGGGATAAAGGAAGTGTAGAGACTGTATAATGGAGATGTGTCTGGTGAGATATTCGAACTCACGACCTCAGCTGAGCTGAGACACATGCTAGAGTGCTGCCTTTACCAACTAGGCTAAAGACACTTGTGACTGCCAGGGTGTTGGTTGGTAGTCCTCATGGTTCAGCAGGTGATACATCATGGTAGAAGATTAACAGGAAACTCAACAGGAAGTAAAGAGGAAAAGGAGAAAATACATACCTAGCAGAGTAGAAGTGATGAATTGGGTCTCTACTGATCTAGGAGGGATGAGTGGTGATTGAGAATAAATAATAAGAGATCTGATTATGTAATACATGTTTTTTGGTGGTGTGAAATATATGGTAATGGAGATTTCAAAGTTATCCAAGTCATTTCATATTCATGTGTGGTGTCAAGATAGTATGATGCGCAATATTGTCTCTTATTCATTTCTCTCTGAGCCACAATCTGATCACTTGTAGTCATTTTATTTATACTTGGCCTACATCAATTAATCATAATTGTCAGCTCTCCTCATTTGTAACCAGTGCCACCTTTGGTCCATTTATGAAACACTTGTACAAGTTGAGTCTGTTCAACCCTCATCCTCTCTGCCTCTTTCATTTTTAAGATCTCAGAACTTTCTAGTTCTAACACAAGCATATATGTAAGGTTCCTTTACATATACATACATCTCCACCCTTAAACCATTAACCACACTGACCTTACTCCTTTTTCTCCTTGCTGTTAAAATAAAGTGTCTGATAGAATTCTTAAGTTCTGAGACAATTAGATTATAAAAAGTAGAGAGGATGAGTGTCAGCCTTAGAGTCAGTGCAGCTGACCTAAAGTCTGCCATGATTTCTCATTCTCTTAATCCTAGTCCCAAATGCTGTATATCTTTTTACCCTGAGTTTTAAATTTTGTTTTGACTTCAGATTCTATTTCCACATTAAACATTAAACTTAGTGTTCACTGAACACTTTGTAATTTCTCAAATCCTTCACAGAGTAATTAAATAAGTAAATATATGCTACAGCTGGCTGTGCCAGTGTATCAGCTTGCTACTATAGCAGAGAAACCTGTCACAAGCATTGAAGACATTAATGTAATAAAAATACATATAAAATACATATAAAATCAATTAAAAGTGAGAATATTATTTGGTGTTCTAAATCTATGCTACATTTAACCTAGGGTAACTCACTTACAAGTACCTAATTCCTACTCCTTGACTAGGTAATTCCACATTGAACATTTAGCAATTACCTTTCAAGATAAAATGTACTTATATACACTCCTCCTGGCCAATGAGGTTGTATAACCTTGTCAGACGGGAGGACTTCCCCTGGCTGACAAGGTTATACAACCTTGTAAGCCAGGAGGAACTCCTCCTGGCCAACAAGGTTTCCCACATGCCAAAGATTGGCATGTGGGGACTTGCTCACGTAATTGAACCGGTCCACCGGTTCAATTATGTGATATCCCACACGCCAAACAATTGGCGTGTGGGACCTGCACACCAATTTCTTTTGGCGTGCGGGGCCTACACACCAAAAAAAAGGATGTGGGGGACCCGCACACCAAAAATTGGTGTGCACTCCCACACACCCTTGTTTTTGGTGTGTAGGACCCGCACACCAAAATCAAATGGTGTGCGGGTTGGCGTTGGCGTGCACCTATCAATTCCCCTACTTGGTACTTATCCCTAAGTTCCATTGGCTTATTCTTGGGGCTGTAGAAATTTCACCAACTCTTGTGGTCAGGAGGAAGACAAGTTGGCGGGTTGATCAAAGGTTCTTGGATGATGAGAAAAAATACAGAGTCTGCCTCAGAGAATACTATATGTGGTCACTTGTCTATTTTGGCAGTTCAACTGTATGATTTACAAGGGCAAAAATGGTTCATTGCTAGAATTTTGAAGAGAAATGCCTAAAATAGGGTTACTAGAAACAAGTGGAGTTAGTGTAGGGTCTAGATTATACATTGCAGAGATGATTTTGGGAAATTAGCCATGCTTTTTTCACCTCAGAGGCCTTATCAAAAGGTGTGTGGGCTTCCCAAATTCCCCTGGGGGACTTAAAGATCACACATAGCTTGCCTGATGGAGTCTTTGAATGTTGACAGTCCCATGTTTTGTGTTTATTGTCATATTTGCCACATTTGAGATCCACTTGGCACCATTTCCCAAAATGGCCCATTTTCAGGCATTTGAAGCACTGCCGTGAAAATTTCTTGAACTGTTTGACTCTATGGAAAAAACCACTCAAAAACAGTCCTTGCTGTTTGACCAGGTGGTCAGCAGTGGTGGTGTCTATGAAAGCTATTCCCACTTTACCTGCCTGGAAAGGGTCCATGGGCTCTCTGGAGCTTCCTAGCCAGTGTGTCCTGAAAACCTTATCTGATGCAATGTCAATTTTTCTCGTAGCTGCATTGTCAGCCTTAGAGCTAATACAATTAGCCTACAAGTCTTCCTTACACACATTTTAAGACCAAAACTTAATCATATCTTTTACAGTTTTGAACTTACACTTGTTTTGACTTCAGATTCTGTTTCCTCATCATATTTTAGCCCTAGTTACAACTGAGCATTTTCTCTATATCTTACTCCTTCACATAGTAATGAATTACTGGTGAATTTATTCTATATACTGTTACACTGTGTTTCAGATGCAAGCTGACCACAAGCCAGCACTGCTTATGTCAGCAAACTATGGAAATTTTCGAGTCTGAGTATCCTCTACACCCCAGAAGATACACAGACTCCAGAATACCACACAACAACCACAAACTTCAGTAAAAGGACTTCAACCAGTTGAACCCAGCAGCTTCCTCAACAAGATTTTGGAATACTAAGTAAGGCTGCTCACTTCTCTGATTACTTCCCAGTCCAACTGTCATTTAATCAACCAGTGAGTCCCTTCTTCTGCAACATCATCAACTCCTCCCAAGTCCTTTATCTCTAGTCTGTCTGTTCTGTCTTATCCTCCCCCCTTTCCCTCTTCCTACTAAGTCACTGGCACACCAATATTGGTATAATTCTATAGGATAAATTCCTGCTTGATAAAGCTTCTCATAAGACCAGATTAATTGATCACTCCTAGATCTTATCCCCCTGCATTTTTGTTGATTTTATCAGGGAAAATTAACCAGGTTTCCATCTAAGGATCCTTGTGTCAGTTTCTTTTGAACAAAAAAAGATTGGCTGGTGTTCAGTTTCCTTTGACCAGGCTCCTTCTCCCAGTTTCATTTGAGGAAGAAGAGGCAGACCCTCAGTTGGCTGCTCCCCAGATCATTTAAGATCTTCTCATTACCATTTCTTAAAGTGTGTTTATTTTCCCACTAAGTAATTTATTACTTAACTTTCCCCAATCCCTTGTGTTCTGTTGTCACTCAAGAGAAACAGGCTCACATGCATCAAGGTTGAATGAGAAGAGAATACTGTGTGCCAATACCAAGTAGGTGATAGGGGTTGTTCCCAGATTGGGATGGATCTGTTTACTCCTGTTGTGTTTGTTGCAATCCAACCACTCCTTTTGTCCACAATTGTTAGAATGAAAGGACACATCACCTGATGGAAGAAAGCAGATAGATTCTACCATAAACGTTTCACAGTGAACAGTGGCTTTCATCTTTTCCAAGACCTCATTGGCCTTCCTGAAAAAAACTTTGGTGCTCACATCCTTCATTGGGGTGGTACCAGCTCTGAAATGGATGATAGTGAGGCCTGGTTGTGCTTCTACCATTTCATTTCTGCTTGGCGGGGGAGGGAGGGTGTTGGGCTAGCTGTGGTAGATGTGTAAGACTTTTTTGTTGTGTGTTAATTGTCCCACCTCAATGGTGATTACTTGGTCCCAGATTTCTCAAAGGTCCCCAATGATCATCTGGAGCTTCCTTTTCTGTTCAGCCTTGCCTTCCAAGGCGGAGGAGTAGTGTTATTGCATCCAATGACAGGCCAACCATTCTGTTATGGTGATGCTTTTCCGGGTCTGTTAAGATTGACTTCAAGTATTTGATCAGGGGGGATTTGGCGGAGGCGGATGCTAGGGGTTGTGGGGGAATGGACCCTAAAAATTGTGAGAATAGCAAGAACTAAAGTTTTATTTCTTGTATCAGACTCATGTATTCATACATATATATTACATGATAGGTGATAAGAAAATGAGACAGAGAAAAAAGAGATTGTGTCTCTTGTACCTAAAGGGTAGAGGTATGGTTGTCTTTGATGGCTGAAGATGTGTTGAGTGATGTGAATGAAGAAGATAGAGATTTGATGTGAAGAGAAGATGGTGTAGGGGATAGAAGTGGAATAGTGGAAAGGAAATATAAAGAAAAGTTTTGGAATGGAGTGGTTCCTAGGAAGTCTGGAACAAGATATGATGATGGCATGTAACTTGCATCAGTTCAGTGAGAATATTTGAGTTGAGTTGATTGGTGTTGAGGGAAGTGAGCTGGTTGTTTGTTGGGGTATGATGATAAGGTGTTTTGTGTCAAATTTCTTTGTAGGAGTAGATATACTTTTATTTTTATGTTGTCCTGCTCACCACATGTGAAGTAGTCAGAAGCTGTAAATTCTACAAACAAATGTTTGACTTGCTTTGGTCATCACTCACGCCACAGCCACCAAGGCTCCTTGGTTATCAGGGGTGGTATGCTGAGATGTGTCATCCTTTGCTTTGTTGCCTGTGGTGACACTAAGGGTTAGTTAGCCTCTTATCATCAGGGTGTATTCTCCTTTTACAATGATTAGTAGATAGAGGGCTTTTTACCATTGGTTGCTGTAGTTATGAATTCATTGACATCCCTTCCTGGGATGTTGGTATTCTGACAAAAATTGTACATCTCCACCATGTTAACTCCATGTTAACGTCCTGGGACACGTCGAGAGTGGTGAGCACGTCGGACCTGTTGTGAATCGGCCCTGCAAGGGTGGTGGTTGGGGGTCTTCCTATGTGGCACGGGGAAAGAGAGAAGTTCTGGCAATGAGGAGGTGTAGTTTTTGGAATTTGGTGGCAGAAAGCGCAGATTTTTCAAAAAATTGATGTACATAGTTGCGGACAGAACTTGGATCAACGGTTGAACACTCGTGTTGTGAGAGCATCCACCATCGTCTTGCTAACTTTCCCACAACTGCGGAGAGGTTAGCGAGTGCAATGGTTACCCTACCGAGAAACCACGCCCTTGTGACTTGGTAGGGGGGCTCTGCAGCTGGCTAACCAAGCGTCCCCACCCTCAGGAAGCGGGGCTGTAGGGGGGGGATCAAGGATTGCATTGTGGGAAAGGAGGGATCTTACCTTTTTTTTTTTTTTTTTAAGTGAAATTTGGCCTTATGCCATTGCACACTATGAATCTATGAGACAAAGTTGAGCTATACAAGAACATCTACGTAAATCAAGCACTACTACAAAATTTGCTAGTGCTATGTATAATCAGGCATGGGACTGAAAACAGTTTAAAGAGGAAGGAAACGGAAAACAAACAGAGTAACAAAGTAACATGGAAGAAAAGAAAAAACACAAATGTTATGAATTAAAATGATTGGGGAATCGGTTTGAGTCCCAAATGAATTTTGCCAAAGCCACTTCAGCTTTCCAATTGTTGAGAACCAAATCAAGACGAAATGATTTAAATTGCATTCAAAGCCGTCTGAGATTCCTCCGCAAAGACAACCTCAGTTTTTGAGTTTGCGGACAGAAATTCATGAAATGCCATACGGTCTCCCTAGCCCCACAAAAGGGACAGAGAGGGTCGAAAATCCTGCAAATTTTTAAAAGAAAATTTTTCAGCGTGCAATGACCTGATGCCAGTTGGTTAATCAGTGAGCTGGATGCTATGTGTAGATCCAAGGGCTGTGGCAGTTTGAGTGAGGGGTTGGCCAATTTGGATCTTCCTATAATTGCCGCCAATTTCTAGGAGTTGCGTGGAGGGGGACTCCAATGCATCCTTGGCCGCCCAATATATCCTTGTGGCCTGGGCACCACACAAAGGTTATCTTCAGGTGAATTGGGAGGAGTGACAGTGATTCATCAATTGCTTTAAGCAGTCCTTGGCCTGGTCTGGGAGACGAGGGGTTGGTTATCCTTTGAAGCACCCCCTGGTTGTCCACCAGGATCAGAATAGCTTGAATGTTCTCGCTTGCAACCAAAGCCTTGGACAATCCAAGGGCCGCCAGGACTCCCACCGCCTCGCTCTCATGATTCGACACAAGGGTGTTGCCGCCAAAGGAGAAAGAACTGAAAACATTCCTTGCTGGACAGACCGCTGCCCCAGCACCTCCTTTCTCCGAATGGAAGGACCCGTCACTGAAAATCGCCAACGCCTCTGGATCTGCATCATATTTAGAGACAATTGACTTAACGGAGGCGATGGCTTCATCTTTTGACACATTTAAGTGCAAGAAATTGATGTTTCGCGCATTGGTTCCACCAAAATCAAAAGTCAGTCAAAATTGTTTGGGGTTCATTCTCATAGCCCGGCTTACCGAGCTCGTTAGAGGTCTCTAAATTTAGAGACCTCTAACGAGAATCTTAAAGATTCCTCAGTTAACAAGGCCTAAAGAGGCCACAAGGGTGGCGCGCGGGGGCTTCGTCTCTGTAAGGGCCTGTACCATAGCGCCTCCCAGCCCGCTGTTTTCTGTTTTTATTGGCCAAAAACGTTTTTGACCAAAAACGCGTACCATAGGGGCTTATTTCAGATCAAATCAAGAAAACGATTTTGTACGTTTTTTGCCTGTTTTCAGAAACACCCCCCCCCCCCTGTTTTTGAAAACAGTTTATGCCTCATCCTTCAATTGCCACTCACAAGTCACACCGGTCTCAGCATGTCCACCCAACAACCCATCCAAAAAAAATCTACCAATTGATCCTGATCTCTTCAATACTGCTTCACTCCCAGGCACATCCAATCTTTCAGATGACCTTTTGCCTCCACCTCTCAACCTTTCCGACAACTCTGATGATAGTAATATTGTAGCGCTTACCGAGCTCGTTAGAGGTCTCTAAATTTAGAGACCTCTAACGAGAATCTTAAAGATTCCTCAGTTAACAAGGCCTAAAGAGGCCACGAGAGTGGTGCGCGGGGGCTTTGTCTCTGTAAGGGCCTGTACCATAGCGCCTCCCAGCCCGCTGTTTTCTGTTTTTATTGGCCAAAAACGTTTTTGACCAAAAACGCGTACCATAGGGGCTTATTTCAGATCAAATCAAGAAAACGATTTTGTACGTTTTTTGCCTGTTTTCAGAAACACCCCCCCCCCCTGTTTTTGAAAACAGTTTATGCCTCATCCTTCAATTGCCACTCACAAGTCACACCGGTCTCAGCATGTCCACCCAACAACCCATCCAAAAAAATCTACCAATTGATCCTGATCTCTTCAATACTGCTTCACTCCCAGGCACATCCAATCTTTCAGATGACCTTTTGCCTCCACCTCTCAACCTTTCCGACAACTCTGATGATAGTAATATTGTAGCAATAGTTCCACCAGCTGCCTCGAAAACCATAACACCAAAGACAATCAAGAAAAGAGAAGAACAAGGCACCAACTCTGAATACACCAGCAAGCTCTCAAAAGCCTCCATCATGCGCTCCAAAGACTCCAGGATCAACTCAAAAACCATGCAAGGCTAGTCCTGAAAACGAAATCTGCAAGGCTCCCCACATATGGACAACCATACAAAAAGAAAAACTTTTGGATCTTATAGCTATCGAAATAGCTGCTGGTCGAGATTGCGACAATGGTAATTTGCAGAGGCTAGGCTGGACAAATGTGATGAATTCTTTCAACAAGGAATTTGACCTCAATCTCACTCGCGACCAAATCAGAAATCAGAAGAATTCTATCCGATCCCTGTACTTTGACTACAAATTCCTGTGCAGCCAGTCTGGATTTGGATGGGACATCGAAAAAAAATGGTCACCGCTGATCCAAGGGCCTGGAGTGAGCTAATCCAAGAACATCCACGACGCAACTTTGGGAAGCTCAAAGATAAGCCGTTTCCCTTGTACAAACTCGCAGAGCAAGTTTTTACCGGCACATTTGCAACTGGTGAACCAGCCGGAAAGTTTCTCCCACCAACCGAGGACCCTGGTACAGTAGGCGAAGCTTCCAGCAGTAACTTGGCAAGGAAAAAACGAAAACAGAAAACGAGGTCTCTGGTTTCAAGCTCATCTGACAATAGCAATGTTGAATTAGCAAATGAAAAGCCTACTGACTCATCAACGGCTCAAGCATCAACAACCTCCAGCAAGAGAGTTCGAGAAACTAAGGGCTCCGTTCTGACTAAGAGTATTGATAGCTTGATTGGTGCAATCCATGATGCCAGTACAACTTTGGCAAATTCAAACATGCAACCATCTCAATCACACAGCTCAGGCACTTCGATCCTTTCCTCTGTCTCATACAATCAAGAGACCATTGGAGAACGCGCACTGAGATCACTGGCCGAAAATTTCTACAAGACAGTCGATGATGCCAACTATGTTCGCTTTGTCTTTGTTCTTGAGGATGAAAAGAACGCTTCAACTTTCTTGTCTTTGATGCAAACCTCAAAGGAAATTTGCCTCAAGTGGCTCGATCAAAAAGTCAAGTCTGCAGAGTCTAATGTAAGTTGTCAACTTTCATTGTTGTTTGTCATTTTTTGCTGTAATTGATCTTCTTCCTTACTCCTCTCCAAAACCAACAATAGATTTGAAGTGTTTTCCAATTCTCATAGCGGCTAAATCAACGACCATAAAAATCAACAACCAACCATAAACCGTTTCATTCCCATGCTCAGCTCTGTCTACCTTTTTTTTTCTGAGCTGTCTTGTCTGGCGTGGAAGTTGATGAATCTGTAAACCTGACAAACAGGAACACATCGTTGTCAACACCGGCAACGCTGTTATCGTACTCCTAAGCTTGAAGTTAATATTGAGGTAGTTAGATCAATCACTGAGCCCCCAGAAGCCTAATCTCTAAGTGTAAGGATCCCGTTTGGATCCTTCACTGCCTATAATCTGTGAGTTCAGAAACAAAGCCTTTTGCTTTGGAGAGACCGGAATTCTAGAACCACAGTATCTTTTGATTTCAATTCTAGCTCAGTAGAGTGGAGAGTCAGTTTGGTCTCTGCGTAAGTACAACATTGATAAGAATGATAATGAAAAGGAGGAAAGAGGAAAGCAAGAAAAGAAGAAGAAGAATAGAGATGAGAATGAGTTGCTTACCTAGCTCAGTAGAGTGGAGAGTCAGTTTGGTCTCTACTGAGCTAGAAGGGGCGCCGGGGAGCTGGGGATTAAGTAGTAAGTGATTATGTAATCTTGAGTCTTGATGTCTTGTGAAACCTGTAGGTGGAGTTTCACAGTCTCCCCCCCTAAAAAAATTGAAGAAAGAAAAGAAAAGGGAAAAAGAGAAGAAAAAAAAAAGGAGAGAAGGAAGGAGAAAAAGAGAGGAGAACTTGGCAAAAGGAGAAAGAAGAAAGGAAGAGGGGATAGAGGAAGAAGAATTTGGAAAGGAGGGCGGAAGAGTGTGAAAGGATATCAAGAGGGAGGAGAAGGAGGGAAGGAGATTGGAAGAAGGTGAGACGAGGTGAATGGGCGAAGGTTGGGGGTCGAAGGAGACGGAGTCGGTGTGGAGTGTCGCCCGGGGAAGGTACCGGTTGGCCGGGTCGTGGAGATTCTGAAAAAAACAATTTGAACGGGTGGTGCTCACAGCGTGGCCGAGATGATGTTTTGAAACAATGGTGGTAGTTAACCCGCGGAGGTGCTACTATGGGAGGAACTTACTTTTGGGTCCTCCAAAAACGTGTCATCCTCCTCCTCGGTGTGGTATGGCTTCAGCTTGGAGATGTGGAAGGTTGAATGTCGGCGGTCGTTTTCCGGCAGGTCGACCGTGACACTCTGTCCGTGGTTGAAAACATTCAGCACCCGGTACGGGCCCTCAAACCTTTCTTTAAGTTTGTCTACGCCGCCCTGATGGCGGCCGCGCCAGTCCGCGGAGTTGAGGAGGGCCCATGAGCCAGGCGTCAGAGGAGGTTGGGCCCGATGGAGCTTGTTGTGTTGAACCGCTTGGCGTACCCGGCTGGTCCACAAGGCGTCACGGGCGTTTGCCCAAGAGTCTTCCCGGTGTTTCACCCACTTTTGGACTGCGGCTGGTGGGTCGGACGGATCCGATAGCGATGGGAATAAATTTGGTTGTCGGCCGAAGAGAAGTTGAAAGGGACTCGATCCCGTTGCTACATTCACCGCTGAATTGATGGCAAATTCGACTGCTGGGAGGGACTCTAGCCATTTCCCTTGGCGCTTCGACGTGAAAGTTCGGAGGATTTGCCCAACCGTTTTGTTGGAGCGTTCGCTGCGTCCGTCGGCCTGTGGGTGAAATGCCGACGACATGTGAAACTGTATGTTCAGTTTACGCATGAGTGCTTGCCAGAAGTTGGAAGTCCAGGTCTTGTCGCGGTTGCTGATGATTGACCTAGGCGCGCCAAAAATAGCCATCCACCCGTTAAAGAGTCGCGATGCTGTCTTGTCTGCCGTATCTGACTGGAGTACCGGGATGATCCGGATGAAGCCGGATAGTCAACAGGTACATGTAAGAATCATATCGTAATGATTTGAAGATTTCAGTGGGCCGACGAAGTCGATTGCCAGGTCAGAGAGTGGTAGTCTAGGGACGTCAGGCGTGAGCATCTTCCCAGTCGGGGCGGTTGTTGGCGCTTTTGTCCGTTGGCAGACCGCGCAGCATTTAATGAAGGTCGCTGTTTCTGGTCCCATGCGGGGCCAGAAGAAATCGCGTCTGAGTTCTGAAATAGTCTTGAGGTAGCCCAGGTGTCCGAGTCGGATGTGGGCCTCCTTGATAAGACGACGACGGGTGTCTCCTCCCTCCGGGATCACTAAGCGGTTGTCAACGACCATGAGCCCGTCAATCTCTGTGCAGTTGCCCCTCAGAGGTAGGACCTTTTGGAGCGCAACACAAAACGGGTCGGCTGCGTAACCGGCGATGATTGCCTCTTTGAGTGAATGGGACAGCGTAGTCCCTAGCTCGGTCAACGCTGCAACCGATTGAACCTCTGCAAGCGACGTCGGGGTCCCTTCTTCGCCCATGTCCTTCCGGGATAGGGCGTCGGCAACTGTGTTGTCCTCGCCTTTGATGTAGTCAAAGTTCAGGTCAAAGTCAGCTAAAATCTCCGTCCACCGCGCTTGTCTGCGGCTCAAGTTCCGTTGTTTCAAGAGGTAAATAAGGGAGTGATGATCCGACATAACATTGATTTTCATCCCAAGAAGTAACATTTTCCACTTCTGTAGTGCGTGGATCACCGCAAGGAGCTCTTGCTCGTGGACGGGGTAGTTTCGCTCCGCCGGTGTCATGAGATGAGATTCATAGGCGATCGGTGAGGCTGATTTCCATTCTTTGCCTTGGAAGAGGGCTGCTCCGAGTCCAGCACCGCTGGCGTCCGTGAAGAGCCAGAGTGGATTGTCCGACTCATAATCAATGTTCTTGAGGCAAGGGAGGGAAGTCATGATCTTCTTAATGTTGAGGAACGCTGTCTCTTCCGCTTCGCCCCACCTGAACTCCTTGGGATCAAGTTTCGTACTGGTCAGGGGTGTCAGCGTGCCCACATATTTCTCCAAGCCCCAGATAAATTTTTTCATCCACTGTACCGTCCCTAAGAATTTCTTCACTCCCTTAGGTGACCGAGGTGACGGCCAGTCCAGAATTGATTTGACCTTCTCGTTGTCTGCGCAGACCCCGTCTTTGGATATCCAGTGCCCTAAGAATTTGATTTTTCGTCGAAAGAGTTGCGTCTTTTTCGGACTACAATACAGGTTGGCCGCCCGAAGGCGTTCCAGGACTTGGCGAACGTGTTTCTCGTGGTCCGTAAAGTTGTCAGAAAAGATCACGATGTCGTCAAGATATACAACGCAGATCTGGTTAATGAGCTCACCAAGGGCTTCTTCCAATCTGGCTTGATGCGTCGCGGGTGCATTGGTCAGACCCATGGGAATGACCACCCATTCGTAGAGTCCCCAGGGAGTGCTGACGGCCGTGAGTGGAATATCCGCTTCCCGCATTCTCGTTTGGAAGAACGCGTTGGTCTGGTCCAGTATGGAGAAGACTTTGCCTGATGCTACCACCCGGATGAGTTCATCGACGTTGGGTAAGGGGGATTGGTCGCGGACGGTGTGTTTGTTGAGGACGCGATAATCGCAGACCCAGCGTGGAAGTGCTGAACTATCCTTTTTCGGTATGATCATGCTGGGGGAAGAATATTGACCCGAGGCCCGGCGAAGGCGTCCTGCTTCCACATGCTGGTCTAGCAGTTTCCGCCACGCTGGCAGATGCTTTCGAGGGTAAGGGTATTGTCGTTCGTTGATGATGGCATTGGGGTCGGTGAGAATGATTTTATGGCGTACTCGAGAAGTTTCCGTCTGCAGTTTTTTCTGAAATGAGCCGTCTTGGAAGAGCTCGTCGCAGTCAGCTTCATCAGTGATAGGTGGGATGTCTGAGGGGAAGAGGTCCTCAAACTCCCCCAGTATTACCTGTTCGGAGTTCCCACACGGGTATTCCAGTGGTGAATTGGGGGGGGTGACTTCAGTCTTGGGTGGGTTCAAATTCTTTTTATTCATTGCGGAGAGCAGTCGATAATCAAGAAGGGTACAACGCGATTTGTCGCAGTAGAGGGCATTTTGTGAAATAGAAACTGAAAGGTTGAAATGGGAGAGGAAGGGGATTCCCAGGATCATATCATACTTGCCTTTCACCGCGCCTATCCGCAGACGGACATCGTCGAAGGTGAGGGAAGACATGGGTTCGGTGAGCGACGTCGTTACAAAGTGCCGGATGATGATGGGTTGTTGAGTCGGGTCGTCCAATGCAAGTTGGACAATAGAAGGATTCTTCAGGAGTTTGAATTTGAGTCCCGCCGTCCGTGCCGCGCTCTCCGTGATGAGGTTCAGCTCAGAACCTGTATCAATTAGACCATGTAAGTCCTTCCCTTGGACAGAGAACTTGATGATTAGGCGGCGAGGATGGGGAGGGGGCACGTACCCTTCGTTGTTGGAGGATCGAAGCTCCTTGTCAAGGGCCGCCAGTGCCGCTACCGCCGCTGGTTCTAATTCAGGGAATAGTCCCTCGTCGGATATGCCGGCTACAGTGGCTGCGCGCCCCGTTGGTCTTCCCGCCGGAGGTTGTGTTGGCTTGCCGGCGGTCATAGGGCCTTGGGACCGGCCTTGGGGTGGCTTCTGATCGGCGGGTCGAGGAGGAGTCACAAAGGAATCGGGGATTGTCAGCCACTGAGTACATATCACAGTACCTGACATGTACCACGTAACTGCAAACATTATTAATAATTATTATCTCTAATAATAATTACTATTCTTATTAATTATTATTACTATTTATTATCATTATTTATTCTAAATAACTCCACGTAATATTAATTATTATCCTTAATAATAATTACTATTCTGTAGTTATTATTATTATTATACCTTCATTATTATTACATTAATATTAATATTATTAAAGTACATTAATTACATTAATTAATATAAATACTTTAATAATATATTCATTAATAAACTCATGAATAATTCTGGTTAAGCTATGTACTCCTGTTATACAAGATACATAACTTGTAGGCCTTTGCCCCCCTGTCACGTGAAATATCCAGAGTAACAGATATCACTCTTTCCCCTCTGATTACGCCCACATTCCTTAACATTGGAATATTTCACGCATAAGATATGTAATTTAATATCTTATTAATAAAAGAACTTATTAATATTATAATAATTAATACTTATAAGATGTACCAATAATAAATGACATCATTATAAGTTAATAACTTTATTAATATTAATAACAGATCAATTAATACAAATGTCATGATGTGATCCAATCCCACTAAGGACTACTGATCAAAGATGTGTCCCATAACACAGCCTTAGTAGAAATCACATCATAAACATTAACAGATCCTCCCAAAAGGATCTGTCTTGCCCCTGAAGTTCCACAGTACCTCCCAGGTCATGGAAGCGCTCACAGTTCCCCCTTGAGGAGCTCTTACAATATATAAACAGACTGTAAACAGTTGTTTATCCCCCAGAGAATATTTAGAACACCACAGCACAGTACATACCTTAGAGTTATTTACCTTGCTTAGTTCCCCATTCTCCAACAATCCCCCAATTCTGGATAATCTATAGTTTAATACTGTTATTACCTCAAGAATTGGCCACAACCTACCTTCAATAAGGTAGAAACCACGAACCCAAGTGAGTACCTCCTTGGATGCCTATTAATACTCTGTATTGATTTGGATGCGCCTAATTAGAGCAATTAGAGCAAGCCTCTCAGACAAGATTACTGATTGAGGAAGTACCTTTTTACAGGACTTAACTTTACCCAAACCACTTTTAATCATCAACCTACCTTAGTTACAACCAATAACCACGGTTAGTTCCACACCCAGGCTGACAATTGGGGGTCTGGCCTTTATTTATCCGTGATTTTTTCACCCTCTTACCCTTAAAAAATCATCTCTAACACCTCCTTACCTTTTTATTTGTCGTGAAAATGGCCCTTTAATAGATGCCAGAGATCATTTGTGACTTTAAGAAGAACTCAAACCTATTCCAACAAAGACATTACCAATTGGACAACCCTGACAATATTACCACGTCACAACTGGTTATCAAAACTGAAGTTATAGAAGGAGAAGACCAATTCTATAACTGTACCTGGACGAAAATAAAACAACTTAGACTCACCAACATTTATTCCCCTGACGGTACTTTAATTAATACTGAAGAATCTGACGTGTTGACTAAAGAAGAGCACACAAAAATTGTCAGAAAAGAACTTAAATCAGCTTTAGAAGAAAGGGATCCACCCTTTAATGACATATTTTGTGATATAATTTCCTCTAACAATACTTACGTGTCTGTTCCCCCCTTTTTTGATTGTGACCCCCCAGCAGTCCCTAGACATCTACTTAGAAACAGTAGAAGAAATAAAGATCCTAGATTGACTGCATTCAACTACAGAAAATATAAAAAATCATAAAAATACCGCTTGTTTTTTTTTCTATATTTCTTATCTCTAAAAAATTATAAAATTGCAATAAAAACAGAGTCTGCTACCCAAATTTGAGTCTAAGAAAAATAAAAAACCCTACAAAAAATTGAGAAAAAACTCGAAATTATAAACTAAAAAACATATAAAAAAATTAAAATCCAATATCTGGCTGAAGATATTGATCAAAAACAAGAAAAAAGCGCCTTTTTTATAATAAAATCTCTTCAAAAATCTACGTTCTAGTAGATCTACTACTCATAGAGAAATTCTGAGTAGACCATTCGAACCGCAGTAGTAGGTTTACACTACTAAAATCTCGTTCCCTTACTCTCTAGAGCCTCCATTCCCAAGGCACTAGTCACATCATCCCTACAAATCCTCCTCGATCACGAATTACATAGTGGTAATACCCATAGTTACCGCATACAAGTGGTAATACACACCGTAGTACATACCGGGTGTATACTACATAGTATAAAAGTGATCGGAAGATTGATCTTCTAGCTTGATCACGTGTTACATACTGTATTCCCCGGATATTCCAGGATCTACAGTATACATAAGTGCGCCGACGCACTTCTGGAAGTTCCAGCATACATTCTACAGTATAACACACGGATAAGACCCTTATATCCGATCATAACAATCGTCGACGTTAGACTTTCTCACTCAATACTTGAGCTATCAAGGTGTTGAGTAGATCAAAATAACGGGAAAAATCAGCCGCATTCAACTGTCTGATTTATTCCATTATTACACATCGGGAACAGTGTGTATTAGCCCCGTCGAGACTTTTTTATCTCACAAATCACGTTTCAGAGTCACTCCGTGATTTGTACATAGTAAAAAAGTGTAAATTAAACTAATTAAAAGTAAATTAGATCATTTCTGATCATATTTACACATTATCTCTCACCCTGAAAGGAAGACTAATCCCCTTTCAGGAATATCTCACAAATCACGTTGAGTCTCTCCGTGATTTATCCAAAATAAAAATAAAATTAGTATAAACTAATTAAAATCAACTATAAAACAGATCAATTGATCAGTTTACATCTATTTTTCTCCCCCTGAAAGGAAGAATAATACCCTTTCAAGGACATCTCACAAATCACGTCGAGTCTCTCCGTGATTTGAACAAATAAAAAACAATTAAAAATAACAAATTTCACTGTCAAACAGATCAAATTGATCAGTTTACATCCACTCTCTCAACCTGAAAGGAAGACTAATCCCCTCTCAGGCACATCTTACTAAAATTTAGCTCAATTTTTGTCATTTCCACCTGGAAATTTAGACATAAAAACAGCCTCTTTTCAAGTCTTGTCACACTCACAACAAGCCACTTGATTTCACCGCATAAAAATCATAGTAACACTACTATTACTCTCAATAAAAGTAACAAATTTACATTACCTTATATCTCTTTTCTCCATAAAACAACAAACCTTTAAGCCCTCTTCAAAGAAAAATTCTGAAGAGTAAGCAAACATCTTTAAATAAGTAAAAATATAACACATTTTTACTAATTTTCTTTTTGTTTTAGTGTCCACCAACGTAGACAAACTTACCCCTGAATTGGACATTTTGAGAGTGTCTGACAAGACCACTACAGCCCGTGACACCAGAGAAACCTCTGAGATTACCACTAACAGAGAAACCTCTGTTACTCCATCAGACAAGTCATCTGGTGAATTAAATTTTAAAACAAATTTTCCTTATAAAAATCTCCTACTAACAACTTTTTACGCATTTTTACAATGACTCCTCCTTCCCTTAGAAATAGAGGTTACAATGGCCGCACCAGGGAGCCAGAGCCAAGACTTGGATTTCCACCAGCGTCAGTTTTGCCCCCTGGCAAACAAGAATCTTTAAATAAAATCATTTATAGAAGTAAAAAAACTGATAATCAGTCAATTTCTTCTGCTTCTAGTAACAGCAGAGGAAAAATTCGAAAGGTTTTATTACAGGATGAAGGAGAACAAATATTGGTTAAAGGATGTAAAGAACAGGAGCAGCTTCAATGCAGTGAAAGCCCATCTAAATTACTGCCAGGAGGATTTCCGTCATATGGTCAGCCTCAAAGGGCTACCAGCAACCCTCTACCGCACCAAGGATTGGAATCCTCTTCATTTATCTCCAGGAATCCTTTTCTCTCCCCCCAATCCTTCCAACACTCCAATAAGAACCCAAAATCCCCGTGGTCCCAAGGGCAGAAATGTCAATTCCAGACATCCCAGGAACACAGGGAAGAATACCCAATGGAGAAACCAGATCTATTCAGAAATGGTACGCCTAGGGAGATCCCTCCAAGGGACTTATCAACATCTGGAGCAAGGCAAAATAGCCCGTCAAGAGCGCCAGATGGAAGAATCCCCATAACTTGTAACACTTCCCCATCATCTAGTCAGAAAATTAGAACACAAAGTTCCCCATGTGTAATAATTAATGACTCCAATAAGTCTACTTGTACTCCTGAACAACATCAACAAATTACCACATTCCAACATGTAGTAAATGCTATGAACAATAGTAACAAAGCTCTATCCAATGACTTACAAGAATTATGCCGTAAAATTATGAGAGCTACAGATGAGCAGGTGAACTCAGAAGATAGTACATTATATCTTATTCAACAGAGGTTGACTGAAATGGATACAAAAATTGATATGTTTCATGTAGAATTGGATGATCATTGTAAAACATTTAGTAAACAACTGTCTAATTCTATGACCAGAATTGATGACTGGGTTGAAGAGCAAGGTAATTCCAACCAAGATCTTGTTAAGAAAGTGGAACAATTGGAATTAAAAATTCAGAATTTACAATCAGATACTACTAATAAAGTAGATTCTCAATTTAGAACCTTTGAAGATGTAGTGAACAGAATTGAGAAACAGTTCACATGTGTTACGTCAGAAATGACCAAAAACAACTCAGATATCATGCACAAGTTGGAAGAACTCCTGACTAGAGATGCCCAACCAAGAAGCAGACATGATACTATTAATGACATTGGAGATGACAGTCAATCTATTCCTCCAGTCATTACAACTCAATTGGCCAATTTAACCCCTTCACCTTTACAGAATACCCAAGTTGAACCAAGCAGGGATCAAACTGCTACGCCAACTCTCAATACTCAACAAATTAGAGTGGCCACATCCACCATTAATAGTTTGGATGAAGACAAGGCCATCCACAAATTAGTATTAGCAGGTCTGCCAAAGACTAATGAGTGGCTAACCTTTTCTGGAGTGGGAGAATATGACCACTTTAAATTTATTGATTGGATTGATAACTTGAAAGAAGATACTAATGCCCCTGATCAAATTATATGCTCAAAATTGAATTCAATTCTTACTGGAGTTGCAAATTCATGGTATAATTCTAGGAAAAAAGAAGTACCTGGCAATAAAAATTGGTTATTCTGGAAAAAGGAAATCATTAATAAATTTAGCACTCCTGAATGGAAGAGAAAAGTGAAAACCAACTTCAGAAGAAGCAGATTTGACATACTGAGTGATGTAGAACCATCTGATTGGGTTACACAACAAGTGAACAGAATTAAAGCCATTGAAAGAGATGTAGACAATGCCTCTATTAATGATAAATTACTTGGACAATTAGATCATAATACTGAGTACATGATGCGTAGAGTTCTACAAAGTGACAGTGATTTAACTGAATTCATCAATCAACTGGAAAGTCTTGTCAATGTTAAAAGAAAGGACAAGAAAGAAAAGTATAAATCTGTCAAAAGAGATAATTATAAAGATTCCAGGAAATCAGACCAGAAGGAAACCAAAGACACTTCTGAGAAAGAAATTACGTGTTTTGAATGTGGAAAGAAAGGACATAGATCCAATAAATGTCCCAATAAGAAATCTAGTAAGAAAGTACACTGCATTGAAAACATTGATGATAACTTGGTCCCCATTAATGATGATTCCCAATCTAGTATAGAATCTTTACCAGATGATTCTGATTCTGATTCCATTGATTCTGACTCAGATATTCACAGTACTCATGCCATTGTTTCAAAAGATGAATTGATCATATCTAATATTTCTAAAATGGAAGATAAATTCAGACCTGTAAACATTAAGAAATTACACTTGTCAAATGAGATGCATTCTGGAAAAATACATAAGACTGGTGGTACTAATATCACTAATATAATATGTAACAAGTTTAAACTTAAATGTTTAATTGATGGAGGAGCCTTCTGCTCTATTATTGGTCCCAATTTATTAGATAAGATATTGCCTCAATGGAAGAAAGAATTAATCCCCATTAATTCTGAGAAATTCTACAGTTGTAACAGTAAATTGAAACCACTAGGTATTATCAAATTAGATATTATATTCCCCCATAACAAACAAAGTATTCAGATTACCGCTGAATTAATAGTTATGGAAGATTTTAAAATGAAATATATCATTTTAGGAAATGATTATATCATTAATTATGGAATAGATGTGATAAATTCTAATGGAAGATATTTTACCTTCAATGGCGACATTATGAACAAGTTTGAACTTGGAATAAGTGACAAAATGAACCTGGAGCAACTTGAATGTAATTCTATCAATAATTCTAACTTTGATAATACAATATTAGAAGCAAAGATTGCTGAGAATTTAGATGATGAGCAATTAAAGGAACTAAAGAACTTGCTACATAAAAAGAAACTTGCATTTGCCACTGCTGATGAACCCTTTGGAAGCATTAGAGGACATGAAGTAAGAATTAATCTTAATACTACTAGACCTTATCCTCCTGCTTTAAGGAAAGCTGCTTATCCTGCTTCCCCCAGAAGTAGAGAAGCTTTACAGCAGCATGTTACTGAATTAGTAAGAATGAATGTCTTACGCAAAGTGGGAGCAAATGAAAATGTAGAAGTTACTACCCCAGTTATTATTGCTTGGCATAATGGAAAATCAAGAATGGTTGGAGACTTTAGAGGTCTTAATAACTATACCATACCTGATAGATACCCCATGCCCAAAATCAGTGAAGCACTGACTCAGCTAAAAGATGCTAAATTCATAACTTGTATGGATGTACTCAAAGGTTTCCATCAGAATGTAATTCATGAAGACAGTAGATATTTGATGAGAATAATATTACATATGGGAATATATGAGTACCAAAGAATGCCTTTTGGAATTAAGAATGCCCCCTCTCACTTCCAAAGAATGATGGACATAGAATTCCACAAAGAATTACGTGAAGGCTGGCTTATTATCTACATTGATGACATCATTATTTTTAGTCAAGACTGGAAAGAACATTTGGAAAAACTTTCAATAGTTTTAGACAGAGTTACAAAAATGAATATGAAAATATCCATGAGCAAATGTCAATTTGGTTTTAAGGAATTAAAAGCACTTGGACATATAGTTTCTGGACTTAGTATTGCTATTGACATGAATAAAGTGGCTGCAGTATTGCTTAAGCCCATGCCAACTAATGTCAAGGAATTACAATCATTTTTAGGTTTTGCTAGTTATTACAGGCAACACATTAAAGACTTTGCTAAAATTACTGGGCCCCTGTACCAAATTACTAGTCCAAACACTGCATATGAGATGACGTCCCCCAGAGTAGATGCATTTAATAAAATCAGAGAAATGTTAACATCTGCCCCTATATTATTAATGCCTGACCCTCACAAGCCTTACAAATTATATGTAGATGCAAGCATGGAAGGACTTGGAGCTGCTTTACATCAAGTACAAGATTTACAGGACATTCCCAAAGAAGGAGTAATATGTTATATTTCACGCACACTTAAGGACAGTGAGAAGAAATATGGTGCTAGCCAACTAGAATGCTTATGTCTAGTATGGGCCTTAGACAAATTATATTACTACTTGGATGGTTGTGATTTCGAAGTTATTACTGATTGTAGTGCACTCAAAAGTTTACTCAGTATGAAAACTCCCAACAGACATATGTTAAGATGGCAAATTGCAATCCAAGAATGGAGAGGAAGTATGACTATTGTCCATAGAGCTGGAAATATACATAAAAATGCTGATGGTCTCAGTAGATGGTCTTTAGAAAATCTACCAGAAAATCCTGCTTGGGATGGAGAAATAGCGGCAAAAATTATGTGCCTTTTTCCACTAATTAATGATGCAAATAATCCTGCTTATGATGACCCTTCTGAAACCTATGACATTCTTGGACTTCATGTTACTGAAATGAAGGAAGAATTTTGGGATGAAATACGTGAAAGTTATAACCTGGACAAGAATTGCTCCACTCTTAAAGAAATTCTACAAAGTAAACATAAAAACCTGGACTTGATTAATTCTTTAGAAGAACCTTGGTCTACTGCCTTTAATGAAAACAGATTTTCACTTCTGGATGGATTGATATATCATAGAACCAAACATACTAGCGTAGTAGTTCTGGCTAAAAAGGAACATATTAATCTTTTTCTTAAAGAATGCCATGATAATATCACAGCAGGACATTTTTCCTTTGACAGAACTATAGAAAGAGTTAAACATATAGCTTGGTGGCCCCATTATAGAAATGCAACCAAGGAATATTGTGAATCTTGTGAAAGATGTCAAAAAGCAAATAAAGCTACTGGAAAAAGATATGGTTTACTACAGGAAATTGAAGAACCAACAGAAAGATGGTCTGTAATTAATATGGATTTTGTTACAGGATTACCTCCAGCTGGAATGAATAACTACAATTCTGTACTAGTAGTAGTTGACAGATTCTCTAAAAGAGCTAAATTCTTGCCATGTCATAAGGAAAATAATGCATTTGATGTAGCTCTACTATTTTGGCAAAAGATTATAGCTGATGTAGGATGTCCTAGATATATTATTACAGACAGAGATCCAAAATTTACATCTGAATTCTGGAAAGGTTTATATGATTTATGTGGCACTCAATTGAAGTTCTCTACAGCTTATCATCCTCAGACTGATGGATTAGCTGAAAGAATGATTCAAACCTTGGAAGATATGATTAGAAGATATTGTGCTTATGGTCTAGAATTTAAAGACAAAGATAATTACTCACATGACTGGTGTTCACTATTACCAGCATTAGAATTTGCTTATAATTCCAGTAAACACAGTAGTACTGACATTACTCCTTTTGAATTAGAAAGAGGATGGATACCTTGGTTCCCCAAAGAATTAGTTCTCTCTAAATCAGTAACAATTCACCCCAATGCCACTAATTTCCATCAAATGATGACTAAAACTGCAAATTACGCAGCAGAATGTATTAAGAAATCTTTTGAATATAATAAGAATAGATGGGACAAAACCCATAAGGTTCACCAATTTAAAGTTGGAGATCAAGTTCTTATTTCTACATTTAATTTTACTAATTTAACAGGACCCAAGAAACTCAGGGACTCCTATGTTGGACCTTATACAATTAAAGCTTTACATGGTGCAAATGCAGTAGAAGTTATATTAACTGGAGAATTAGAAAGGAAACACCCCACATTCCCAGTTAGTCTAATCAAACCATTTATTCCTAATAATGATGATAAATTTCCTCTAAGGAAAGATAACATTAGAGTTGTGATACCTCCAGTAGAGAAAGACCAACTCATTAAAGTTAAGAAAGTTATACAACATAGAAAAATTAGAAAGAATAATGAAGATGTTAAACAGTACTTAGTCAGATATAGTGGATCCAAAGAGGATGAATGGCTTACAGCTGATCAGATCCCTGATTCAGAAAGAATTCTGAGACAATACAGAGTTGACAAAAGAAACCATTAAGAAATTTTTTTAGTCAACCCTTTTTTAGAGGGAGGAAGTGTCAGCCACTGAGTACATATCACAGTACCTGACATGTACCACGTAACTGCAAACATTATTAATAATTATTATCTCTAATAATAATTACTATTCTTATTAATTATTATTACTATTTATTATCATTATTTATTCTAAATAACTCCACGTAATATTAATTATTATCCTTAATAATAATTACTATTCTATAGTTATTATTATTATTATACCTTCATTATTATTACATTAATATTAATATTATTAAAGTACATTAATTACATTAATTAATATAAATACTTTAATAATATATTCATTAATAAACTCATGAATAATTCTGGTTAAGCTATGTACTCCTGTTATACAAGATACATAACTTGTAGGCCTTTGCCCCCCTGTCACGTGAAATATCCAGAGTAACAGATATCACTCTTTCCCCTCTGATTACGCCCACATTCCTTAACATTGGAATATTTCACGCATAAGATATGTAATTTAATATCTTATTAATAAAAGAACTTATTAATATTATAATAATTAATACTTATAAGATGTACCAATAATAAATGACATCATTATAAGTTAATAACTTTATTAATATTAATAACAGATCAATTAATACAAATGTCATGATGTGATCCAATCCCACTAAGGACTACTGATCAAAGATGTGTCCCATAACACAGCCTTAGTAGAAATCACATCATAAACATTAACAGATCCTCCCAAAAGGATCTGTCTTGCCCCTGAAGTTCCACAGTACCTCCCAGGTCATGGAAGCGCTCACAGTTCCCCCTTGAGGAGCTCTTACAATATATAAACAGACTGTAAACAGTTGTTTATCCCCCAGAGAATATTTAGAACACCACAGCACAGTACATACCTTAGAGTTATTTACCTTGCTTAGTTCCCCATTCTCCAACAATCCCCCAATTCTGGATAATCTATAGTTTAATACTGTTATTACCTCAAGAATTGGCCACAACCTACCTTCAATAAGGTAGAAACCACGAACCCAAGTGAGTACCTCCTTGGATGCCTATTAATACTCTGTATTGATTTGGATGCGCCTAATTAGAGCAATTAGAGCAAGCCTCTCAGACAAGATTACTGATTGAGGAAGTACCTTTTTACAGGACTTAACTTTACCCAAACCACTTTTAATCATCAACCTACCTTAGTTACAACCAATAACCACGGTTAGTTCCACACCCAGGCTGACAGGGATCTTAACGTACGAACGGTCAATCTGACCGGAACACGCTCCCGGTGCGCTCCCGCAGCTTTTCTTGCAGAAGCGGCAGAGGCCGATGGAGTCGAGATAGGCGTGAAGTCGCCAAATACCATCTTCTCTGGCTGGTCGGCCGGTGGATTGGGCGGATGCCGGAACAGATGACGACGGGTTTCCCCGGGTGCGGCCCGAGGATCGCTTGGAGATGCCTTCCCAGAAAAGTGAGGCTCTGTCAGCCTGGGTGTGGAACTAACCGTGGTTATGGGTTGTAACTAAGTTAGGTTGATGATTTAAAGTGGTTTGGGTAATGGTTTAAGTCCTGTAAAAAGGTACTTCCTCAATCAGTAAGTCTTGTCTGAGAGGCTTGCTCTAATTGCTCTAATTAGGCGCATCCAAATCAATACAAAGTATTAATAGGCATCCAAGGAGGTACTCACTTGGGTTCGTGGTTTCTACCTTATTGAAGGTAGGTTGTGGCCAATTCTTGAGGTAATAACAGTATTAAACTATAGATTATCCAGAATTGGGGGATTGTTGGAGAATGGGGAACTAAGCAAGGTAAATAACTCTAAGGTATGTACTGTGCTGGTGTGTTCTAAATATTCTCTGGGGGATAAACAACTGTTTACAGTCTGTTTATATATTGTAAGAGCTCCTCAAGGGGGAACTGTGAGCGCTTCCATGACCTGGGAGGTACTGTGGAACTTCAGGGGCAAGACAGATCCTTTTGGGAGGATCTGTTAATGTTTATGATGTGATTTCTACTAAGGCTGTGTTATGGGACACATCTTTGATCAGTAATCCTTAGTGTGATTGGATCACATCATGACATTTGTATTCAATGATCTGTTATTAATATTATTAGAGATAATATCTTATAATGATGTCATTTATTATTGGCACATCTTATAAGTATTAATTATCATAATATTAATAAGTTCTTTTATTAATAAGATATTAAGGTACATATCTTATACGTGAAATATTCCAATATTAAGGAATGTGGGCGTAATCAGAGGGAAAAGAGTGATATCTGTTACTCTGGATATTTCACGTGACAGGGGGGCAAAGGCCTACAAGTTATGTATCTTGTATAACAGGAGTACATAGCTTAACCAGTATTATTCATGAGTTTATTAATGAATATATTATTAAAGTATTTATATTAATTAATGTAATTAATGTACTTTAATAATATTAATATTAATGTAATAATAATGAAGGTATAATAATAATAATAACTACAGAATATTAATTATTATTAAGGATAATAATTAATATTACGTGGAGTTATTTATAATAAATAATGATAATAAATAGTAATAATAATTAATAAGAATAGTAATTATTATTAGAGATAATAATTATTAATAATGTTTGCAGTTACGTGGTACATGTCAGGTACTGTGATATGTACTCAGTGGCTGACAGGCTCGGCTTTCAAAGGTGCTGTAATAGAATGGCTCCTGCAAGAGGAGTTGGTGATTATTCACCTCGGCTTGGAGGTTGTCCGCCATGCCGAGGGTCATCGACTCGGCTAGTGTGAAGTCGGTTGTGTGAGCCGCTGTCGGCAAGTCGAAGTTCATTAAACTTTGCAGGGACCGGGCCCGCGTACTGTAGGTCAAGAAGGACTCGGAGCCGGTCATCCGTAGGTTTCTGAGTTGAGCGCGGAGAGACGTGCGCCACAATGGGGGGAGTGCAAATTGAAACAGGCGGTGTTTAAAGTTGGTCCAGGATCGAGTTAAGAAGTCGTCGATCCCGCCGGCGTAGAATGAGAGCACGTTGGTCTCGCGGATGAGCCGTCCTGTGATACGGATCTTATCCTCGTCGTGGCTGACCCCATTGGTGGCAAAGTAGATCTCCACCCCCCGGATCCAATTAACGAAGGGCTCCACCTGTTGGAAGGGGCCGTTGAAAAGGGGTCCGTCGGTGGTGCGGAAGCGTTGCAAGTCAATCCGGTTGGGTTCAACCCGGTTCGTGTCTGGCTGGTCAGTTTTGATTGTCAGCCGCAGAAGCGCTTCCTCGAGGCGGCTGATGCGGTCAGCATCGGCTTGGCGAAGTTCCATCACCGCGGCACAATCGGCATTGGCTTGGTCGATGCTGCGGTGTTGCAGCTTGATTACGCCCTCCAAGTAGTCCTGCATCGACAGGGAGTCGGGTCGGGAGGGTGGTCGGGTGCCAGGAGGTGGTTGGGTCGATGGGGCGGCTGGCATCTGAGGTGTGGGGGCTGTCTGTTCAGTGGACATGGTTGGTGGTGGAGACGATGGAAGTGGGGGGAAGTCAAGCCGAGGCGCGAGCGCTGCTGCTATCTTGGCTTTGCGCTTAGCTGCGTTTGCTGCTCGGAGAATCGCTTCTGGGTCCGACAGAGGTATAAGAGCGTCGGACTGAGAACGAGTGGTCATGTACCAGTCGGAGCGATTCGAGGGTTGTAGGTGTTTGGTTCAAGAAAAAAAAAAGTGTAAGGATCCCGTTTGGATCCTTCACTGCCTATAATCTGTGAGTTCAGAAACAAAGCCTTTTGCTTTGGAGAGACCGGAATTCTAGAACCACAGTATCTTTTGATTTCAATTCTAGCTCAGTAGAGTGGAGAGTCAGTTTGGTCTCTGCGTAAGTACAACATTGATAAGAATGATAATGAAAAGGAGGAAAGAGGAAAGCAAGAAAAGAAGAAGAAGAATAGAGATGAGAATGAGTTGCTTACCTAGCTCAGTAGAGTGGAGAGTCAGTTTGGTCTCTACTGAGCTAGAAGGGGCGCCGGGGAGCTGGGGATTAAGTAGTAAGTGATTATGTAATCTTGAGTCTTGATGTCTTGTGAAACCTGTAGGTGGAGTTTCACACTAAGCTCCATCACTGAGCTCGTCAATTGCTGAGCTCGATCTCCATCGCTGAGCTCCACAGCTCAATCGCTGAGATCGAGCTCAGCAAGTGAGCTCGATCTCAAGCACTGAGCTCCACAGCTCAATCGCTGAGATCGAGCTCACTTGCTGAGCTCGATCTCAATTGCTGAGCTCCACAGCTCAATCGCTGAGCTCCAGCTCACAGCTGAATTGCTGTGATGGCTCAACGAGGATGAAATGCTGAGCCTAAGAAGATCAAATGTGGCTTTAGACAAATAGAAAATTCCTACAATGAATTGCTAGTATAGGAGACATATTGGTCCCACAACTTCTTAGCAAGTCGATCTCGTTGGATTTTCATAGCTGCATCCTCCTGGGAATTACTGTAACAGTTTTTTGAACCAGATTCGGAGGTCCAGTTTTCAGTATCATTTTCATCGGCAAGGAGAGATTCAAGTGATTCATGTTTTTGTATGAAGTTCCAGAGGCAAGAGAGCGCATAAATCAGTTTTATTTGCTTCCCAAGATCAATCTCTGGTGCCGTCTGGAGGATTGAAAATTTTCTCTTGATGGCGCCAAATAGTTGTTCAACAATGTTTCTGAGTGAAGCATGTCGTAGGTTATAGAGTTCCTTTGCTGTTGATGGTCGCAGTCCAGAAGCAGCTTACTCTCGGAGATGATATCGAACAGCTCGATAAGGTGTCATCAGGCCTGGCTGCAACCCATATCCTGCATCAGCGACGAAATATTTTCTCTCCGGTATCCTCAAGCCCTTCGATTTTGCGTTGTTAAATACTCGTGTATCGTGAGCACTGCCTTCCCATCCAGCAAGAACATATACAATTTCAAAGTTGAAATTCACAGCAGCTAAGATGTTCTGACAAATACAATGTTTTCGGTTTCGCCAAGGTGACTGGAGGTTCAGAGGGATGTGGGCAGGAACAAATACCCCATCGATAGCACCCAAGCAGTTCTTGAATGGTGCGTACTTGGGATTCTTGCCGATATGGTCAGGGAGGCCTGTTGTTGATGGGTTGAACTTTACATATCGGGGGTATAGCATAAAGAGAGCCTCCAGAACGTCTGCAAAGTATCTGTGATAATTAAAAAAAACTCAGTATAAACGTTCTAGTCAAGCCATTCATAAAATCACTTACCGGTTAGTTGTGTATAGCCCACGAAGAAACTTCACTGCTGTTTGCCGCATTGAGTTATTATACCGTACAATATCCAGAAAAATGAGAACTTGCTCTTCAACATTCACCAATCTGCCATCGCCAAGGAGCCCAGTATCTCAGAATTCAGAAACCAACTTGTCAAAGGTCCCTCTCTCTAGTCCTGTGATTTCAAAAAAGAGTTCAGGCCTTGCTACTTCCAACAGGAATCGGACATATCGAGCTTTTCCACCATCACTGTAATATGGGGCCCCATCACTATAATAATAATCTAGAACCATAATTGTAGCTGTTGCTGCTGCTGCTGAGATTAAAAGGAATAATTCTGATGCTGCCAATGACATAGTGAAGTTCTTCGAGGTTGTGTGGGTGAAACAGGTTGTCAGCTTGCTACTATGACAGAGCAACCTGTCACAAGTTCCCCACAAAATTATTATAAAAAAATGTAGAATATCAAATAATATTTAGAATATTATTTGATATTCTGAATCTACACTAAATTTAAACTAGGGTACCTCACTCACAGGTACCCCTAATTCCCACTCCTTCACTATGTAAATTCCCAAAGAAGAATTAGCAAGTACCTTTTAAATAAAAAGTACTTGCCGTAATTAAATGCTTATATATATATATACATATGCTTAAACCCCATTTCCAGTCACGGAAATGAGGTGTTGTGTAGATTAGGAGAGATAGTGTAAATACACCGTGTTTTACTCAAACCCCGTGTACCGCAGTCCGCAGAACTTGAAGTTCAACCCGCGTGTCTGAAAGCCCGCGCCAAAGTTAGGATACAAGCCCCCGCGCAAGCATTAAGCCCCTTACAGACTCTCAGCTTGGCACGCGGACTCCACAGTCACTCAGGTACACCCAAATCAGTAAAAACACGCCCCAGTGACCTCATTACATATGTTACATATGTAATAAAGGTTACTGGGGATTAAATAATTAATTATACTAGATTGTATTATTATTTATACATATAATTAAAATATACTGACTGAACAAACAGTACAAACAATGCTGTGGCTTATTATATAAAATACAAATAAGCCACTAGTATTAAATCTATAACAACCAGTACTGATGTACTACAGACTGTAAGACAATATAAGTATAAAAATACATTAATAAAATCAATTGGTGACGTGTATTCAAAGCAAGGGCTGCTGAAGCGTCACCAAGAAAGCAAAAATGGGCAAAATGTGGTCCAAAGATCCCACAAGTTGGCCAATAATACCTACAGGGTCCCCAGGGGGAACTCTAGACTATTTAAGGAGCTCTTCAACCGCCCAAAGAAGGCTCCTCATGCTTCCCAATACCCACTAACAACCTTACCCACTTCTTATTAGACATATACATCTTTATAACATAGTCTGGTAAGTTTCTTAGTAGTTATTCTTTAGCCCTGTCTTCCCCAACAACTTCACAGTGCCCATCAAGCTCCACCATCCATCCATCCAAGCGCTTCAAACTGTCCAGTTTCACCCAGAATATCCCCAAGATCCCTCAAGGTTTATTACTAGTAAGTAATAACCCTTTTCTTGAAGATATTCCCCCATTTCCATTCCTGGGATTAAACCACCCCTGTTCCAACAGGCCCCAGTGTTCCAGGTACCTAAATCCTCTGCATTTATTTGTAAGATACCTTAGAGGGATCTAAACCACCCCTGATTTATCAGGCCCCTCTGGTTTTTAATTATATTAAATCTATTTAATATAATTATTAACCTATTTTTCTCTCAATTTTTACGTCACAATTCCCCCATATCTTTTGGGAATTGTAACATTGTACCTTACCCAGAGTTAATATACTCTTTCCATATATTCTTGCACCACCTGTAGCTAGAAGGACTTGTCCTTGGCATCAGGGAGGCTGACACAGGTGATGATGTGTTTGGTTGGTGCTCCAGTGGTTGATGGGGTGAAGTGGGTGTGTTGTGGTTGATGGGGTGAAGTGGGTGTGTTGTGGTTGATGGGGTGAAGTGGGTGTGTTGTGGTACGCAATTTTGTAAAAACTGTTTTCAAGACCTGTTTTCAAAAAAGCGCATATTTGAAAACAGGCAAAAACGATTTTGAAAACTGGGCCGCGCTGTGGTACAGGCCCTAAAGTTGGCTTACGGACCCACTTTACAGAGACGGTGGTGGATGCTCTGACCTATGTAGCTCACATGTGACTCGGCTGCGGCTCAGTCAGTCGGAGGAGACAAGATCCGTCTCCTCCGGGCCAGACCGGAGCAAGGGTGATCCACAGCTCGGAGGGCCTTGGTTCACACTCCCGCCGGCGGTCGCTCCTGAGTCTTCTCAGTCTCGAGGGAGTGAGTCTAGGACCGAAGCGCAAGAGATCATAGACGTCATTGAAGGCCGAGCGTCACAGTTTCGCACACGCCTTTTCGCACTTTTGGTCAGTTCTGGACGAGACAAGTCGAGCGAGATCCGACAAGACCTGAAGTGGCGGGAATGTGGCATTGAATCCATACCTCACACAGATTTTCATACATAGTTCAGTGGCAATAATCGCGCATGACAAACAAATACGCGACGGTTATGTTCGATTGTTTCTGTCTTTATGTAAATTGATGCGGCGCTATGTGTGTATTTACATACAACCGTCAGTAGATAGGAATGACCGGACTGGAAGGCTCACTTCAGAACTGGCTAGCACTGGTATGGAAAGCTTTGCTTCGTTTGATTGATTCCCTGTGCTTCTTGGCGAATGGAAGCAGTCTGGCTACCTCTGTGCCTCTCCCGCCTTTCCCGTGCAAATTGCTCACATCTAGGAAGGGGTCAAGGAGCCGGCTGGCCAGACAAGATTATGACACCAGGCCTCTATAGACGCACCGTGAACCCATAAAATCCCCGCCTGGATCATCCTTGCTTCACTGCATGCCCACTTTCTACTATACACTTTAGCTATCAACCTACACTCATTCCAGTCAAAGCATAAACTGGCACAACCTCGACTGTGCGTACAATCGCCCGAAACCAAAGTAAATCATCCCCTGCCTCTCCACTCGTCAGGTATATCCCTTGTGGCAATCTCGACCTCTCACCCCTCACCCCCACCTGTTGCCAACCTATTGCCTCTTTCGACCCATTTGCTAATCTTGCCGCCCTATCTTAACACAACCTAGGTATTAAGATGCTCAGCCTGTTCCTCATTAGCCTGGCGCTTTTGGTCAATGTTACTATGTTCGGCTTAACAAATGCAGATTCCCCATCAACCGGAGCACCGCAAAGCTTGCCTACTTCGCCTCTTGTTGCAAGTGTCAACCTCACCGGCCACTTCAATGTTACCGGACAAATTCGCTTTGCTCTTCAACCTCAAACCAACGCTGTTGCCGTCTCAATATCAATCAACGGTTTGAACGCGCTGAACTCTACCGCTGCCTACGCATACCACCGTTGAGTCATACATAATATATCCTACTACCTCAACTTGACAAGCTGACGTTCCACCGCAATAGTGCACACCAATTTTATTTCCAGTGATGGCAATTGTTCGAGTGCGCTTGGGCATCTTGACCCACTTGCGGTGACCGATGCTCTCGTCTGCAATCCACAGATCAGCCAATACTGTCAAGAAGGAGTAAGTAACTGAAGATTTCTTGTCCCAGTGGTTTAAGCTTCATGTCCCAATGGTCTTACTTATTACGCCTTCTTGATGCAGGACTTGTCCAGTCGTCATGGAAAATTGAATGGCTCTGAAGCAACATTGAACCTTTCTTATATCGATGATTACTTGAGGTTTTGGCCTCAACCGTTTAGTATTCTCGGTCGCAGTGTTGTGGTCCATTTGCCGAACTCCACGCGCATTGCTTGTGGTAAGAACAATGAACAATCGTCTGCCCTTCCGTCCAACCCCCTAATCCTGTTTCTCATCATGGCCCTCTCAGGTAACATCACTTCTACCGTAGATGGTACCGCAACTGCAGACGGGGCTCCCACATTCGCCAGCTCGAATTATACTACTCAGTAAGCTCTACATCATTTTCGCGCTTTCTTCACACAATCCCTGACTCCTGAGTCTTCTTAGGTATCCTTCCACAGCGCCTCCACCACCCCCAGCCAAGTTCGAGCCATTCAATGGCTTGACACCTAATCCTGCAATTTTATCTCAGTTCACGTAAGTGTTTTTAATTTAAATATAGACCGAGTTCCACTCATTGACGTTCTCGGCTTGTAGGTTACCGTCTCCATTGCCTACTGTCCAAATGCTACCAAACGTTATGCTAGGGACCAACGCCACCAGCCAGAATGTCAACGGCACGACAGAGCAAGTAATTTTACCAGCTGCAGTCAATGCCACAACATCTTTTACCTACACACCCGGCGCCGCGCTTCCAAACCAGAATGATACCTCCATTGGCAACACACCTCCTGGTAGCAACAACGGCATCATCGGCGCCAAAAAAGGTGCAAACAGTGGGACAAGATTGGCACCATCACTTGTTTTGAACGTTGTTGCTGGCCTCTGCTTATCCATGTACTTTTAACTTCAGAAATCACGTTTAATTTTATAAGCCCATGAATCAAGAAAGCAGCCACATTCTTTTAAAATTAGGTGGAACCTGAAAGCAACGGCGCGCCACCACAGAATCTACCAGCAAGCAGCATGTCTTATATCTACATCACGGAGACGTAGAAGCCTGGCACATTAGTGAAGCCTGGCCGCTGCGAGTCACAAATGTGCGTTACGCTGTTGAAGGTAACTTATTACAATGCAAAGCAAAGAAGGGACTGGGTCTCACTTGAATTTCTAAGGATAGGGAAAAGATGGAAAAAAAACCGGGGGGGGGGAAAGATAAGAAAAGAAAAAGAACAGTAAAAACAACAATGCGATGAATTTTTTCTATTTATCTACTAAGACAGTTAGGCAGTATTAAGAAGGCTGTGAAGATTTATACACTTCCTTCTGTTGAGAAGAGGGACTGATTGACCTTTTGAAGGGAAACCTCTGAATTTTATTTGGGAAAACCACAGAAAATCTAAACCCAAAGGAATCTTCATTGTTTTTGTTTGTTTTCTATGGGGCAATGGCAGCCAAGGATGAAAAAGGGAAAACTTGGGTGTCAAAGACTCAGGTGGTGAACTGTCATTGAGATTTGGAGAGAAGAAATGTGGGTTTCTGTAGTGAAGAGGTAACTTATGGAAGAAGGAAAATCATGCTGGTTTGGAGGAAATGTGTTATGAGTAAGGGACCTCTAGATCCAAAGGACCCAGTAAGGCCTGAAATTCTTGCGTTCTGGTGTCTAAATTTCAAAGTAGGAGGAAAAAATATTTTTGGGAGGGAGGGGCTGGTGTCTCCCAGAATCATGTACTACAACTTCTTTTTCCAAAGTTGGAAGAATTAAGAAGTATCTTGTGGTTGGGCAAGTTTCAGCTCTGGTCTCTTATGTGACTTGGTGTTGAATAGATTTGCAGTTGGGTTAAAACTCAACTATGTAATAGGTTGCACTGTAGCCAGTTGAAATAAGCCCCTCCAATGCTGGCGAGCAGAGGGGCTAGCTTCTTTTATGTGATAAAGTGGCACAGTTTGGATAACCAGTGCCAGTGATGCTACCCAGTTTTTTTCTTTTTTTGTCTTAACTGAAAAGAAAGGAGTTCTCTCAACTATTGTTCTTGGAGAGATTGGTAATTTGAAAGAAACAAGCAGGTATTCAAAGCATGGAAATCTGCAACTACACACACAACAAAAGGAGAGCTTGTCAAAAAAATGATGTCTGTTGGTCAATTCTAAACAAGCTCAAGTAGTGGTACCCAACCAATTTGGTTGTTGTGAATACAATGCACCTATTATCTGGAATGCTTGAATGACATGCATGCTGGGCTTGGTGTCCTGATGAAACTGCAGTCAAGATCAAAAAACAAAATATTCTAGAATTCAGTGAGCTGGTTGACAAGGATTAATACAAAGACCACCAACATTCTGAAATTCACAGGAACAATACATTGATTGAATTTCACTTATTGCAAGAATCTTTGATGGAAATTGGTTATGAGATAGAGATGGAAGATATCTTAACAAAATCTTTTGAATTTCTTGAAGAAGACCTCAACAAGATTTGCCAAGTGATAGCTCACAAAAAGCTTCTTTCTTGGCTGAACCAACCATCCCCAATCTTTGGAGATGCTTTAGCAGGAAAATTACGCTCAGCCAATTGGATAACTCTTTTCACCATCTTTTTCCCATTTGCAAGCCTGCCTCCATTGAATTCAAGGATCCCCGGAACCATCTTGCTATGTTGACTGAAATTTCAATGGAGTACAAAATTCAATTTTATCTATTCCATCTCACCTTGTATTGATCCAACATCCAGGAAACATATCTCATGGGATGACCTACACCAATCAGACTGAAAAGGTTAGAAGTATAATCTACTATAAAACTAAAAAAATAGGCTCCTGGATCCAAACAAATCCTGTACCAAGTGTACAGGATCAATTGATGCAACCTCATGGGTTGGTGTTGGCCCATCAGGTTGCATAACATATCAACAGATGCAACCTAACAGGTTGAAATCAATCAGTTTCACCTCCCCTCCTTGCTGAGACCAGTCATTGACAATGGCTGCTCCCAGAGCCATCAGCACCAATGGCTGTTCTGTGTTGTGGTAATCCTGTTCCTTCTCACATCAATTCTACTAAATCATATAGTATAAAATTACACATAAATCAATGTAAATCTTTATGTAAACCATATTACATATGCAATAAATACTTATAGATTTATTTGCACCTGATTGGCTCTCCAGGGCAAGCACTTTTCAATTATAAACCCCAAAGGAAGTTCTATATACATGTAATCAACAGTTGAAATAATTATTTTAGTTAATTAGAGTGAAATAAATTGTCACTCTCTGTGATTGCAAGGAATGATATCCTCCTAGCTACACAAGGTGCAAGGCAAAAATAATGGATAAAATATGTATTTTTGTATTTTTAATCTTTTATGTTAATATTAAAAGAATAAATATTTTTTGGAGGGGCCAGAAAGCTATTTCCCTCCAAATGTTTTTGTGCTAAAAGCAGGGGAACTTAAGCTTTATAACTGGGGCCTTCAAGCAGGGGTGTTTAGTCCCAGTGGACATAGTGGCTAAGAAAGGGCCACAGAAAAAGACTGAAGGAGGTGGGGGAGCTTTCTTATGGTAAACTGAGCAGCTGGAAGCGGTTAGAAATGTGGGCTGGAAGGCTGGACAGATTTGGATTTGAGATAAAGAGGCTTTGAGTCTTGAGGACTGATTTACTGGGCAGGACACTAGTATGCTGGACTGGTGGAATGCTGGTTGTAAATATGATAAATCTGGAGAATCAAAATACAGGGGGAAGAAAGATTGCCTTTCTGGATCCCTGATGGCGGAAAATCAAGTGTGCTGTTGGCTATGGGAACACCACAAGGAAGGAGTTATCCTTAGTAAAAATAAATGATGTAATTTATCAAATTATTACATGTACAGGCTGTCAATAATCAATACAGCCTGTCAATCATCTAATGACGTCATCTGAAGGCGCTCCAAGAGCTGCTAGTTTGATGTAAAACATGTATTGATCACTGTATCAATAAACATTTGAAACAAACAATCAAATTACTGTGCATAAGTATATTTCTGTTTAATTTGGTTATTTCATATATAAAGTTCTGTACCATGAGAATCCTTGTCATAATTGCATTATGAGTGCTATTTCCAGCTCTGCATTTAATTATTTGACCAAAAACTCTCCTGGGAAAGGTGTCAGCATTTATTATTTTTCCCATGATTAAAAGAGCTTGTCATTTATTTTAATTATACAAGTTTCTTTTGACTTATTTGAAGTTATCTAATTTCTTTATCACTCCAGTTTTTTGTGTCTTTCATTTATTATAATATTGGTTAACTTATAATACAGCATTGATTTGTATGAATTAACAATATTCAAAAGACTCTAAACAGCATGATATTTATGTCAAATGTTATTTAATATTTCATTAATGTGGGTAAAGTATAATTACATAGGTAATTTAAGTTCTTATCCCGTGTTTTAAGGACAAAAACTAGAATACTTTTATATTATGTATGTTGATACTTAGTAAGTATTTTAGCACTTAGTGGGCATATTATTTTAAGTTTAGTTTATTAATAGATGGAGTAAGGTTTTCTAGGATACTTTGGCTGAGTTACCCTGGGTTATTTTACTGGCTCTATCAGAATATGTAATAATGTTCTCATTTGTCTCATAGGTTAATGAGCTATGATTTATTTTAATATCAATTTATCTACTATATTTGTTTATTCAATTATTACTATGTAATAATGTATGTATTCTAAGATGTTTTCTTTTCTTAAGTTTATTATAATTTATGGTACATTATTACTTGTGTAATAATTTCTCTTCCATATTTATTTTTATTAATTAATTAATTATTATTATTTTGTTCTAGTCAGGTTGTCTCTGAACTAGTAGCAAGCTGACATAAATATTAAACTATTTTGATTAATATGAAATTCATATGGAATTATATAAATTAAAGATGACACCATTTCCCACCTCTGACCACAAACAGGTTGATCAGATTCACCTACCAATTTTCCCCCAATCAACACTGTCAAATGAATTGACAGAGGGATTACTGCAAAATATTTATTATTTGAAGATGATTTTTCTTCACCAAATTTAAGAGATCCTCCCCATCAATTTTAACTATACATTAGATAAACTATTATAAGCTACAAAGGGGCTCACCTTTAATCTAGGAGGACTGGCCTGTTTCCCTTATAACCATCTTTAATAGTTAGAATTCTTCAAAACCCCCCAATTAAATTAATAACATGGTGACAGTTAAATCATCAACAGGTAATGAAAGTTGAAAATTTTTGGGGATTTATTAAGGGTGTTGATAAACGCACGCCAACGGCGCACGCCAACGCCAACCCGCACGCCAATTTTTGGCGTGCGGGTCTCACACACCCTTTTTTTTTGGCTTGTGGGCCCCGCACACCAAAAAAAATTGGTGTGCGGGTCCCACACGCCAATTGTTTGGCGTGTGGGACTTGCTCACGTCATCAAACCGGTGGACCGGTTCAATGACGTGAGCATGTCCCACCAGGAGGATTTCCTGATGGCTGTAAAGGTTGTATAACCTTGTCAGCCAGGAGGAAGTCCTCCCGGCCGGCAAGGTTATACAACCTTGTCAGCCAGGAGGAGTTCCTCCTGGCTGACAAGGTTGTATAGCCTCGCCGGCCGGGAGGACTTCCTCCTGGCTGACAAGGTTGTATAACCTCGTCAGCCGGGTGGACTTCCACCCGGCTTTATACAACCTCGTCAGCCAGGAGGAACTCCTCCTGGCCAACAAGGTTGTATAACCTTGTCAGCCGGGAGGACTTCCTCCTGGACAACAAGGTTGTATAGCCTCGCCGGCCGGGAGGACTTCCTCCTGGCTGACGAGGTTATACAACCTTGTCAGCCAGGAGGAACTCCTCATGGCCGACGAGGTTCCTCCTGGCCGACAAGGTTGTACCACCTTGCCGGCCGGGAGGACTTCCTCCTGGCTGACAAGGTTATACAACCTCGTCAGCCAGGAGGAAATTCTCCTGGCGGGACGTGCTCCCGTCATCAAACCGGTCCACTGGTTCGATGACGTGAGCAAGTTCCACATGCCAAACAATTGGTGTGTGGGACCCGCACGCCAATGTTTTTTGGTGTGCGGGGCCCACACGCCAAAAAAAAGGGCGTGTGAGACCCGCACGCCAAGAATTGGTGTGCACTCCCACACGCCCTTTTTTTTTGGCGTGTAGACCCTACACACCAAAAAAAAATGGCGTGTAGGCCCCGCACGCCAAAAAAAATTGGTGTGCGGGTTGGCGTTGGCGTGCGTTTATCAACACCCATTTATCAATTAATCTCTTTTTATAAATTAGTTGAGTGTGCCACTTACAAGAGTTCAAGTGCCAGAATTTAGAAACATTCCAAAACATCTGGTATGTATAGGTGGTTTAATTTATCTTGTTGGTACTGATGGGGTTGGTTTGGCAGTAGATAGTTTGACTGGAGAATTTTGAATCCTTGTGGTGAAGGATCAATAATCTTATGTTCTCTGTGTTTCCAGAAGGTGGTACAGCTGGTTTGCCAATGACCTGGTTGGTTAAAATAGTGGAACAATTCACTATAACAAAACTTGAGTATCTTGCTAAGGGGTATACCTTTGAAAAGAGTTTCTTTCTCAATGGAACAACTTGGTTTTATAATATCTGCTTTTGCAAAGTATGTTGGTTTTTGCTGAGGGAGGTTATAATTTGTTGGAGCCAATCTCATTGCATGCACCACATTGTTATCCATTGTTGCATAACTGTCCACTACTATTGGCTTCACTTTGCTCTTGCTCAAAGCTGCCTGAATTACTGTTGCAAAATTTCTGAGATACAGCTTTTCTTTTGATTCCAGCTTTTGGTCAACAGAGAAAAAAAAATTGTGTCAACTCCAAGTGGCGCCATGAAAGTTCTTTGGAGTATAAATCCTCCCAATTCATCAAGAGATATATTTTACTGATTCATCTCCAAAATCAGGCAATTCCACTTTGCAATAGTTACTTCAGACCTGGGGGACTTGTCTGTTGCTAGTTTAATCATTTGGTTGGTGAATTGAAGTGTAAGCTGTCAATCCGAGTGGCTAAATTCGGCTTGGATCAGTTCAAATATATCCCAGGCTTCTTCTTTATCTGTGGCATCTATGATTTTGAAAATATCTATGTTGATTGTTTCCCTAATTAATTGTGTAACAGAGAATTTTTCATAAAATGGGGAATTCACACAGTTGGTTTCAAGCTTTGTAACATCTTTTACAAAAAAATCATGACAAAGAGTGTGGTTGATTCCTTTTTTCCAAACTTAAAAGTTTGCACCATTGCATGCAAGTTTGGATTTTTTGAGGGTTGTTGGCATGATTGACTTTGAGTGGGTCATCAATAAATGTTCTGATGACTAGTAAAGACCATTGCCAAACCTCCTGGAGTACTGGGCTGGGGTAGTCTGAGTTTTATTTGTTCTAGTCCTGCTTCAAGATTGTCATAGTCATGGATATTAGGATCATCAATTTAAATAGATGCAAGAAATTCAAATGTTCTTTGATTATTTTCTCTTTCCAATTTTTTTTCTATTTATTCATGATGTCTTATTCTTTCTTCCTCTATTCCTTTTAATACAATTTTCTCTTCTTCTTTTTCTCTTCTCTCTTTTTCTCTTCTCTCTTTTTCTCTTTTCTCTTTTTCTCTTTTCTCTTTTTCTCTTTTTCTCTTTTTCTCTTTTCTCTTTTTCTCTTTTCTCTTTTTCTCTTTTCTCTTTTTCTTCTTTCATGTTTGAAACCAGTATTTCTTGAAAATTGTTCTGGTTTCTACTTCCAGCTCTAGTCATCCACTCAGTTCAATCCTGATTGTTAGAAAAGCAGAAATCGCAGAAAACAGCCAAGAGCAGACTGTTAACCTATAATAAGTGTGAATCTGAAAAAAAGAAACACATCACGGTAGGCTATGGTGTGTTTGTCATTGGTATCCCTAAACTTGATTAATTGCATAGTAGAATACTCACCTGACAAGAAGAAACACATCATTTCAAGCTATGGCACATTTGGTATCAGTCTCCCTAAACTTGGTGAACAGTGAGACACAAGCTGGCACTGGTGTGTAAAACTAGTAGACTGTATACATTTTATGTGGTGCAGTATGTTTCTAAATTGAGATGATTAAATTTATGCTTCTACTATGTGTCTGATGATTAATGACTATGTTATGTTTGTAAACCAAAAAAAGTGTCCACTCCTCTCCAAAGTTGATCTATCTTTTGAGCTTTGAGAAGTATTGAACAATGGCTAGTACACAATCCGGTTGGAGAGTATGAATTCAATGACCATCCTTTACTGTATCAAGTGATTGGGGAAGACTTCCCTTTTCCTAAAATCATTTGATTTAGAACAAGGCCAAAAACGTTAATGTTTGTGATTATCAGTAACCACTTTTTCTTCATTGAATCTTATAAACAGAAAATAATGAGCTTTACCCCTTCCTTCTAAATCATAACTTATATATATAGTCCAAAATAATTGGCTCATGGGTAGAGGGACATCCAAGTTTCTCTTTCATTGTACATGACTATTATCTAGATGACTTGTAGGCTAGAAGGCAAGTCTCTAAATTGTGAGCCTGGGTCTCTCTAGTGACGCCAAGACACAAAATAATGGCTTTGTAGAAGCCAAGAAAGTTGGGTATTATGTAACTCTATGCTCAAATTTATGTTACAAGGAGCTAGTTGTCTGAAGACAACCTCCAAACTAGAAATAGTTCTGCTGAAAAAGCAATTTAAGGGTGAGTGGGTTTGTTTAACCAATAAAGGATGAAAGATTCTCTTCCTTTGTTTAAGGGAATTGGTTGATGGAACAATAAGGTATGAAATGGTGCTAGATAAACAAGGTACTGGCAAGAAGGTTAATCCAAAGATTTAATAAGGCAATACTAAGCATTCAATTCTTCTGGTGACTTAGAAATCTGGATGAAAACCCAAAAAGGCAGTAAAGGGTATGTTTATATTTGTTTTCTTTCTTTCAGCTTAAAGTACTTCTTTTTATAATACTTGGCTTGCTGTATTGCCTGTACAAGTACATGTATAATTCTCAACCTCCCTTTTGAATTACCATGTGGGCTTCAGCTGTATGTAGACCATGTGTTCTGTAATCAATCTGGCACATGGTGTTTGGGGCTTAGTGTTGAAAAAAGTGGCTTGGTATTCTCAATCTGGAATAGCCACCAGTCTCAAAGCAGAAACCATTCATTTGTACTGTTTTAATATGTGTTACAGTATCATATATGGGTTATGTCTTCCCTTGAGATGATAATCCTTATCTTTCCATGGATAAGGTAATTATCCTATAAGTTTCACATATTATAAGGTATGTGTCTTGTTTATTATGGGTTATCCATTATTACATAAGCTACAAGGCTCTATTTCCCTTTTTCTAAGGGGATTTAGGGCCTGGATGGTCTGGTAACCATCACCCACGGAAGCTTGGTGTTGCCCCTGTGTGATAAAATTTCTCACTCCTGAGAGAGTGATGAGGCTGGTGTTTGAGTCCCGGCAAGCCCAACCCCTGGCCGCTACCCCTTCCAACCCTCCTTCAATTGCAAACCCTTTATTAGTTTCCCCCTTCATACCAACCCTCTCTTTCAATTTTCAACACACATTACCTGTTTGCAAACCAACCTGAGAAGGTTAAAAACATCACACCCCCACCACAACCCAGTAGATCAAATTGTCTAGATTACTGCATACTCACAGAAACTTAGGTCCTCATAAAACTAAAGTGATCAAAAAAGTATTACAACTTAAAAACTTGTAGTTCAAAACAAATGATATTCATAGTGTACAATGCCAATGGCAAAATTACACTTAAAAAAAGGGGGGGCTATAGTTTATTTGAAGTCTTGAGGACAAGAATTATTGGCCTAACTGTAGGTTTAGGACATCTTTATTGTCTCTAAGGCTGACATAAACCCTATTGGATGTGCTGGTTTCAACTCAACCTGAATTGGTTTTCACCAAGTTCAAAACAAGGCTTGGTCCTTCCTTCTAAATCAACCATTTAAGTAGATGGCAAGTCCACCACTATACTATTGTTTGAGGATTGGAAATCAATTCTGATACCCCCCATTGAGATATAGATCTGGCTATCAATGGCTCTATTTACAGTTTTCTTCATGTTTCATAGCCCAAGACTCGTGGATAGTTAACGCATAACTGGCTGAAATAAAATACAACAAAAAAATACTGGGGTGATTTGGTTTCCGCCCGAGTGAGCTCGGACACGGGCATCGGGATGGGTACCACACGTCGTCCGAAAGCCCAGGTTACACTTGAGCCATGATCTGGTAGGGTCTGTAGATCTTGACAGGGTGAGCGTCTGTTAGATGACTCAAGTCGCCATGTGCAGGGTGGAAAGGCCCAGCGATTAAGTATCCATATCTGAAAGTTAAACTAAGAACCTAATTGAAGCAAGACGCGGTGAGGGAAGAGAAAGGTTTTAGACCAGTGGGTGGGTTTAAGAGGAGAAGATCTGTGGGGAACGTTTATTGAAGAATTTCAAAGCTTTGATGAGGACGAAAAAGAGGGAAAGGTCGAAGAAGAACCGTCTGAGCCAAATATTGCGAAGCAAACCGGGCAGTCGGGAGAGTGAAAGTAAGGAATACAGTTTGTTAGGGGGAGGGGGAGACGGGGAGGAATGAATTGGGTCGATTCTATTTTGCGGTGAGGAATTTGAGGAGGGTTGGGGATGATGATGATCGATTTTTGAGATGAGGATTTGTAGAGAATCGATAGCTTGATTAAGTTTTTGAAGGTTGGAATGTAGAAGGGCATTGGAAGAAAGGTACTGATCATTAGAGGAACGGGGATTAAGAATGCGGACGGAGTCTGAGTGTGAATATTGGTGATTGTTGAGAGGTGAGCGGAGATTTTGAGAGGTAAAGGCGAGACTTTGAGGGGTTTGGTCGACAAGTCTTTGGACTTGCGCATATGAAAATCGTGGCTCTGCACGTTCGATTTGATTGCTTCCTACCGAGCCTAGGCTTGCTTGGGAGTCATTTTTGGCGGATGGTGATTGGCTTAGTTGTCCCGAAGAACTTCCAGGTGAAGTTCCGATGACTCTCGGCGAGTGAGGCGGTAGGATGTGAGTTTCAAAAGAGCTGATTGGGTGCGGGAGTTGGGAAGAGCTCTTGTATGGTCCCAATGCTGAGGCCTGGATATCCTCGTCTTCTTCTACTGTTTTTTCGTCTGATGTGGATGATGGTTCTGATCTCTCGTCCTCTCCTCCCTGTGCTTGATCAATTCCGCTGGCCGTTCGTATACTGCCTTGTATTGACGTCGGCATTTCGATTCTCTGTTCAGAATATAGATCTTCGTCCGAGTCACTCAGGTGATCAGCTGTAACCGAGTAGGCTTCGTAACCCGAAAGCGATTCGATTAATAATCTAGCCTCCGGCCGATCTCGATGAGAGCGTAGGATCTATAAGACCTAATTCCTCATCAGTTATAGTTCCAAAAGAGTCCAGGTGAAACGTTACGAGATGGGGAGTCGGTTGGTGAAGGATTTGTAAAGATGAGAGGAATTTGATTTACCTTCAATACTGATTCCACGTATAACTTTTTAGCTTCTGAACACGATAAGCCTTCTCTCGCCTTCCAAGCATCCCACTTGGCTCTGCCCAACATGTCAAATACACCAGGCCTTTTGGAAGCTGTCGAGCTCTTGACATCACCGTTGACGGCTTGTTTGAATAAAGAGTAGAGTAGTAGCTTATCATTATACGTTGGTTGGATCTGGCCAGATCTTGGCAACAAGCTGCGAATATTGGTAAAACATTAAGCCAGAGGAAGGTACCTCCAACAGAAACAATGTATTTGAAATCAATAGCTCACGATTGAACTATGTGCAAGGCGGTTTGAAATAATCTGGAGAGGAGAATAATGTATAGAAATTAGATTGAAGAATCCACACAATCAAGAAAGGATCTTGAGAGATTACTCAACGGGTCGATAAAGGCTTCCTCTTCATATCCTTGATAGTCATCTTGGCTATCATTGGACAGGGAAGATTTGTCATTTTTGTGATTGGCAGGTGGTAATACGCCAGAGCCTGCGGAGGAAGAGTGTTGCTTCAGCTTGGGTTCAGTTAATCTATCTGTCCGAGCGTTATTTAGGCTTGATGATGATGGTCTGCTTGCGCTTGGATTGCTTCCTTTTGTTGTTGGCATCGTTCCCCGTCCGATGGTGTTCTTTACAACCTACTCGATTGGACAACACTGCCTTTGGAATGTCCACCATACCTATCCGGGGACCCGGATGGTAGGATGCAGGCTCATGCAGCACCCGACATTTTGCCGATTTGATGAAGATCGGGGTCGGGGGAAATTGTTCTCTTCCCTTGTACAACAGACACATTTTAGCACGCCAACCTCCAAGGTTGAAGGATGTGCATCAGACCCCAGCCGATTTGAGAACCAGAAAGTGATAGCACCTGGTGGGGCAGCATTATCCTACCTTGAAGGATGTTGTCAGCCCTAGAGATACTCCAGAGTATCCTAAAGACTGACTTGAATGTAAAAAATAATACAATATTGTATTAACAATAATATATCCTAGAATATTATTACAGAAATCAACTTGTCATATAAAACCAGGTGGGGTACCTCACTCAAACCACCACCAAATTCCTACTCCTTCTATTACTTTACCATATCTCAGAAGGTACTTAGTAGGAGATGGAATAACCGTAAAAAATATATAGATTATAAATTATTGTAATAAAAGCTGAGAAAAAATAAAACTTATGTGTATAATTATAAGAACTTAAAGTTATGCTATTAAGAAGGAGATTATGTAAGTGAGTGGTAATTTCCCAGTATTATTCTATTATTAGAATTGTCCCATGATGTGATTGGTTATACATACATGTCATGAGGTCATGGGGAAATAGAAAATACTGTACTCAATATAATGCAATTCCCACATAGTACATTTGAATTTTAATACATTAGAGTAGAATTAACATAATATTTTAGAACCTTCCACAAGGAATCTCTAGAATATAAAAGGAGGCCATTTCTGGCCTAGGATTGGCTCCTCAGCATATTCACCCAGTAACACATTAGCAAGTACCCTGAATATTCTCCTCCTACTATCAGAGTAGTGTATTCCCTTTATCCAACCCAACCTTTATTTACTGGAATTAGTCTCAAGTTACCTTAGAATTCCCCATCCTTGGCCTTGATCTATTCCTTATAAAGCAGTTGCTGCAAGACTACCACCTCTTACAATAGCCAATCAGCTTAAGTGCTTGCCAGCTGCTTAATAGCAATTTTTATTGCCATATCTTACCCAAAAAGACAAAGAATAGCCAAACCTACACGGTTAACTATTGGTCTTCTCCAATTGATTGGTTTGTATATCAAATCCACAATTATAAGGAGTTTTAGGTTATCCTCTGTGCATAGTTTGGACACTATAGAGAGAATAAAATACATATTTATTCAGATAACCTTTCAGCACAGTGACAGTACCTGGCTTATTTATAGAAATTAAGCCAGTGTTTCATACACATAGCTGACAGATGTCAAATCCTTCAAGGGTATGCGCCAGCCAATAAGAAAAATTCCAAAAATCTCAAACATGTGCCTGCACTGACTGAGCTTGTTTGACTTTGTCTTGAGAAAGCTGGATACCTGCATTGTTGGCAATTTTCTCATTTTGTTTTTTGTTTTTTGGCTTGAGAAAAGTGATTGCAGAATTTCTCTAAAGCCAAATCAGAATTTCTCTAAAGCCAAATTTTCATCAAAATAATCTTTCATGGGTTGTTGCAAGGAATCAGTTGGGTCCTTCACTGTCTGTTGGAGAGGGACTAGAAAATTAACTCAATAGCTCCTGTGGAGATTTTTCTATTAAGCAAGTAGGCTGAATTGAAGTCTGGACATGAGATAAAGATCTCTTGTTAGTATCTGCAAGTGAAGGAAAATGAGAAAGTGAATTGAGAAGAGAAGGAAGAAAGAAAGGGTACTTACCTAGATAGGAGAGAAAGATCTCTGCTGTCTAGGTGAGAGTCAGACTAAATAAAAAGCAGAAATAGGCTTATGTAAATGTTTGTGCAAGCCTGTGAGGAGAACGGCTGACAGTTTGTCATCATGTTCAAGATAGCCCTGCTCTTTGTTTGGTCAACACGTTAACTTCTTGGATCTCCAATTTTGTCTTTGAAGTTGCTAGCAAGGAGAAAATCCATATCACCCTCATCCAGGAGCTCTTGGTTGATTTGATGGGTACACAAAATGTGCCGTGTGTATTGAATTCTTTGTCTTCAAAGAGAAATCTGGGTCCAATTTTTGGGTTAATGAATATATTGAGCCAATGTGGTTGAATTAAAAGAGTAAGGGTGTGTACCGCAGCCCCTCCAAGTTTGGTGTTTCCAAACTTTTTTCTTGAGAAAAAACCTGTACTACTGGTATCAGTTTTTGCAGGAATTTGAAATCTGATTTCATTCATTTACTGCGGTTTTTGGAAACAGCTCTCCCCTTGTTTTTGAAAACAATTTTTGTTTTTGAAAAAGCGCAAAAAACAAAAGCGGCAAAAAACTGTTTTCAAATACCATTGTTGGTTTACACTGTGCGGGTGCGGTTTACCCCCAGATTTAGCACTAAGAGCATCTCCAGCAGAGATGGGACCACGTGACTTTTTGCTAAATTTAGCAGGTCGCACGGGAAAACAACTACAGGATTCCAATTGATCAAATCCAAGTTCCATCCCTCATCCCAGCTGGCTACCAACCCCAGCCTATAGCAGCTTTTGAAGGCCTCCCAAAAGAGTGAGTCTGGTCCATTCAATGTCCACCATCCATCCTCTCAACATCAACACTGATTAAAAATCATCTCTCCAAACAGAAAAAACTCTTGAACACAGATATATACATATATACATCAATATGGCCATCATTGATCTGAATCTTGACAACCTTGGGCCATCAAATGTGATGGAAATTCCTTTGCTGCCATCCACCGTTTTGACGTCTTCTGCACAAGTCACCCCAACTACAACCGAGAAAAAAAAAACCCCGAGCTCAATGTGGAAATTGAAGAGAATTCATCCTGTTTTCTATGACGGTGTTGATGCGTATCTGTGGGTAGGTATTGGTAGCCGGGTTGGCGGTTGGTGAGCCGTAGATGGTTGGTCTGGGTTGGATGGATGGCTATCCACCCCCGACCCTATTGCCAGTCTGCTGTGGCACGGTGAAAGATCTGAGACAGATCTGTGAAACACCCCTCGGCCCGCTAAAGCCACTTGGGTAGATCCCCGGGCTGCTGAAGATGCTCTAATCCGGGAGTAAAGCTAAGAGCATCCACCCTCGTCTCTGTAAAGTGGCTTGGTAAGCCAACTTTACAGAGACGAAGCCCCCGCGCACCACCCTCGTGGCCTCTTTAGGCCTCGTTAACTGAGGAATCTTTAAGATTCTCGTTAGAGGTCTCTAAATTTAGAGACCTCTAACGAGCTCGGTAAGGTAAGATCCCTCCTTTCCCACGATGCCATCCTCGATCCCCCCCTACAGCCCCGCTTACCGACCGACTTGGACCCCGAGGGTGGGGACGCTCGGTTAGCCAGCTGCAGAGCCCCCCTACCGAGTCACGAGGGCGTGGTTTCTCGGTAGGGTAACCATCGCACTCGCTAACCTCTCCGCAGTTGCGGAAAAGTTAGCGACACGATGGTGGATGCTCTAAGCACCAATGCGGATGACTCGAGAATTGCCACCAGACTTCCGCGGTCCGAAGCGTAATCGATACACCAAGCCCCAGCCGACGTCGTTCGCCCCTCGCCAAGCCGCCGTCGAAGCGCATCCGTGGTATACATGCATGACGGCCGTCGCCGGCCCTGTATGATTTTCCTAAAACACGCTCCAATCCCAGGCCGAGGTTCCAGATCAACCGGAGCCGCAGATTGGAGATTAGAGCGAAAGAAGGGTTCAGAAGACGTTTGGAGATATTCGATGCCTCGGGCTCTAGTGGGTGAAACCCCCCAGCCATCAGTTCTTCCTCAACCGGTGTGTCTACACCATATTGTTACAGCCGGATATCCACTTTTGTCCGGAAATCAGCAGACTTGAAACCATCCATGCTTCGAATGTGGCAAGCTGGAACCAAGGAGAGATGATACTCGTTGTAGAAGCGTTCGGTTTCATAAAGATACAACGCTGGGTGACCACCCACCACACAGCTAAGGTAGACTCGAGAAAGTCGCTCTTATGTACCGAACTACGGCTGGGTCAAATAGTGCTGCTCCACTCTTCTCGCTGCTCCTCCCAGCGTTCCCCTCGACAAAGACAAACAGGCAAGAAACACACACACACACACACGTGACGCACGATGCACTTCTCATTGTCACGTTCGCTCGTTTTATACAGCTTATTGCTCGAAAGCCGGTGGGGCATTTGTTCGCCCTTTGCCACCCCGGAATTGGTCGAGGACGCAGTGCGGTCAGAGGCGTCGGTTGCGAATCACTACCGGCCGGGTACAGCGACCGGGCCACTCCCCGATGCGGATAACTTATTAGATGAGAAAACAAACCTATTGCCCTACGCTATTGCACGAAACAACGACCCGCCTGGACTCACCGACCGGGAAAAGATGCTGCTGTGGGGAAATTCGTACGGCAAGGGTGGAGAATGGTCTGGAAAAGTCTGGGACTGGATCAAAAAGGGCCTCAGGCCGATCGGTGCCCTCCTCCGCAAACTCGTCACTCGGTTCGACCACAAGCCCGACAACCGGGATCGCGAGACCGTCGAGGAGGCAGCGCATGCTGAACCGATCCCTCCAGGCACACTCGGACCCGAGAATTCTGAACATGGCCCAGATCGACACCAAGTTCCAGATGAAATTAATCGTAACCCAAATTCAGGCCCCTTTAGTGCTGTCGATCACACATCTGCCTCAGGCGCCTCTGGTGTCGCCGCTCCTGAACAGGCTGCATCTACCTCTCATACCCAGGATTCTTCACAACCCTTCCCTTTCGATGCTGGTCACCGCCCTCACAGCTGATATGCCCGACACCAATTGTCTCATAAGCTGTTTCTAAAACAGTCAAGCCATCCCATCTTCCCGTTATCCCGTTCCTTCGCACACTCGCTTTGAAAATTTCGGCACATATTATCTATACAAACATACACAGAACTGGGCGTGGGGGCATTCAGTCATCCTCGAATTGACCAAACTGACAGAAAAAACAAAGGTATCAAGCCTATGTGTGTTTCTGTTTGTCCTCTTCTTGGTTGCTAATATGTATATACACCTCATGAACATGTCTACTTTCCCAGCCATATCATATAATTACTCTACCCAGGTAAAAACAAACATAATTCAATTGGCCACATCTCATCACACAGAGTAGTTTTTTCCCTCTCAATTGCTTTGAGCTGCAAGAGCGCAAGAAACAACCAGATTGGCAACGCAATTTGAATTTCGCACTCTGAAATAAATTTTGTTTCTTGCCAGAGGTGTTCTTTTTCCTTTTTCTTTTCTAACTGTAGTGAATAGATCAGTTTCAACATGATGATATTGTCAACCAAAATAGGTGCTGATCTAGCGTGAAGCTGATGCAGTAATTTGAGACTTACTCCCCAGACAATCTACTTGCTCTAAGAGCTGTTTTGAGAGAGTTGAAGTTTCTCTCAAGTGAAGAGAAATTTCCACCAAACCCAGGCCTTGGGAAATTCACTTGACTCCACCTGGGTTTTCCAAAAAACCACTCACCAGGTGGTTTCTGCAACTTTGTGTAAAGAGCGTTACTGCCATGCTGGGTACAACTGTCCAAAAGACAACAACAAGATTTTTTCTTGCACTGAATGATTTTCTGCCGGTTATATCATGTCTTGTTCCTCACCTGCTTTCAAGCTTGTTCTTTACCTGCTTGAAATGTTGTTTAAATCCTAAAATTTAATATAGTGGGCTTTAAAAAATAACCATGATAATGTTTTTGTCAATGACTCATTCAGCTTGAAAAAATGCATCAGAGAATTCAAGGTTTCCAAGGCTTTGACCAAGAACTGAAGTATTGATGAGAGCTCAGTTTTGATGCAAAAGCCATGTGGCCCTCAAATCATACCAAATCAACCTCGCTGTGATGAATTTTGTAGATGATGATTGATGCCCAATAAGTCACAAGGCTCTAACATTTTCAATTTGATCAAGTTTTCTGTTGAGTGTGTTTAATTTATGATTGTATATTTTGGACATTGCATACATCAGATCATAAAATAAATACATTATACTTTGACCAGACAAAAAGGACAAGATTCACAAACTGCAGAAAACTAACAAAACAGGTGAATGTAGGACACCAAGAAGGTGTATTTTGAGAAGATCAATATTGGAAGAGAAATGTTTGAGACTTCAGTCAAGATTATAGCACTAGAAGATAAAGCAAGATAATAAGAAGGAACTATTTAAGACCAACAGCAGGCTGTATGATAAGGAGATTCTATCAGGTATATGTATAAACATGATTGGATCAAGTTGGAACAGGTGAAACATCCTTTTTGAATAGAAACATGGAAGTGCCCAGCCAGATCAGATGACTTGTAATTTTTATTTGGTAATGTATGATTAAAGCTTGCATATAAAACCAACACTGAAGTCAAGAGCCCTTAACTCCTCAATGTCAAGAGTTTTGAAAACTTGGTAGTCATCAATATTGTTCTGAACAAGGGTATCAAAGATTTCTGGGCGCTTGTAAGTGGAAATTTTTCCAAAGATCAAGTAATTATAAAAATCCTCAGGTGTCAAAATATGAAACAAGGAGGGTGGAGATGTTTGGTTCTGTGGAGCTTGCAGAGCGCTTCACTGACTGGAAATTCATCTAGTGAGATTTAAAAGTGTGTTGGAGGTGACATGGTTACCAGAAGGGGGTTGTCTTGATTTAATACAGGATTTGACTGGATTTGGTGGGGCTATTAAGCTAAAACCTTCCACACACATAGACTGAAATATGCATGTTTATCTAAGCATTGGTGAGAGAAAACCAGAGGAAAAAGAAATGATTGCTTGTTAGGGCCTTGGCAAATGCATCAAAATTGCCAGCAGTGAGAACTATGAATCACTCTGCATTGGTGGGATCAAGGTATACCAGATGGAATTGGATCTAATATGTGTTTATTCCATATTTGGAATATATTTGATCAAAAAATATATCAAGATCTTCAAATTAAACATCACTTGAATCACCCTAAAGAATTTACAGCATGGGAAAAGAGAAAAGAGAGGTGTATGACCTCATCACTATCTTCCATAAACCTCAAAGACTTTCCCTTGATGGATGCTGTTGACAAGCTTCAATGTGTTTCATTTTTATTGCAAGCAGATCTTTGTTTTGAGAATGAATCACCTTGTTAAAAGGATTCTCCATTTTGATAAAAACCCCACCTTTAGTTTATTTTGAGAAATTCATCTCATTGATCCACTGGCTGAAAAAATCATTGTTGACTGAGAGGTGGGCAACTTCTTAGGATTTTTTTGGTTTTTCATTATGGATAAATTCCATGTTAATTATGGTCTCTGTAAACTTCCTGTACTCTATTCCACTAATTTTGGCGTGTACAGGGAGGATTAAAAGAAGAATATACACTTTTAAAGTGTAATGAAAATATTATAAGCTTTATAAATGATTTACTATAGTGTAAAAACACTTAAGTAACAATTAAACAAGTTCTAATGCCTGCTACCAAACTTCTTAGTGGAAATAATAGTCCACAGAAGGGTTAACCAGAATTTCACACGGTTCTTCCAATATAATTAATTAATATTAATGTATTGGGGGGAGTTTTGTTGAGGAATTTTAACTATAAGATAGTTATAAGAGAGAAAAGGCCAGTCCTCCTTACTTACAGGAGAAGGTGAGCGCCTTGGTAGCTTATAATGAGTTATCTAGGTATGGGTTAAAATTGATGGGGAGGTTGTCTTCAATTTAGTGAAGAAAACCTGCTCTTACATAATAAAATATTAATTCTTTTCACATGCTTATTGAAAGCAGTGATCAGAGTAAGATCACCAGGGGGAATTGATCAACCTGTTTGTGATCAGATGTGAAATATGGTGTCATTTCTATTTAAAATGAACCCATAATTATTTCACACTAACTATATTTAGTAGGAAATATTTATTTCAGCAATAAATATTTATTTCACTAAGAAATACTTGTCAATAAATTATGTAGGGACTAGAGATTGAAAAAGCGCTTTCCCTGAGTGATAATTGATTTAAAATCACATGTACTTATGTATATAATACATACTAAATAAGTTATTCATTTAAAAACATATGTAATCTTATAGTATATATTACTATGGGTTATGCTGGGATTTTCCAGGATTTTCATGGAAAAAGCTATACCAATAAATGGTTCTTTATCCATTTATTGTGTGTTTGAAAATTGATTTGCCAAGAATTTTCTTTAATTAAATTTCCTTTTATTTTTGATAAAAATAGATAATAATTCAAATAATTTTATCAGTATTTTCTGATTGTGGTCATGAGTGTGGCTTGAAGCAGAGCCCTATGTATCAGTCAGATATTCATAAGCTTGTTCTTAACTGTTAGACTATTATACCAATTGTTGGAACAGTCAAGTCTAATTTATGCTTCAATCAGAAAGTCAAGTAAAAAATAAGTAAGTAATAAATAAATAAATAATAAATAATAATACAAATAAATAATATTAATTATTTCAGCTTGCAGTTTCAAGTGTTACATGGTATATGTAATATCTTGGTGGCTGAAAGTCTCCAGGGAGCTTTTGGTACCTTTGTGAATTTCTTTTCCAAGTTGACTGAAGTTGGAAAATAGTCAGATAGAGTTTTTCTTGCAAGTTCAAGCTGACCTAGAGGTCAGAAATTGGCCACACCACAAAGAAGTTAATAGTTTTTCCGGTGATTCCTTTAACTGCAGAAGATTTTTAAATAGATAGTGCATTCAAAAAGAAGAGGAGTGTCAAGACAAGTAATTTAAACCTGTTTGATGTGAAAGTGGATGATGGAAGTTGAGAAAGTGGGAGAGGGGTGCCAGTGCCAGTTAATTCAGCCATATAAGTTGCAGGAGGTACATATTCAGGCAAGTCTATGGTGGGTGAATTTTGATAGAGTCCCATGTAGTCAAAGATGGAGCTGAAATAGTATGCATGGTTTGGAGACAATTCTAAATTTTTACTGGTGTGGTTATAAGATGGAGAGTGGATGTTCATTAATTTGTGCTTGCTTATTTATTCATGGATGTAGAAGGAAAAAAAATCTCACTGGTTGGTCTATCAATTGGTTTGATCCAATAAGATAAAGAATTCATCCACTAAAAATTTGGTTCAAGTGATGAATCAAGCAAAGCTGGAGTGTCAGCCACTGAGTACATATCACAGTACCTGACATGTACCACGTAACTGCAAATATTATTAATTATTATTATCTCTAATAATAATTACTATTCTTATTATTATTATTATACATTCATTATTATTATTACATTACTATTATTATTATTAAAGTACATTAATTACAATAATTAATATAAATACTTTAATAATATATTCATTAATACCTCATGAATAATTCTGGTTAAGCTATGTACTCCTGTTATACAAGATACATAACTTGTAGGCCTTTTCCCTCCTGTCACGTGAAATATCCAGAGTAACGGATATCACTCTTTCCCTCTGATTACACCCACATTCCTTAACTTTGGAATATTTCACGTATAAGATATGCACTTTAATATCTTTTTCAGATTGCTACTATGACAGAGCAACCTGTCACAATTTTTCTACAAAAATTATTATAAAATACATAGAATATCAAATAATAGTTAGAATATTGTTTGATATTCTGAATCTACACTAAAATTAACCTAGGGTACCTCACTCACAGGTCCTCTAAGGTATCTTGCAAATAAATTGCAGAGGATTTAGGTACCTGGAACACTGGGGCCTGTTGGAACAGGGGTGGTTTAATCCCAGGAATGGAAATGGGGGAATATCTTCAAGAAAAAGGGTTATTACTTACTAGTAATAAGCCTTGAGGGATCTTGGGGATATTCTGGGTGAAACTGGGCAGTTTGAAGCGCTTGGATGGATGGATAGTGGAGCTGGTTGGTCACTGTGAAGTTGTTGGGGAAGACAGGGCTAAAGAATAACTACTAAGAAGCTTACCAGACTGTGTTATAAAGATGTATATATCTAATAAGAAGTGGGTAAGGTTGTTAGTGGGTATTGGGAAGCATGAGGAGCCTTCTTTGGGCGGATGAAGAGCTCCTTAAATAGTCTTGGGTTCCCTCTGGGGACCCTGTAGGGATTATTGGCCAACTTGTGGGATCTTTGGACCACATTTTGGCCATTTGTGCTTTCTTGGTGACGCTTCAGCAGCCCCTGCTTTGAATACACATCACCGATTGATTTATTTAGTGTATTTACTTATTTATTTTGACTTACAGTCTGTAGTACATCAGTACTGGTTGTTATATATTTAATACTAGTGGCTTATTTGTATTTATAATAAGCCACAGTATTATTTGTACTGTTTGTTCAGTCAGTGTATTTTTATTCATATATATAAATAACAATACAATCTAATATAACTAATTATTTAGTCCCCAGTAGCCTTCATTACATATGTAACATATGTAATGAGGTCACTGGGGCGTGTTTTTGCTGATTTGGGTGTACCTGAGTGACTTTGGAGTCCGCGTGCCAAGCTGAGAGCCTGTAAGGGGCTTAATGCTTGCGCGAGGGCTTATATCCCAACTTTGGCGCGGGCTTTCAGTCACGCGGGTTGAACTTCAGGCTCTGCGGACTGCGGTACACGGGGTTTGAGTAAAACACGGTGTATTTACACTTTCTCCCCTAATTTACACAACACCTCATTTCCGTGACTGGAAATGGGGTTTAAGCATATGTATTTATATATATAAGCATTAATTAATGCAAGTGCCTTTTATCAAAGGTACTTGCTAATTCTTGTAAGCTAATTTACATAGTGAAGGAGTGAGAATTAGGGGTGATCTAAACCACCCCTGATTTATCAGGCCCCTCTGGTTTTTAATTATATTAAATGTATTTAATATAATTATTAACCTATTCTTCTCTCAATTTTTACGTCACAATTCCGGGCGTTGATAAACGCACGCCAACACCAACCCCCACACCACTTTGTTTGGCGTGCGGGGCCTACACGCCAAAAAAAATTGGCGTGTAGGGTCTACACGCCAAAATAAATTGGCGTGTGAGACCCACACGCCAAAAATGGCGTGTGGTTCCCACACACCAATTTTTTTTGGCGTGTGGGCCCCGCACGCCAATTTTTTTGGCGTGCGGGTCCCCCCTCGCTCACGTAATCGAATGGGAGGGCCCATTCGATTACGTGAGCGGGCCGGCTGACGAGGTTATACAACCTCGTCAGCCGGGAGGACTTCCTCCCGGCACGAGGCTGTATAACCTCGTCGGCCAGGAGGAAGTCCTCCTGGCTGACGAGGCTGTATAGCCTCGTCGGCTGGGAGGACTTCCTCCTGGCTGACAAGGTTATACAACCTCGTCGGCCAGGAGGAAGTCCTCCTGGCCGACGAGGTTGTATAGCCTTGTCGGCCGGGAGGACTTCCTCCCGGCCGACGAGGTTATACAACCTTGTCAGCCAGGAGGAAGTCCTCCTGGCCGAGGAGGTTGTATAGCCTTGTCGGCCGGGAGGACTTCCTCCTGGCCAACGAGGTTGTATAACCTCGTCGGCCGGGAGGAAGTCCTCCCGGCTGACGAGGTTGTATAACCTCGTCGGCCGGCCCGCTCACGTAATCGAATGGGACCTCCCATTCGATTACGTGAGCGGGATCCCCCCACACGCCAAACAATTGGCGTGTGGGAGCCGCACGCCAATTGTTTGGCGTGTGGGAGCGCACGCCAAACAATTGGCGTGCGGGGCCCACACGCCAATTTTATTTGGCGTGCGGGGCCCACACACCAAAAAAAATTGGCGTGTGGGAACCACACGCCATTTTTGGCGTGTGGGTCTCACACGCCAAATGAAATTGGCGTGTAGACCCTACACGCCACTTTTTTTTGGCGTGTAGGCCCCGCACGCCAAAAAAAATTGGCGTGTGGGTTGGTGTTGGCGTGCGCGCTTGGCGTGCATTTATCAACGCCCCAAAATTCCCCCATGTCTTTTGGGAATTGTAACTTTGTACCTTACCCAGAGTTTATATACTCTTTCCATCTATCCTTGCACCACCTGTAGCTATGTCAGCCTTAGAGACAGCACAGCTGACCTAAAGTCTGTCTTATCTTCTTCTTCAAGTCACAACTGTCTCATATCTTTTTAGAATAAGGTTTTAATGTTGTTTTGAATTCAGATTCAGATTCTTCATTAAATTTTGACCTTGGTGTTCACTGAACACTTTGTAATTGCTCAACTCCTTCATGGAGTAATTAAATACATAATTCTACGCTACAGCTGGCTGGGCAAGTGAAACAAGGCCAGCCAACCACATCTACATGTAAGATGACATAAGCAAACCTTGAAAATTTTCGAAGTTGGTTTATCCCCCGTTGCAGGAAGGATACACAACCTCAAGACACCCAGAACCACCAACTCAGATATCGAAGGATTCAGCAAGTTACAGCTCACCACTCTAACCAACAAAAGGCCTCTTTCACCCAGTACTTCAAGTATTGTCAGTCAGTCCCCTTTTTGAACCTTGTTTCTCTGACAGTAGTCCTTCTCTGTCTTCCCCTTATCCTTCCCCTCTTCCCTTTTCCTTCCTCCATAAATCAAGAGATCAGATCACTTCATCAGCAGGTTACCGTTTTAGAACCTTGACTACAAGTCTAAAAATCAGGGCAGATTAGTTTACTAATTCTGTTTTCCCTCCACTGTTTCCTTAGTGTGTGAGGAGGCTGTTGCATTTCTAAAGACTCTGGCACAGCTTAGCCAACTTTTCCAGGTTGAGCTCATTGATCTTATAAGAGCACTCTAAACAAACAAACAATCAATAAAAAGATCAATTATTCCCCTTTCCCCTTTCCTCTTCTCTTTTCCTCTACTAGTTGTATCCCATATCCTTGAAATACAACCAGTAGTGCCCCCCCAAACCTTGTGTCCTGTTGTCACTTTAGAGACCCAGGCTCACAATTGGGGGCCTCATCGGGAAATATCCTCCCTTTTTAAAGACCTCATCATACCTCTAGACTTTCTAATATTCAAAAGGCTGATCACCTTATAAAAAAAAAAAAACTCGAAAAATAAATAAAAACATGTTCCTTTTTCCTCCAATTATCCAAAGTCAAAGGCTGATAACCTTTCAAGAATTAAAGATACACAATAATAATAAGAAAAAGCAAATTGCGTTCACTTTGATTTTGTTTTGCACATATACATAGTGAAAACAAAGCACCAAAACGTTGATCCTACCTTATTTATCTTCATCGGATCTCACTTTTTATTATTGGAGAAAGAAATAGACTTCCGAATCAGTAGGAAAGACAGAAATACTGTCTGTAATCGTTTCCTTCAAGGAACTTGAGTTCCGATTGCCACCCCTAATGCTTGAAAAAATAATCAAATAATATTAATAACTCCGCTTGCCTCAGGACCAGGTATATAACCTTGATCATCCATGCGGTCACTGTAGAACAATCTAACATTTGGTGATCCCGACACACCTCATCAATGGCTCAAACCTTGCGGCTGAACAACAACATCTCCGTAGACTCAGCCCCTCTGCCTAGGACAGCCTTTGAAATTTTAGACCTGGTGCTACTGCCTCTCAGCGCGGATGACAAGCTAGTCTCAGAGCTGGAAACTCTCTCGCCGGAAAAAGGAATTTACCAGCCTTGGTCCACTTGAAGGAGGCCTTACAAGCACTAGAATTGCACCACTCAACGCTGGTCCCCAGACCAATAGAGAAGGAGACCAACAGCTTCTCAGACCGCTACAGGACAAAAATAGCGCAAGAGCAATCACGTCCTTGTTTTGTGACCAGCAGCATGGCACAACCGGTAGAAGGTTTAAGACCAATGGTGAGTCCGGATGCAGCTTTGTTTCTGCCAAGTCAGAACCACCCTCCAAACCCCACGACCGGACCGATGGAGAAAGTGCAAGAGGTTTCAAAACTAGACAGCCTCCTCCACATAGGAAGCTAACAATCTTACAAGTTCATCCAAGCACACGACTCAGGCAACAATTGTGGGAAGAGACACATCTACTCTCAAGAAGCAATAAGCCAGTAAATCTTAGACGACCTGGTTGAGAGAGAAGCAACAATTAGCCTTAAACCTACAACCTCGTCCGATTGGCACCCACGTCCAGTGCATAAAAACGAGCTCATGGAAGTAGTAATAGATATGTTGGAGATAGAGATTTTGGTCAATGCAAAAAACGGAACATCAAGATTCTTCCCAAGTTCCTACCCCAATCCTCATTGGCCTCTGGGCCTCACTCTAATTTCAATCAACCCTTGGCAGCCTCCTCGTGCTTACAGTGAATCATATCCACCGAATCATTGGAAACGGTCAGGATACATTGACTTGGGTAGCTCTATTTCCTGCTTTGTCTCCTGAGAGATATTCGTCGAATTGATTGTCTCGGTGAAATCCTGAATATCTTTCAATCAGCTCAATACCCCATTTCCTGGGCATTGATATTTGCACGCCCATTGGCGCACGCCCACGCCGAACGCACGCCGATAAAAGAAAGGCGTGTTCCCCGCACGCCTTTTTTTTATCGGCGTGCGGGCTGCACGCCCATCCTTGGGTGTGGGCACGCCTGTAGATGGGCGTGCGTGCTGCACGCCCATCTACAGGCGTGCGACACTGCAGGCGTGCAGTCGCACGCCCCCTTCAGAAAAAGGCGTGCGGCTCGCCCGCCCCTTCAGAAAAGGGCGTGTGGGTCGCACGCCCTTTTTATGTGTATAGGCAGGGGGCAAGCCCCTGCCTATACACATAGATCGGCGGACCGCCGACCTATGTATATAGGAAGGGTGTACCCCTTCCTATATACATAGAATCGGCGTGCCGACTGCACGCCGATTCTATGTATATAGGAAGGGGCACGCCCTTCCTATATACATGCTGATGTCATGCGTACACCAGAATGTACGCATGACATCAGCATGCCTGCCCCGCCCCCCCACCCCCCCTCCCCCCCCGCGGATTTCAACCGCAACCATCACCTCACTCGATCACTTCCCCCCCACCTCACAGCACCTCCTCCACATCAACCCAGCCGACCCGAGCCGACCCACCCGACCCAAGCCGACCCACCCGACCCGATCCGACCCACCCGACCCAATCCGAGCGAGCCAAGCCACCCAACCCACCCAAATGTGGGTGTTTTTTTTTTATCCTGCCTGAGCCCCCCTGAGCCCCCTGTTCCCCCTGAGCCCCCCGTTCCCCCTGAGCCCCCCGTGCGCCCCGTGCGCACCGTGCCCCCGTAAGATAAAAAAAAATTAAAAATTAAAAAATCAAAAAATTAAAAAATTAAAAAATTAAAAATAAAATAAAATTAAAATAAAATTAGATAAAAATAAAATAAAATAAAAATAAAATAAATAAAATAAAATAAAAATAAAATAAATAAAACAAAAATAAAAATAAAATAAAAATAAAAATAAAATAAATAAATCAAGAAAAAAAAGATTCTGATAAAAAAAACCAAAAATTTACTCAGGGCCCATTAGGCCCTGTATTGACAGTGGGACAAGCCCCAAAGGGCCTAGTAAAGGGGCCAACAGGGCCCACTATGACTGGCCAAAAGGAGCCAACTGTGCTCCCAGCCGCCCAAGTTTGACATGTTAGGCCAGGGCCCCTTTATATCTCCGCATAGGTATCCAAGGGCCCCATTCCCCTTGTCCAAGCCCCGGACGGGCACACCAGCACTTGATGTTCTTCCACTCAGATCCAATTAATCCCTCCACATCTTCATTATTATTATTTTCATGCCAGCTGATTATTTCTTCTTGTTCCTCTGAACGCACAGATATCAGCAAGTTTTCTTCGCATCAACTTTTATTACCCTCCAGCAGTGTAAGTGCATGTCTATCAAAGTAAATATCATCCAAAATTACTCACTCTGGCCGTTATTTACAGCAGAAAATGTCTCAGCCAGGCCAAAACTCCTCCTACTACCACGTATCTCCCAACCCATATGGCGTCCACAATCAGCCGCACCCCCAATACCCTAATGCAATAATGCATTCCAGTGGTCAGCCTAATGTCACCCAGTCTCACTTGGCACAGCATGTAAGCACACACAGCCCAATTCTTCTACTTAAATAACTTTCTCACACAGTCCTTCCTCCTGCCTCCATCAGCTGCAACCACCAGTTCCATTTGGGCAACCCCCTTGGTTCCAGGTCCCATCCAACCCCTCCATCCCCCCTCAAACGTCTGATCAATTCCCCAGCTTCCCCAATTACCTACACAATGCTGCCGCATCCTCAATACCCCCAATCACACATAATCCCACAAACCAACACCCCAGCTTCACCAACCATGGCCACCCCGCATACCCGTCAAACTCAATGGCCTTTCCAATTCCAAATCACGGGCAACCTGCACCCCATATGGGCCACCAAATACCATCTTTCAACCCATACAACAACCTTCCCCCCCACCAATCATCCCAAACGGCCTCCTATAACAATAGTACAGCCTTTCCCCACATTCCAGTCACTGGCCAACCCAATCCAAACTTTCCAAGCTACACCAATCCAGCAATCACCCCGCAACAGACGTCAAACATTCCTCCCACCCACCAACCCAATCAACCAACCTCCTATACATTACAGCAGGAAATGTACTCCAACAACTGGAATGCCCCCCAACCAATCCAAAACCCACCATCAATACCCAGCAACCCGTCCATCAACCAGCCCACATACTACTGGGACAACAACACCAACCAATCCGCTGTCGAAATCAATTCTCTGCTTGACTCTTTAAGTCCGCCTGCCCCATCCGCGCAGCTACCTACAGCAATTGATCCACTGGCTTCCTTGGTTGTCCCTCAAATTCCTGACAATACAGCTCAAGGTAGGTCTAACTTTCTCTTTTAATGTATATTTATTGAGAGCTGACAAACTGTAAATCATTAGCTTTTCCCCACAATTTCCTGCCTTCTGCAAATGACCTGCCTTCTCCCTCTTTTCCCACCCAAACCAATGAGGATCAAGCTCAAGGTGGGTCTTAGTATCTCTGGTAAAGTTGCTTTATTGGGAGCTGACTATTTATTGATGAATCAGGTGGTTCCAACTCTACAACATCTGTGGTACCGTCTGCAGTCCTGGCTCCTGCAAGAACCGCCCAGGAAATGTCTGTTCCCTCCCCAATCCCCCTGGAAATGTCTGTTCCCTCTCCAATGACTGAGGAAAAACCCCAAGGTGATTGTAGCTTTCACTCAGACAAGTCCTTTGCGGTGTTCTTACCAATGTTTTATTGTACAGATCCCAGTGCATCTGCGCACCACACCAACAACTTGTTGATGCCCCCAAATCTCCCGGATGGAAATGCTTTGCCCAAAGCCCTACTGACCAGTGAGGATGTCAGATTGTTTGACTACTCTGTGGGAGGTCAGTGCCTCATTGATTTATCATACTGTTTCCAATGGATGCTCATGGGAATTAATTTCGTAGGGCCGATGGACCCTCCACCTGAATACCTGTTCACCTGTGTTGACGATCTGAAGAAATTTGTGTCCACATGGGCCACCGAGCATGGTTATTGGCTGGCGGTCTCAAAATCCAAGGCGGGGAAGAACATTTACCTTGCCTGCTCACTGGCTGGAGAAGACACTACCACCGTGGACTTGAGTTGGGCTTGTGAATCACGTAATGAGCGAGTTGGATGCGCCTTCAAGATTTCGGGCCACTGTTCATGTGCCAAGAACCGTGAAAACGACTATTGGGATCTCCGCAGCAAGACTGTCCCTCACAACCACAATGTCATCCAGCACAACTACGAGGCCATCCACAAGACACTTGGGGCAGAGGGCCAAGCAGAGGTCGCTCGACTGGCCTCTCTTGGTTTGCAACCACAGGCAATTGCCCGGCAGCTGAGTACGACTGAGGGATGCTTTGTCACAAACAGGACAATTTACAACACAAAAGCAGCGCAGAAGATACAGCGGAGGGCCGGCGACACCCCCATCAACCATCTTCTACGATGCCTCAAAGGCTCCAACTGGGTTCACGATGAAGTTTACGATGATGACGGAAAGCTCCTCTACCTATGGTTTGCGCACCCTGGATCAATGTTACTTGCTCGCAAGTTCCATCATGTGGTTAATATTGACTGCACCTACAAGACCAACCTCTGCAAGTACCCCTTACTGCATGTTGTTGGCCAGACCTGCACGAACAGCCCGTTCTCAATTGGATTTTGTCTCATGAGGAATGAGAAAAATGCGGCATACTCTTGGGCTCTGAATAAGTTGAAGTGAGTGTGGTGATTGTCTTTTTTAGTATGAGATTGATAATCTGATGGTAATTTGACATACACCTATCAATTCTTGCAGGTCGGTATGGGAACCAGAGAGCTCTCCAAAGGTCTTTGTGACGGACAAAGAGGTGGCTCTCCGAAATGCAATTGCGGAGCACTTCCCAAATGCAACCTCCAACCTATGCGCCTGGCACATTGATCGGAACATTGTCACCAACTGCAAAAAGGCTTTTGCATCCGAGGCAGACGAATGGACGAATTTCATGAAGCTATGGCACGAGGTGACATACGCACCGGACGAACCCTCATTCGACACAGCTTGGGGAAAGCTTCAGGTGGACCTCAGGGAACGAGCAAATGTTCTGGAATACCTTCAGAACCATGTTCTGCCCTGTCGCAAACAATTCATGGCTGCATGGGCTGGGAAAACCCCGCACTTGGGGAATCTGACGTCATCTAGAGGTGAATCAGCTCATAGCTGGCTCAAAACATACGTGACATCTGGCCAGATCGACTTTGCTACGCTCTTCCTGACCATTTCATCAGCTGTGGACCGGCAACTGGACGAAGCACAGGTCACCATTGGCCATGAAAGGATCAAAGGGCTATCCGGACTCCCAAATGTTTTCAAGCCGCTTCACACCAAGATCTCAACCCATGCCCTCAAATTGGCAATCGGAGAGTACAATAAGTACTTGAAAATGAAGAAGGCCAAACGTGATGATCCGGTCAGGCAGTGTACGGGGAACTTCAATGCGGGAATGGGGGTCCCATGTGCACACTTGATTGAAAAGTTGCTTGAAGAGAAGGGTGATGTGGAACCAGCAGACTTTCATCCCCAGTGGCAATTGTGTTACAACCCTGATGGACCAGTCAGTGTATAAATCTGCCCCCTCCTCCATAACCCATTGGCTAATCCTGTTTGACCTTGCTTAAATTACAGAACCTTGATGAGGAGCCGTATAACTTTGACAATGATTTTGAGGCGCTAAAGCAGGAGATCTTGGAATCTCACCCCTCCACAGCTTTGCCGGCACTGATGAAGAATTTCCGTCGAGTTGTTGCAAACACACATGTGGTCCCACTGATTGAGCCAGACCCCATCAGACAAAAATCCAAACCAAATCAACCTTGGAAGAAGAAGAATGGAAGCCGCCGTGTGCAAACCCGTGATCCTACTCAGGCAGAAATCGTGGAGTCTCAGATTGAAAGGACACAGACAGCCAAGGGGAAACAGCGCGCAAGGACCAGTCAGAATCAAGCGGGCCGGAGAAGGACAGACGAGTTGCAACAAGATAGCAGCTCATCAATGGAAGACCCTGATGAGCTGCCCACCTTGGCCAGACTGACCGCCCCAAAACCCCGAGGCCGACCAAGAAAGGCTCCTGATCCCGCAACATCTTCTGAAGAAGACAATGAGAGCCCACCGTGTGTGGCCAAGCGACGAGGCCAACCTCCAAAGTCTCAGCTACCATCTACGTATGCAGCCAACAAAGACTACCAACCAGGCCGCACGTCACATAAGCGGAAAGCAAGTCCCCCCACTTCCGACCGGCCCAAGTCCCAACGCCGTATGGAAGAAAAGCCCTCAGTATCATCTGCAATGAGTCAGATGTCTTTGGCAAAAGGGAGCTCCGCAGAAGGCAGTCATTCTGGGTCATCTAGTGGAGTAGCAGACTCATCCATTGATCAATCTGATGGCAGTGATGGAGATCCCTTTGGGTCTGAAGGAGATGCATGTGAATTTGCAGAGGACAATCCGATTGATATTCCTCTTGCCGGGAATTCAATGTCAACTTCCCTGGTAAGCCCCTTTAATCAAACCAACAAGATTCTCCTAATAGTGATTGGCCTGATTGTTCTGTTGTATTTTTGCAAATCAGGATGCTATTCCTATGTCCCATACGGAAGGTGATTATCAGGCCAATGACCCCCCCAGGCCACCGACTTTGGAGGTAAATTCAAGGGTTAGGATGAGCCCATTCAATGAGTCAACATTATAACTGATTGGCTTTTCTGGTTGAATTCAGGATGAAAGTATGGTTGTAAAAAGTGGTCCCACCTTAGGGACACTGGCTCAAGCCTCTAAAGAGGTTATGTCTGATAAATCAGTAAGTGAACATAGTGTGAATTCATGATGATTACTCATGAGAGCAAAGCAATTTACTCACACTCTTGTGCTTATGCTGAATTTGCCCTCATCTCCCCCAGGTTGAGGAGTTACCTCCTTGGGTCATTAAGTATGTCCAATCAAGTTATAACCCCAAAGGCGATGGCAACTGTGGGTATTCTTGTGTGGCACATGCATTGGCTGCTGAAAAACCCGAGGGCCCGTATGCTAGAGACAATGGGTGGTATCAAGTGCAATTGGACATGTTACACGAGCTGGACATCAACAGGGCACTTTGGACGAGGAAGCTAGGTGGACCAGAAATGTTTGAGAAGATCTACGACAGCATTTGCCCAAGGGACCAGTGCCCACTTCCAAGTGGATGGGCAGGCTTGATGGTGGTCCTATTCTGGCTAATGCATACAATAGGCCAGTGGTGTTCCTCACAAACGACCGAGCAGCTGGCTGCATGACGTTTCTCCCTTCAACTGTTGCACCCGACCCCAAACCAGCAAGCCCAATCTACCTTGCACTAATTAACGGGAATCACTGGATACATGTTATAGTCAAGCGTGGCCTAGTACCTTTCCCTCCACCGTCCATACCTAGATCATTTCTAAAGAGCCAAGCTGCTGGTTGGTTGAGCATCATTGAACCAGCCACACTTCTTTACTCCAAAACTTGCAAGCCAATGTAACACCCCTCCTCTGATTTGTAATTACTATATTAAATTTGTTTCCATAAATCAAAGTAGAGTAATGGCTGTCAACATTACTCCTGAATATTGTCAGCCTCCTTGATGCCAACGACAAGTCTTTCTAGCTACAAGTGGTGCAAGGATACAAGGAAAGAGTGATATTACTCTGGGTAAGGTTTTAAGGTTATAATTCCCAAATAAAACGGGGGAATTGTGACGTAAACTTTAGAGGAAAAATAGGAAAAATAAGGCAATAATTATATTAAATAAATTTAATATAATAGGGGCCTGATAAATCAGGGGTGGTTTAAATCTCTCTCAGGTGCTTGCAAATAAATTGCAGAGGATTTAAGTACCTGGAACACTGGGGCCTGTTGACACAGGGGTGGCTTAATACCAGGAAAGGTAAGGGGGGAATATCTCCAAGAAAAGGGTTATTACTTACTAGTAATAAACCTTGAGGGATCTTGGGGATATTCAGGGTGAAACTGGACAGCTTTGGGCGCTTTGATGTGTGGATGGTGGAGCTGGATGGTCACTGTAGAGTTGTTGGGGAAGACAGGGCTAATAACTACTAATACGCTTACCATACTGTTTTAAAAAGTTGTATATCTAATAATACATGGGTAAGGTTGTTGGTGGGTATAACAAAGCATGAGGAGCTTTATTTGGGCGGTTGAAGACCTCCTTAAATAGTCTTGAGTGACCTCTGGGGACCCTGTAGGTATTATTGGCCAACTTGTGGGATATTTGGACCACATTTTGGCCATTTTTGCTTTCTTGGTGACGCGTCAGCAGCCCCTGCTTTGAATCCACGTCACCAATTGATTTTATTAGTTTATTTATTTATTTATGTTGACTTACAGTCTGTAGTACATTAGTACTGGTTGTTATAGATTAATACTAGTGGCTTATTTGTATTTTATAATAAGCCGCAGTATTATTTGTACTGTTTGTTCAGTCAATATAATTTTATTTATATGTCTAAATAATAATACAATCTGGTATAATCATTTATTTAGTCCCCATTAATCTTCATTACATGTGTAACTTATGTAATGAAGTTAATTGGGCGTGTTTTTGTTACTTTGGGTGTACCTTGGATGACTTTGCAGTCCGCGTGCCAAGCTGAGAGCCTGTAAGGGGCCTGATGCTTGCGCGGGGGCTTATATTCCAACTTTGGCGCGGGCTTTCAGTCACACGGGTTGAACTTCAAGGTATGCGGACTGCGGTGCACGGGGTTTGAGTAAAACACATTGTATTTATACTATCTCCCCTAATACACACAACACCTCATTTCCGTGACTGGAAATTGGGGGTAAGCATATGTATATGAGTATGTAAGCATAAAGTTAGGTAATCATACTTTTAACTGATCATTAATACAATTTTCAGTTATTAGTATCATGTCATATGTATAATAATAAGTTTTAGTTGCACACCAAGACTGACACCTATAATGTAGGAAATAGATAAACCAAAAGGCAAAAAATGTATCATTTGGATGGAAGTGATCAATAGAACATGCAACATGTAGAGCTGGAGACACAGGATAGGAGTTAAATACCATACAAGTCAGAAGTGATAGTTGGACAAAGCTATTTCTATATCTTGAGAAAAAATGTGGAGTAGGTGGTGAGTAGCAAAGTAGTGGTGAAATTCTTTGTAGGTTCTTTCCCAATCCACTTGGGGGAGTCCATTCTCACCAATCTTATCGAAGCCCATAGCACACAAGAAGTCCAGAAAATATATACGAAGATTGTCTAAAGTTTGGTGGGGCATTGGGAGAGTAATACCACCATCCACCTTTTGTTTAAGGACTTTGGCCCCAAATTCTAGCAAGGCTGAAGCGTTGGCATTGCTGGCAGTCTGTCTGTTGAATGTGAAGACTGATGTTGGACCAAAAACGAGCAGACCAGCTAGCATCTGGATCTGAGAGGGTGTATTCCTTGTGGAGCACTCATCCATCCTTGTATGCTTTGGACGTGGCCGGGTAAAGTCGGATAAGCTGCAGATATACGCCAGAGCTGACATTGCCCCCACCAGGTGCTGTGACACAAGCATGAGGCCGCCAAGGTTTGGTGAATTGGCATCGAATGTCCCCAGGTTCTCGTAGGTTCGTTGGAAGCCCCAGTGAGCAGAGTGGACCTTTGTTGTATCTAGTGGAAGGGGTTCCCATTGGGCGCCCTGCTGTTCGAGATGACGAAAAGCCCAGCATTGATGTAAAGCAGATTTGAGTCGGAGGTATGCCGTGTCAGGAGGAGAGATGAATGATGCCATGTTTGAGGCCAGTGTGTGTACCTGAGTTTGGTTGGTTATCGTCTTGCTTTTGTTGGCCCGGACAACTTCAATCTGATCCATGTTGATCATGTCATGAGTGATCAGAGACATTGAAGTAGCAGGGTGGAGGATTTTTTACTTGACCGCACCACAAAAATTAGTCAGTGTCATTTAGAATTAAATAGATAGTAACTAGGAGAATTACCTAATTTGCAAGCAGCCAGAGTCATTGTAACGTCCCGCCACACTCTTTCCTTGAAATTGTGGTCCATTGGGCCATGACGAGAGAGCATATGGGGGAGGTGATTGAGGACATAGGCAATGTTCTTTATCATCTTCTCAGCTGATGTGATGGACCATGCAATGCCACGCGCCAAATTGTTGTTCAAGTTTTCTACCACTGATCTTGGAAGCAGTGGGCCTGGTAAAAATAGTTCCACAGCTGCAACAGACAGACAGAAATGAGTTTGAGAAGTGTTTAATGTTTAGAGGAGAGGGGGATGACTCACATGCATCCCGTGTGGACCTTGCAGGGCGAGGAGGGCCTGTTGACCTCTTGCTGGGGTTTGAACTGGAGCTGGGCAATGAACTGGAACTGTCCACTGCACTAGTGGTTGCGGTGCGGGAGAACTTCATGCCTTTCAAGTGTTCAGCCGTTAGGACAGTTGGGTGAGGAGTGAATAGGTGGCTTGGGAAGTTTGGGCCGGTTTCCCTTGGGTCGATACGCACAATCTGTTGATGAGAGGTAGAGGAGCCCTGTTGAGGGACTGGGCTTCCACCACATGAGGGAGGATTGTCTGGACTTGGGGTGTGATGCCGGGATTTTTTGGATGTAGGATCATTGGACGTAGGATCAACAAATATTGCAGTTGGATAGCGGTAGCGAGCCCGGCGTGGGTGACTTTCAACGATAGTGGAATGTGGGTGTGGGGCTGCACGATGGTTGTACGGCAAAGAGACTTGTGAGGCTGGAGGGTTGATTCCCAATTCTTCAGGGTCGGTTTCCCCCTCGGCATCCGGGTCGTTTATATTGTCATCACGGTTTTGTGATAAGTTATGCAAGGCTCGTTTGGCATTTTGGGATTCCATGGCGGTAGTTATACCATCAAGGTAAGCCTCATTAGAGATGGTGAGAAAGGTGCTTTCGCCTTTGCTGTTGCGCCTGGGTGATCTTATTGGGTGGATGGGGCCATATGCTGGGTTCATAACGTTGGGCAAGCCGTTGTCAAATGGAGCGGGTTCGTTGTCCCATTGAGCTGGTATGTTGTTAATTTGAGTGGGTTCTGGTGTGCGATGAAGTGTTGGTGCCGCATTGTTTGCTGAGAGAAAATCTGACAGTTGTGGAGCGGTTGTTTGAGGTGGTGGGAGGTCTTTGGGAAGATCAGGAAACCAAGGAATGAATCGGTTGAGGTTAGGAGGTGGTTGGTTGACGTTAGGAGTGGAATGTAGGATGGTTTGGCTAGCTGGGGGGTCAAACGTGTTTGTTGGAGCTGGGCGAGTTGAGGACTCATGACCCTCATTGTCTGACTGCTTGTATTCGGCTTTTATTTTGTTGGCGAGAACTTCCAGATACTTGTATTCCTCGGGACTGCATGCGGGATGCTGAGCAAGCTCAGTGCATTTTTGCCAGAAGTCCAAACCTGATTTGCAGTGTTTTGGGGTGGAAAGTGGTAAGCAGGAGGTTTATTGTCATACATCTTATGAGGAAACAGAACTTACGTGATTGTTCATGACTACCAGACATTGTTGTTGCGTGGAAATACGTCTAAAGTTTGATGGAGGAGGAGAAAACGGTGTTGCTGTTGGTTGGATTGCAAAGTAAAACAGATGTCAGCTGCTGCTCCTGGAATTAAGTACCTTTTGCAGTGAGAATATGAGAAAGGGGAATATCAGCCCTTGCGGGGGGTTTGGGGGGGCACTTTGGGTGTGTAGGGGGCTTAGACGGGGGACTGGGGCCTGATATGCATCTGTGGGCATTTCCCGGGGCCCTTTAGGCCAAGATGTGTCCCTTGCACATTTTTCCTGGGCCTTGGGTGCAATGGGGGGCTTGCAAGGGGGCCTAGTGGCACATTCACACCTTGAATGTGTCCATAGGGGCCACTGGTTCTAGTTGGCCCCTTTTGGCCAGGCCCAGGTGGCCCATCTGGCCCCTTTTGGCTGGCCCATCTGGCCCCTTTTGGCCAGGTCCAGGTGGCCCATCTGGCTCCTTTGGGCCAGGCCCAGGTGGCCCATCTGGCTCCTTTGGGCCAGGCCCAGGTGGCCCATCTGGCCCCTTCGGGCCAGGCCCAGGTGGCCCATCTGGCCCCTCTGGGCCAGGCCCAGCTGGCCCATCTGGCCCCTCTGGGCCAGGCCCAGCTGGCCCAGGAGCGGGCGGGGTTTTGGGTGAGGGGCAGGGGGGATGGGGGGGCACGGAGGATTGGGGGGAACAGGGGAAACGGGGGAGACGGGGGGACATCGACTTACTTGTCGATGTCCTGGCGGCTGGCTTGAGGTGGTCGGGCGGCTGGCTTGAGGTTGTCGGGTGGCTGGGTCGTTCCGGCGGCTTGAGTTGGTGGTCGGCGAGGCTGGGTTGGGTGGGTGGTGGGTCGGAATGGGTGGGTGGTCTGGAAGGTGGGTGGTGGGGTCGGTGAGGTGGTGGTTGGGGAGGGATTTCAGGAGGGGGGGGGAGGGCCGATCGGCAAAGGATGGGGGGAGGGGGCAGGTGGGGGCATGCTGATGTCATGCGTACATTCTGGTGTACGCATGACATCAGCATGTATATAGGAAGGGCGTGCCCCTTCCTATATACATAGAATCGGCGTGCAGTCGGCACGCCGATTCTATGTATATACACGCCCTTCCTATATACATAGGTCGGCGGTCCGCCGATCTATGTGTATAGGCAGGGGCTTGCCCCCTGCCTATACACATAAAAAGGGCGTGCGACCCACACGCCCTTTTCTGAAGGGGCGGGCGAGCCGCACGCCTTTTTCTGAAGGGGGCGTGCGACTGCACGCCTGCAGTGTTGCACGCCTGTAGATGGGCGTGCAGCACGCACGCCCATCTACAGGCGTGCCCACGCCCGCGGATGGGCGTGCAGCCCGCACGCCGATTAAAAAAAAGGTGTGCGGGGCACACGCCTTGTTTTTTATCGGCGTGCGATGGGCGTGGGCGTGCGCCCATTGGCGTGCATTTATCAATGCCCCCATTTCCTGGTTGGTTGTCGGATACAGGTGCAATAATCTTCCTCAGCTGTCCATTTTGTCTTTTTTTTTGTTCTTTTTTTTTTGCAGTTGCAGACATCCATTACTGTTTATTCTCATTCTCTTCGCGTCGCCATGATTAAAATGAACAAATTGACTCTTCGGTATCTACACATTCATCAATTCATCAATTCATCAAATTCTAAGTCAAGCCAAACGGCTTCTGAGTCAAACAAGCCAAATTACTCAACGGTAATAATACTCTCAAACTTGATTGCCTAATCTGGCTACAGCTCCCGAGTTCGAGAATTGTCAAACCTGCCCCCAAGTGAACAAAAAATTGATGCCTGTTCGCGGCCAATAAATCAAGAGATTTGGCTCAACAACTGCTTGAATGCCAGCCAGTCTTGAGCCCGCCATCAGTGTAATTGGCCCTGTCATCCAAATTCTACCTCCAAGCTAATGCAAGTCATCCCAGAGGTTTTAGATCGCCAGATTTTGGTCAGCAAAGAAAAAAAAAAGAAAAATAGAAGAACAGAACCTCAAGAGAGTGATGTAGATAGATATATCCATCAATCATGTCCTGTTTATCCAGTTTAACTTCCAGGCATTCGATTCATACTGTAATCAAACAGTACAAATGAAATTATCATTATTTTTAAATCGTAAACCTGTAACAACTGTTAACTATAAATCAAAAACCTTTTGATTTAGAATGAAGATATGAAAAAACCAAGAATAAGCAAACAAGGGAGAGATGATTCGCATCAGTCATGACTGGTGCTCCTGAGAGGAGCTTACCGCTCTCAAGAGGAGCTTGTAGGACAGCCACTAGCCTTCAACTCCTGCCATGGAAGAGAGAATCAATCACTTACCCTAATTAGTAGCTCAGCGATCAAACAACTATGCCAGAAACAAAAAGTAGCGTCACATATCAACCATCCACTTCCTATTGGCTTTCAGTTACGTCAGCTTTTAGGGTCTAGCATCAAAATTGAGCTATAGAAAGTTCCAGTACCACGCGAGGAGAACCCAGTGGCTCAGCAGGCTGCATCCGCCGTATAAATACTACAACCACCAACTCCTATCATCAAGGAGAGGTCAATATACGCAACACCAACGGCTTTGAGATCTCACCAACCAGCTGCCAGATTAGCTATGGCTCAGAACCCCATCCTCTCGATCAGAACCCAATTTCCGAACCATTGGAGATTGTCCAGGAGACAGTGGAGCTTGAGAGCGAAATGCTGAACAACCACCCAGCTCAACATTAGGACATCTGATCCATTCATGTTTTTCCACCAACTGTTCAAGTCAGCAAACAAGATAAACAATTTCCACCCAACTGCTACCAATAAAAGATGTACTTGGATAATAGAGCCTGTGGACCATCAACACCCGTTTCAAGACCAGATGTACCAGGGTCATATCCATTCTTCCAGTCATCGCCACCTGTCCGCATCACTGTAGCCTCACCCAATCTGACCCTTCATCTGTTCAGTTAGATCTAACCTTCCGACTGCCTTTTGAAGCCAAGGGAGGTTTCCCTGGAGGAATCAGAGCTAGTAAAGTTCTATCACTATGCTTGACGGACTTTCCTGCATGTTTTCAAACTTCCAAAGAGTTGAACTCAAGATAAATGGAACCAATTTTATTGCCACAAGCAAAAACCTCATTCCCAAGGTTTATTTATTTAAAGGTTGTTTGAATTTGTCATATAAGCTTGTTCAATTGCTTGTAAGTTCAGAGGAGAATAAGCTGAGTACTTTGGGCATTAAGAAAGTTTCCACATACTTGGAAAGAGTTGCTACGCTTGAATCAACTATCTTCCCAGGAACAACCAGCTTTTCCCTTCTGCTTCATATCCTAATCATTCAAAAGGTGGATCCTGAGTGGCACCCTCCTGCTTGCTTTATATTTCCAGCCAAACAGATTATTCAAACACTCTTTCTTATTATTCATGATAGAAGCTTGGTTTCATAATTGTTTGGACATTGATAAATTGGGGTCCACAAGTAATTTTTCAAAAAAAGAGACAATGTCTAAAACTCCAATATGTATGTTGAATATTTTGATGTCAATTGCTAAGTCTTTTCTGAGATAACACATGGACAGAAGTGTCATTTGGGTAGTGAGATGAAATTAATCCACCCATTTGGCTACTAAGATAAATTCTCACACCAGTAAGCTAGCTGTCACTACAGGGCCTTCACATTGGCTTCTAAGAAGAGTGCCATTCTGCTGAAACGGTGAGCATTCTCTTCTGCATGAAGAGTATTATTTGACAGATGTAATATTTAATAAATGAATATAGAAAAGAAAAGACCAGTGTACAATTTCCATTTACCTACATATAAATTCTCATCCAATTTCCCTTTTTTGAAGGACATTAAGATTTTCAATTATCAGTACTCATGAATACACTTTCCCATCTATTTGGAGCTTTTTATCAAGAAAACAAAAGGCTGCTTTTCAAATTCCTTCTGACCTAGTTAGAAAATCTCTAATATCTTTCAGAAAACTTGCAATAGATTCTAAGTGCATTTTTGGGATAAATGGGATATATGAAGAATAATTCTATCAAAATGCCCCTGATTGATCTCCTCCTGGATGGAGTTAATTGATAACCTAATGGTCACATAGGAGCATGCACTATAGCAACCTATTTTCCAATTGTTTTAATGATTTAGGTTCATTCCTTGCAGAAATAAACCTCTTTTGGTGGTAGGGAATGTCAGCCTTAGAGACAGCACAGCTGACCTAAAGTCTGTCTTATCTTCTTCTTCAAGTCACAACTGTCTCATATCTTTTTAGAATCAGGTTTTAATGTTGTTTTGAATTCAGATTCAGATTCTTCATTAAATTTTGACCTTGGTTTTCACTGAACACTTTGTAATTGCTCAACTCCTTCATGGAGTAATTAAATAAATAATTCTACGCTACAGCTGGCTGGGCAAGTGAAACAAGGCCAGCCAACCACATCTACATGTAAGATGAAATAAGCAAACCTTGAAAATTTTCGAAGTTGGTTTATCCCCCGTTGCAGGAAGGATACACAACCTCAAGACACCCAGAACCACCAACTCAGACATCCAAGGATTCAGCAAGTTACAGCTCACCACTCTAACCAACAAAAGGCCTCTTTCACCCAGTACTTCAAGTATTGTCAGTCAGTCCCCTTTTTGAACCTTGTTTCTCTGACAGTAGTCCTTCTCTGTCTTCCCCTTATCCTTCCCCTCTTCCCTTTTCCTTCCTCCATAAATCAAGAGATCAGATCACTTCATCAGCAGGTTGCCCTTTTAGAACCTTGACTACAAGTCTAAAAATCAGGGCAGATTAGTTTACTAATTCTGTTGTCCCTCCACTGTTTCCTTAGTGTGTGAGGAGGATGTTGCATTTCTAAAGACTCTGGCACAGCTTAGCCAACTTTTCCAGGTTGAGCTCATTGATCTTATAAGAGCACTCTAAACAAACAAACAATCAATAAAAAGATCAATTATTCCCCTTTCCCCTTTCCTCTTCTCTTTTCCTCTACTAGTTGTATCCCATATCCTTGAAATACAACCAGTAGTGCCCCCCCAAACCTTGTGTCCTGTTGTCACTTTAGAGACCCAGGCTCACAAGCTAGAAGGACTTGTCCTTGGCATCAGGGAGGCTGACAATCTTATCAATAAAAGAACTTATTAATATTATAATAATTAATACTTATAACATGTGCCAATAATAAATGACATCATTATAAGTTATTATCTTTAATAATATTAATAACAGATCATTAAATCCAAATGTCATGATGTGATCCAATCACACTAAGGATTACTGATCAAAGATGTGTCCCATAACACATCCTTAGTAGAAATCACATCATAAACATTAACAGATCCTCCCAAAAGGATCTGTCTTGTCCCTGAAGTTCCACAGTACCTCCCAGGTCTTGGAAGCGCTCACAGTTCCCCCCTGAGGAGCTCTTACAATATATAAACAGACTGTAAACAGTTGTTTATCCCAACAGTTGTTTATCCCCAGAGAATATTTAGAACACATTAGCACAGTATATAACTTAGATTTATTTACCTTGCTTAGTTCCCCATTCTCCACCAATACCCCAATTCTGGATAATATATAGTCTATTACTGTTATTACCTCAAGAATTGGCCACAACCTACCTTCAATAAGGTAGAAACCACAAACCCAAGTTGAGTCTCTCCTTGGATGCCTATTAATACTTTGTATTGATTTGGATGCGCCTAATTAGAGCAATTAGAGCAAGCCTCTCAGACAAGACTTACTGATTGAGGAAGTTCCTTTTTTACAGGACTTTACCATTATCCAAACAACTTCAAACCATCAACCTACCTCAGTTACAACCTATAACCACGGTTAGTTCCACACCCAGGCTGACATGGAGAAAATTGTGAACAGTCAGGATGGGTTCATATTTCTACTGATTCAATAATAAGAAACAAGGATGAGACATACTGTTTTACCTGCAAGGAACAAGCTCCTGTGAATTATTTCTTCTATTGGTCTACTGGAGAGTAGGATTGTACATTTTTTTATTGTTGATTTGTGTGGTGGAATTGGTGGCTTATGGAAGATAGGATATAGCAGTAGAGGACAGGGAAATGCATCAGGATTGAAGGCTCCAAGTTATTGGATATAACTTGAAGGTCCGAATTCTCTCAGGAAACAATGATCAGAAATTCTGAAACACTGTGTTTTGGGGAAATGGGGTAGGAAAACAAGGTTCCAATTCCTGGATGGGAATAGAAACAATCTAATTCCAGATTGGCCAGTTTACCACAAAATAAAACAGCCCTGCACAGCTGGTGTCCCCCAGGAAAGATAAAACTTGCATATTAGTGCGCTGGACAAAACTCAGGGGGTTGATAAACCCACTCCCATAAAACAAAAGGTGTGCAGCCCGCACACCTTTTTTTTTATTGGCGTGCAGTGTCACGCTCTGTGATGCCAAGGACTGATATCCTTCTAGCTACACAAGGTGCAAGGCAAAAAATATGGGCAAAAAAGGGGTTTTTGATCTTTTATATTAATATTTAAAAGATCAAAGATTTATGGAGGGGCCAGCAAGCTGGGGTGTTTAGTTCCCTCCAAGGGTGTTTGTGCTAAAAGCAGAGAACTGAAACTTTAAAGCTGGGGCCTGCAAGCAGGGGTGTTTAGTCCCAGTGAAATAGTGGCTAAGAAAGGGCCACAACTCCTAGTAGAACAAGACTTACTGTAGTAGGCTTTGAGGGAAGGAGGTGGGGGGCTTTCTTATGGTAAACTGAGCAGCTGGAAGCGGCTGGAAAGGTGGGCTGGAAGGCTGGACAGAGTTGGGGTTGAGGACAAGAGGCTTTGAAGTCTTGAAGACTGATTTACTGGGCAGGAAACTAGTATGCTGGACTGGTGGAATGCTGGTGGTAAATATGATAAAGCTGGGGAATAAAAATACAGGGGGAAGAAAGGGCCTCTTAAATGCCTTTCTGGAGCCCTGATGGCGAAACAGCAAGTGTTATTTTGGCTATGGGAACAGTACAAGGAAGGAGTTATCCTTAGTAGAAATAAATGATGTAATTTTTCAAATTATTATATGTACAGGCTGTCAATAATTAATACAATCTGTCAGTCATCTGTAGACATCATCTGAGGGCGCTTCAAGAGCTCTTAGTTTGATGTACAACATGTATTGATCACTTGATCAATAGAATAAAAAAGAAATAATCAAATTATAGTACAGAGTCTTATTTCTGTTTAATTTGGTTATTTCATATGTAAAGTTCTGTACCATGAGAGTTCTTGTCATACTTGCATGGTGGGCGCTTTTATAGTTCTCCATTCAATTATTTGACAAGCAAACATCCTGGGAAAAGTGTCAGCATTTGTTATTTTCCTGTGATTAAAGGAGCTTGTCATTTATTTTAATTGTACAAGTTCTTTCAAACTTGTTTGAAGTATTCTGATGCTTTCTTTATCCCCTGTTTCGTGTCTTTCATGTGTTATGATATTATTTAACTTATACTATATGTATTTGTATAAGTTAATAATAGTACAAAGATTATAAAACAGCGTGATATTTATGTCAAATGTTATTTAATATTTTATTTATGTGTTTAAAGGATAATTACATAGTTTATTTAAGTAATTATCCCGTATTTTGAGGACTTCTACTTATTAGAATACTCTCATATTACATATGTTTATACCTAGTAAGTATTTTAGCGCTTAGTAGGAGTATTCTTTAAGTTAATTTTATTATTAGAAGGAGTAAGTTTTCTAGGGTACTTTGGCTGAGGTACCCTAGGTTATTTTACTTGCTCTTTCAGAACATGAAATAATATTCTCACTTATCTCAAAGGTTAATGAGTTATTATTTATTTTATTATTAATTTATTTATTATATTTGTTTATTGCATTATTACTACGTAATAATGTTTATATTTTAAAATTTTATCTTTTTCTTATGTTTATTATAATTTATTTTACATTATTAATTGTGTAATAATTTCTCTTTCATATCTATTTTTTATTAATTAATTATTACTTTATTTATTGTTCTACTCAGGTTGTCTCTGAACTAGTAGCAAGCTGACATGCAGGCTGCACACCCAGTTTTGGGTGTCAGGATGCCCAGAGATAGGTGTGCCACCTGCACACCCATCTATAGGCGTGCAACACCGGGCCTGCCTGCAGGCATGCAGTCACACGCTGTGAGAACTCCTTTTGGGACGGGGGTAGTTCTGTGAGGGGGAAATAGCAGTTATAGTATTTCAGGTATGTATGAATTTATTACAACTGTTAAGGGTGGTTTGAAAGACCTGCCCCTCTATTTACTACAAGAGTTAATACAACAATTTTTATTATTGGTGTGGCTGATAACTTTCTTCTTGTTTTCTTTAAGAGAACTATTTATGTAGTAATCTCTTATCAGACAAAGATCTAATTTCAACTTACAAATAATCAGCAATGGGCTTGATGAAGGGATCAGGGGCGTAGATAGTAGATGGATTGTTACAGAAAGTTTGACAAATGGAATACAAGCTTTTGGAATTGATGAGGAAAAGTATTTATATGTTTTTAGTATTTATTTTGTTTTTATGTTTAGATGCAGTCAGAGAGAATGAGTAGATGGATGTTTTGGTATAATGTGAACTATTCAATGTGTTGTACCCTCTTCCTTAACCTTTAGTTAAAAGGGCACAATTTCCCTTTCTGTTTCTCTTGTGTATTTTAAACTGATATGAAAGATTTGTTGTGGGTCACCTGATTAAGATCACACTATTTATATGGATGAGTAATTTATTTTAGTTTGCTAGATAGATGATGGGGTGTGGGATCCAAGTGGGATGCTACTGGGATAATTTTTCTTTCTGGGAGGGAACAACCTCCCCTTTATATAGTAAAATGTGAGGGATTTTTGCTGGTGGGATGTCTGATTGAGGTATTTATGCGGGTGGGGTCTCTTCTTCTACGCTGCCTTCATGCGGGGAGTGCATAAAGTGAGCTATTTCTGCTGGTGGGGTTATGTACTTAAGCTGTGTCATAGATCATGTGCTGCGTCTTGTGACCTAAAGTGAGCTATTTCTGCTGGTGAGGTTATGTACTTAAGCTGTGTCATAGATCATGTGCTGCGTCATGTGACCTAACACTAAAATATATACTACTTCTAGGGCGTTGATAAACGCAGGCCAAGCGCGCACGCCAACGCCAGCCCGCACGCCAATTTTTTTTGGCGTGCAGGGCCTACACACCAAAAATGGCGTGCGGTTCCCACACGCCTTTTTTTTTGGCGTGTGGGCCCCGCACGCCAAAGAAAATTGGCGTGTGGGACCCGCACGCCAATTGTTTGGCGTGCGCTCCCACATGCCAATCGTTTGGCGTGTGGGAGCGCACACCAAACAATTGGCGTGCGGGTCCCACACGCCAATTGTTTGGCGTGTGGGGGGATATCGCCTGCAATATCCCCATACACATAATACATACATGTATTATGTGTATGGGGATATCGCATGCGATATCCCCTCGCTCACGTAATCGAATGGTAGGGACCATTCGATTACGTGAGCGAGCCCGCCGAGTCTGATTCCTTTCAGGAATCAGACCGTCGGTCTGGTTGTTTTCAACCAGAACGACCACGAATTCGAGACACCACCACCCAAAAAAAAATGTGAGTAACAAAAAAAAAAAAAAAAAAAAAAAAAAAAAAAAAAAAACAAAAACAAAAAAAAAAAAAAAAAAAAACATAAAAAAAAAAAAACATAAAAAAAAAAAAAACAAAAAAAAAATGAGAAATAAAAAATGAGGAAAAAAACCCCAAAAAAAACCAAAAAAAAGGGTTTTTTTGGGGTTTAATTTTGTGGAAAAGCCCACAGGCCCAGGGCTCCAAGACCCAACTGGCCCAAAGACAGGGCCCAATGGCCGTCAGAAGGGGCCCGCCTCTGCCCATCACCTCCAGTGGGCCCACAGGCCCACTTTGATGCTCCAAAGGGGCAATAAAAGATTCAATGGGGCCATTCAAACCCCCGAGGCAGCTCAAAGGGCCCCATATAAGCCCCAGAGCACACCATCCCCCCCAAAAGTGGCCCAATGGGCCCATCTCAAACACAATCAATCCCCCACATCTCTTCCAATTTTTTTTTCAAATTTTTTTTACCATAGATATAGTAACACGTGCTGACATACTCTCCCATTCAAATGCTAACAGATTCCGCACAAATCACCAATTTGAATTCAACAATCAACAATGTCTTCACATCAGACCAGTGAACTAGGACGTGAGATTCATTCCTTTATTTTGTGTATAATATAAGTCCCTGGCTCACTCCCACCCACCCTCCCACCATTACACAGGTTTGGATCTCTGGGAAAAATGCACAGAGCTGGCGCGGCACCCTGCGTTGAAACCAGATGAACGTGAAAACCTGGAGAATTGGGCCTCTAAAATAAAGGCTGAATACAAGCAGTCAGACGATGAGAATGAACAGGTCTCCAGAACCCCGGCCCCAGCTAGACACACCTTAGGCGCCACTAGGCCTGCTCCACCACAGTCCCACCCACGCCCTGAATTTGCAACCAACTCAATGGCATACTTATATGCACACACTCCTGATCCCCTACCTCCAGCAGCCAACCCAATCCCCACGCTCAATCAATTTGAAAACCAATTCAACAAGGATGTTCAATATGGCCAGCCCAACACAACAAACCCAGCTGATGGATCCCCACGTCGAAGCGGAGAGATGCGGAGAGATGTCAAAGGCCACAAGACAACCCTCAACACCTTTGGCCAGTCTTTCCTTCAAGGCGTACAAAGGGACCAAGCACTCATTGGCCAGAAGTCCTCCAAAGCCCCCAATGCGGACGGGAGACAAGAAATTAACAATCCAGCCATCCGGGACAGCTCTGAAGACCCTGACGCAGAGGGTGAAACAGATGACTCTGAAGATGGTGCAGAAGACCAGCAAGTCCTCCAACAATTCCTTCATGGACGTCCCAAACCTACCTTCCACCAGGAGCCAGTCCATGAACCGGTGCCACAACAAACCCGATATCGCTATGACATGGTACGAATTGAAGATCCTATGGTTGAAGACCCGACGAGCAAAAAAGCGCGCCTGGACAACTCTGCTTCTTCTTCTAAAAATACAGGCCCCATGTATAATTTCTTCACCCCTCATCCCACCTCTCACGAATTCATCACTGCGCAATCACTGCAAGGCCTCAGAATTCCACGGAACCCCCCTGTTGCTGGGCCATCAACAGTCAAGCCACCTACCCAAAGACCACCGGGCGAATCAATTCCTCCTCCCCTGTCCTGACGCCTCCTTGTAAGTCACTCCCCATTGCTTATGCACACCCATCTTGTAATTAACATCCCTCCTCTGCGCACAGCTATGGGTCTATTTATCCCTGGCCCAATGCTTCCAAAAGCATTGGCAGATGATTTGAATGAAAATTTGGCGGGTGGAATTGTGTGGTCACACCGTTCAGCCGAGAAAATGATTGAAAACATAGCATTCATCCTCACACACCTCCCCTCAATGGTCACACCACATCCAACGATGCCACAGGAGTTCAGCCGAGTTGTTTGGAGGGAAGTGGATACACTTCTGAAGGCATGCAAATCTGGTAAATACTCACTTTTTTTCTCACTTGTTCATACATCACAAAGGCTGATATTTGTGTGGTATGCAGAGAGAATTCTTAACCCCACTCAACCTGGTGCTCTCTCTCTGATAACTCCTGAAGTTGTCAACATGGCACAGCTCGAGGCTTCCCAGGAGAACCGTAAGGCGCCGCCGTCCAAACGGGTCCAGACCCACACACTTGCGGCGAATCTGGCCTCATACTTCTCTCCAAGTGACCACGCTTATCTCCGGCTTAAAAGTGCTTTGCAAGACTGCTGGGCCCTTCGACACATGGAGCAACAGGGCAGTGAATGGCAGCCTCTCCCCCTGGACGAATCTTTGGTGCATACTGCCCATCTTGCATTCCAACGAACTTATGAAAACCTTGGAAGTCACGCAAAGGATGGATCAAGCCCCCAACCAAACACCTCCGGTCTCAAGGTCCTTGGTCTATACTTCACGGGGGCTATGTCAGCCTTGTGTTACATCTGCAGTCTCCAGGCACCAACAAGACCAAAGTATAAAAAGCTTGATGAGTGTTCAACATTAAACACGCGGGAGCAAATGCGGATGCTTGCTGGTCTCCTGGTTTTTGGTCCAACAACCGCCTTTGTCACTAACAAATACGGGTCCGAACGTCCGACTACTTCAAATGCTTTGGCCTTATTGGAATTTGGCGCCAATGTTCTGAAACATAAGGTTGATAGTGGTAATACTTCAGTGATGCCTCACGGGACTTTGGATAACCTCCGATTATACTTTCTCAACTTTTTGTGCTCCATGGGATTTAACCGGATTGGTCATGATGGTTTGCCAATGGTTGATTGGAAAAAAACCCATGAAGAGTTTCACAAATCTTTTTCTATTCAAAACCTCCAAATTTTGTTTTCCCAAGATATAGAAATAGCTGTAGCCAACTACCACTTCTGATATGTGTACCGGGGGTTGTTTTTTCTTTGGTTTCCCTTTTATTTCTCATTCACATGTCCTTGAGTTGTAATTTCCACCACTGTCTTGCTCATCCACTTGAATGAAACATCAGACTTAAGTGTTTTTTGCAATATAACCCAAACAGAGTATTATTAATAGGCATCCAAGGAGTACTCATGTGGGTTTGTGGTTTCTACCTTATTGAAGGTAGGTTGTGGCCAATTCTTGATGATATATCAGCATTAAACTATAGATTATCCAGAATTGGGCTATTGGGATTCCTTAGTGGTATCATAATTATTATAGGGCATTAAGGAACAAACCCGGTTTTTCCGCGTTTACACACAGTTTTACGCAGCGGCAACCTCAAATTTGCTGCGCAGCACACCCGGTTTTCCGCTTTTAAACCCTTTTTTTGATTTTTTTTTTGCGGGCGGATTTTGATTTTTTTTCAACATTTGAAAAATGTTTAATATACTTCCAGGGGTGTAGAAATTTATGGTAATTTTTATTTCCCAAAAAAACAATGTCTTCTATTTTTTTTTGCCCATTACATATCAGTTCAGGAATGTAATTCAGGCGTATATTCACCATTTGTAAGCATTTTCTAGCTGTTATCAGTAGTGTTGATAACATTTTCTCTTTCTTATACGTATTATTTGTGTGCTAATAAATTATTAACTTGCAATTATGTCTCTTGCTTTGTATTTTATTTATTTATTTTATTCATTTCATTTATTCTAGGGCATTAATAAAAAAACCCAGTTTTTCCGCATTTACACCCAGTTTTCCGCATTTACACCCGGTTGTTGGTTATTTAATAAACAACATGTAACACTCCAAAGCATCATGCAATGTACCATACCTCTGTGTATAATTGTATTTCCATTTCTTTGTCATGAAATCTGATAAGAAGTCAATTTTATAATCAGTATTTGTTTCCAATGAATTCTTCACCCTCTAAAGTGTATGAATCCATTTAACAACTCCCTGAATATCTTGAAAGACAGATGTGAAGGTGTTTGGAAATAAATTGAGTCCAAAAATCATCAAAATCCAACCAGTGATTTAAAAAAAAAAACTGTTATTCACATTAAATTCTACACCCCTTAAAGTGCTTAGAAAAAGTTTAAAAAATGTGAAAATGTTGAGAAATCCTGGAAATTAAGCTGTCAGGATTTTTTATGAAAAAACCGGCGGGATTGGCCAAAAAAAAAAAAAACCATGGTTTTTGAGCAAAATAGAAATTACCATGAAAGTCTAAACCCCTGTAAGTATGAGAAATAAATTTAAAACTTTGAAAAATAATGGAAATCCGCCCGCAAAAAATTAAATTAAAAAAAAACCGGGTGGATTGGCCAAAACAAGTAGAAGACACAGTTTTTTTGCAAATTAAAAATTACCACAAAGTTCTACACCCCTTTAAGTATAATAAATAAATTTAAAATTTTGATAAATAAATAATGTTTACTGGTTTTACTTATTTAAAATGCCGCCCTCCATATTTTTGTTTTGTTTTGTTTTGTTTATATTCCTTGTTTTGATTGTTTATTTTATTTGTTTTAAATAAAATATCAAATGAGGATGATTGGGGAGGTCACGCGCATCAAATGCCGCGCTCCACGTGCTATTTGCTTAAAAATTAACAATACAAAAAACCCGGTGTAAAAGCGGAAAACCGGGTGCACTGCGCAGCCGCAGCTGCGCAGAAAAGTGGGTGTAAATGCGGAAAAACTGGGTTTTTTGATTAATGCCCTTATTATATTAAAGGCCCTTTTATTAATATTAATAAAATATTAACTTATCAATGCATATGTGTCATTTGTTATTGTCACATCTTGTAAGTATTATTTATTATCATAGAGTAACCTGAATTATTCATGTGTTAGTTAATCAACGTATTATTAATTTAAGTATATCATTTATTGTAAAGATTGATTGTAGTTTAATCATACTATATTATCACTCTATTATTTATTATCACAGAGTAGCCTGAATTATTCATGTGTTAGTTAATCAAGGTATTATCAATTTAAGTATATTTAAATTGGGCATTAATAAAAAAAACCCGGTTTTTCCGCATTTACACCCGGTTTTACGCAGCGGCGACGTCCAAATTGCTGCGCAGTACACCCGGTTTTCCGCATTTACACCCGGTTTTTTTATTTAATTTTTTGCGGGCGGATTTGCATTGTTTTTCAAGATTTTAAATTTATTTATTATACTTACAGGGGTGTAGAATTTTATAGTAATTTTTCTTTTTGCAAAAAAACTATGGCTTCTATTTTTTTTGGCCAATCCACCCGGATTTTTCATAAAAAATCCTCACAGCTTGATTTCCACGATTTCTTTTATTCATTTCATTTATTCCATTTATTTTGTTTAATTTAATTTAATTTTGTTTTGTTTATTTTACTTGTTTTACTTATTTATTTTATTTGTTTTAGATAAAATATTGAATGAGGATATTTGGGGAAGTTGCGTTATTCATAAATCATTAACTTGCAATTATGTCTCTTGCTTTTAATTAATTGATTAATTTTATTCATTTCATTCATTCTTATTTGTTTAATTTTATATTATTTACTTTTGTTTATTTCACTTATTTAAAATGCTGCCCTCCATATTTTTATTTTGTTTGGTTTATTTTCCTTGTTTTAATTGTTTATTTTAATTGTTTTAAATAAAATATTTAATGAGGATGATTGGGGAGGTCACGCGCATCAAATGCCGCCCTCCACATGCTATTTGCTTAAAAATTAAAAATTAAAAAAAACCGGGTGTAAATGCGGAAAACCGGGTGCACTGCGCAGCCGCAGCTGCGCAGAAACCCGGGTGTAAACGCAGAAAAACCGGGTTTTTTTATTAATGCCCTTTAAATTAAGTATATTATTTATTGTAAAGATTGTAGTTTAATAATACTATGTTATCACTTCTTAAAGTCATAATGATGAATTAATAATACTAATAATATTCACTAGAGATCTTAAAGGAATAATATTAAAGAATAATAAGAATGGTAAATATTAATAAGGATAATAATAATTAGTGTTACTTGCAGTAACTTGGTACGTTTAATCATTTAGGTATCAAAGAGTGAAGAGTAGTGGAAGGGGAAACACAGTCTAGCCAAGCAGCTGCTGGGCTCTTGTGAAATAACCGGGAGACTTTAGGGAGAGGAAAGGGAATCGTGGGGGTCCGCTTGACTATCACACGTATCCAATGATTGTCATTGAAAAATGATAAGAAGAGGGCTGGCAACGGTTTAGGGTCCGGGGGAACTGTGGCGGGAATATATGTGGTGCTCCCGCCCGTTCTGCTGAGGAAGACAAATGGCCGGTTATACGCATTGGCCAGAATGGGTCCCACATCCAACTTGCTCATCCATTTGTTCATGGGGACTGATCCACGTGGGTCAGTCACCTGAACACGTCCGTAAGCGCGGTCGAATCCTGAAGGCCCCCCAAGGTATCTTGTCCAATGTGCCTTGTTCTTTTCCATCTTTTCTAACACATCCTTTCGCACTTGGTACCACCCATTGGCCTTAGCGTAGGGACCCTCTGGTCTATCTGCTGCCAATGCATGTGCCACACATGCATAACCACAGTTCCCATCACCTGCAGGGTTATAAGTGGAATGCAGGTATTTTAAGATCCATGGTGGAAGCTCCGCCTGACAAGAATGATGAGAAGTTGGTTATCAGTTAGAGTCAGTGCATTCCTCCTTGTCCTTGTCAAGCTTGAGTCACTCACTGCAACATCAGGGTTGGTATTCCCCTGTCTTGTTCGGCCAGCCTTGGGTGCAACCACAGCATCTACATGCCGGTCCTATGAAACATACAATGGAATTAGACCCTGATAATCTAATGTCAAAGTTATAGTACTTACCTTGGCTGTTGGGGGTGAATGTAGCCTGGCCTCACCCAGAAACTGATCATGAGAGCTTGAGGCTTTTCTTGAGGCTTCTGGAGGTGACAGCAGCTTTTCCTCATCCTGCATCTCAATAGATGAGGAGGAATCCACTGGGGGATCAGTTTCTTCATCTGATTGCCCACCTTGTGCGTCAGATTCTGCAACTGATTCCCCATCTGTGGCATCAGATTCTTCTTCTGATGCCCCATGTGGGGCATCAGATTCTTCATCTGATGCCCCATGTGGGGCATCAGATTCTTCATCTGATTCCCCATCTGGGGCATCAGAATCTTCATCTGAAACTGCATCTGCAGAATCAGAATCTTCATCTGTTACACCATCCTTACTACCATACTTGGGCTGCCACGTTTCCTTGCGCCGTGATGTTCCTGAACTGGAAGACCCCCGATTCCGTTTCCCAATAGTGAGGCTGCCAATTCGTGGGGGGTGAGTTCTCTTGACTGCTTAGTAAGTCCATCAGTTATCAGCCTCTTAAAAAGACATGCAATAAAGTTGCTTACGCATGAGTGTCTCACACTGGGTAGCTCATCCAGGTCCCCAGAGGAAGAAGCTGAGGTGTCCAATGGAGCCTGCGCGCGCTTGGACTGTCTCTTACCCCCTTTTCCTTTTGATACACCGGCCTTCTGTCTTGCTTTCCTTGCCTGCGCCTTTTGGATTTGCGCTTCCACAATTTCTGCATGGGTGTCATCGCGCTTTTGAACTCGCCCACTACCCTTTCTCTTCTTCCACGGCCTTTCCAGTTTGTGTTTCACTCGGATAGGATCAGGCTCTGCAAGCGGGACCACATGTGTGTTTGCATGGACCCTCCGTAATTTTTTCATTGTTGCTTCTAACGCCGAGGGGTGGTGGGACGCCAAGATCTCCTGCTTGAAATCCTCAAAATCGTTGTCAAAGTCGTACAGTGGTTCATCAAGAGCCTGCAATGAACATAGATGAAGATTAGCTAGGAGGGACATGAACAAGTAATACATCAGGAAGACTCACTGGACCGTAAGGGTTATAGGCCAGATGCCACTGGACATGGAAATCAGAAGGCTCCACATCTCCCTTCCCCTGGACCAAACATTCAATAGTGTGCGAACACGGAATGCCCAAGCCAGCCTGGAAATTACCTTTGCATTGAAGGCTGGGATCCCCAGGCTTGGTTTTCTTCATCTTGATGAACTTGTTGTACTGAGACAAGGCCAACTTGAGCGCATGACAGGAGATTTTGCAGCTGAGGGACTTGAAGGCATTTGGTAGTCCGGTTAATCCCTTCTGTAACTCGTGTGCCAGGTTCGTGTGGGCTGTGTCAAGTTGTCGGTCCACTGCTGCAGCAATTGTAATGAAAAGTGTTGCAAAGTTGCACCTAGCCGACGTCACATAGGTTTTCAGCCAGCTGTGGGCAGATTCACATCGTGACGAAGTCAGATTTCCTAGATGGGGTGTCATTCCGGCCCACGCATTCATGAACTTCTGTCGCTCGCTCCAGACGTTCTTGTACAGGTATTCGTAGACGTTAGTTCGAGTGACTAGGTACCGTGTCAGTTGAGCCCACTTTGAGTTGCAGGTGTCCTCATTGGGGGCATGTGCGACCTCATGCCAGAGCCTCATGAATTTGGCCCATTCTTCGCCATCGCCAGCAAAGGCTTGCTTGCAGGTTGTCACAATGTTCCAATCGATGTGCCACATGCACAAGTTCGCGGTTGCATTCGGAAAGTGCTTTGAGATAGCACTACGCAGTGCTGATTCCCTGTCTGTCACAAAGACCTTTGGCGCGTGGTCAGCGTCCCATATAGATCTATGGGTATCACACAGGCACCGGAGTACAGTCAGTTTATGATGAGAATAGGTGATCAGTCAAATATACCACCCACTTCAACTTATCAAGAGCCCATGAGTAGGCCTCATTCTTCTCGTTTCGCATCAAACAAAAACCAATCGAAAAACTGTGATTGGTTGCAGTTTGGCCAACCACATGCAGCAGGGGGTAGTTGTTCAGGTTTGTCTTGTAAGTGCAGTCAATTTTGACCACATGGTGGAACCTGCGAGCAAGAAGCAACAATCCTGAGTGCGCAAACCACAAGTAAAGGAGCTTGCTGTCTGTGTCGTAAAGGTCCTCGTGTGTCCAATTGGATTCGTTGAGGCAACGTAGGAGGTACTCGATTGGGGTGTTGCCAGCCCTCTTCTCTGCCCTCAGTGCCTGCTTTGTGTTGTATATCGTCCTGTTGGTTACAAACCTTCCCTCACTGCTAGTAAGGAGTCTAGCAATTGCCTGGGGTTGCATTCCAAGAGACGATAAGCCAGCAACCTCAGTTTGGCCTTCGACAGAGAGCTTCTTGTGGATGACTACATGTTCCAGATCGATTGGACCATGATTGTGCTCAATCGTCTTTCGGCATCGGAGTTCCCATGGTGCATCCTTGAGTTTTACTGAAGTTGGTTTGTGGCCGGATATTTTGAAGCAGCACCCCAGTCGCTTATTCCTAGACTCTCGAAACCGGATAGCATCAACTGAGGTTTTGTCTTCCCCGGCAACTGTGCATGCAAAGTAGATGTTCTTGTCCCTCTTGGAAGCACAAACTTTCAGAGCGTAACCATGCTCGTGGGCCCATGTGGTGACAAAGTGTTTGAGATCAGTGACACATGTGAAAAGGAATTCGGGTGGTGCATCCATTGCATCTGGAAACACAAGCAGTTCAGCCAGTCTGCCTCAAGTGGGCGAATTAAGAAACTAGAAGAACTTACTGCCAACTGAATAATCATAAGATTGTACATCTTCAGATTTCATCAACACTTTATGCGGTTGATTGGCAGCGGGTAACATTGCGGGGGCCAGTGGTGAACGTCCTAAAGGATTGAGCGGGTATACTGGAAGATTGACTAGGTAAACATTAGGTCTTGGTAAGATGAAAACAAGGTGGAGAAATATTTGAAGACTCACCTTCAGCCACAGTTTGAGGGACTTGAGGGCTGAAAGTTGCAGGGGGAAACGGTTGAGGGCTGGGTGGTGCAGGGTGATACCTGCCGGGAGATGTAGGCGTGACGCTTGGGTATTTTACTGGGAGATTGTGCAGGTAAACATTAGTTCTTGGTAAGATGAAAACAAAGTGGAGAAGTATTTGAAGACTCACCTTCAGCCACAGTTTGAGGGACTTGAGTGCTGAAATTTGCTTGGGGAAACAGTTGAGGGCTGGGTGGTGCAGGTTGATACCCGCCAGGAGATGTAGCCGTGATCCTTGGGTATTTGACTGGGGAATTGAGTAGGTAAACATTAGTTCTTGGTAATATGAAAACAAAGTGGAGAAGTATTTGAAAACTCACCTTCAGCCACAGTTTGAAGGACTTGAGGGCTGAACGTTGCTGGGGAAACTGTTGAGGACTTGGTTGTGCAGGTGGCCAAATTTGAGGGCTAAATGGCGCAGAGGAGGTTATTTCCCCCAGAGATGGCTGCATATCTTGCATGACGGGTATGGAAGGGACTTGATTTGTCTGCGGCGGAGCGGGCACTGATGGTTGGCCAACGGGGAAATTGTGTGAGGTTGGCAGGCCTTGGAAGTGAGTGGGTCCAAGAGTGAATGGGTTGGCCGGGTGGGACAATGGTGGGGGTCCCGGCTGCCAGTAGTTTGAGATTTGTGGTGCTTGATGGGGTTGCGGAAATGGATGGGATGGTGGGGCTTGAGTTATATGAGGTGGTGCGTAGAGGGCTGGCTGAGCCAGATAGGATGGTTGGGCTGGATCAAGCTGATAGGTGGGGGCTGGAGGTCGATTGTGATAGTGGGTGAAGTGAGGCAATTGTACCTCATATGGGCGGAACACAGGCTGCGCTACTGGGTGGGCTGGGGGGCCAGGGTTTGGCTGGATTGCCAGTCTGTAGTTGTTGTCATTGAAGCTGTAGGTGGCTGGGTGGGCTGAGGGGACAGCAAGGGGCTGGGGGGCTTGGCCATATTGGTTGCTTGGGTAGCCATAGTTAGTTGCTAGGTGGCCTGATTGATTGATTGGAGCTGCAGGTTGGCCAAGCACGTGTGGATTTCCATACGCAGAGGTTTGATTTTGATACATGTTGCCAAGTGGGGCGTGCGGGTGATGGTTGGGGTCGACCTCATAGAATCCGTATGGGCGTGGAGGCTGATTGCTTGCGGAGTTGTAATCACCGGTGTGTGACATCTTTTGCTGCTGATTTGGTGATTTGTGCGGAATCTGTTTGCATTTGAATGGGAGAGTTTGTCAGCACGTGTTACTATATTTACGGTGAAAAAAAAATGGAAATAGGAAGAGATGTGTTTGAGATGGGCCACTTTTGGGGGGGATGGTGTGCGTCTGGGGCTTATACGGGGCCCTTTGAGCTGCCTGGGGGGTTTGAATGGCCCCTTTGAATGTTTTATTGCCCCTTTGGAGCATCAAAGTGGGCCTGTGGGCCCACGGGAGGTGATGGGCAGAGGCGGGCCCCTTCTTACGGCCATTGGGCCCTGTCTTTGGGCCAGTTGGGTCTTGGAGCCCTGGGCCTGTGGGCTTTTCCACAAAATTAAGCCCAAAAAAACCCTTTTTTTTTGGTTTTTTTGGGGTTTTTTCCTCATTTCTTATTTCTCATTTTTTCATTTTTTCCCTTTTTTTTTTGATTTTTTTTTTCTGATTTTTTTTTTTTTTTGATTTTTTTGATTTTTTTGATTTTTTTTTTTTTTGGATTTTCAGACTCACCGCTTTTGTTGATCGAATCGGAGAGCGGTGGGCGGTGTTTGTTGTGGTTCTGGTTGAAAAAGCCAGGACCATAAGCGAGCCCCAGTCCGGAAACAGACTCGGGCTTGCTCACGTAATCGAATGGCCCCTTCCATTCAATTACGTGAGCGGGGGATGTGTATTTCCCATACACATAATACATGTATGTATTATGTGTATGGGATATACACATCCCCCGCTCACGTAATCGAATGGAAGGGGCCATTCGATTACGTGAGCGTGTGGGAGCGCACGCCAAAAAATTGGCGCGCGGGTCCCACACGCCAATTTTCTTTGGCGTGCGGGGCCCACACGCCAAAAAAAAAAGGTGTGTGGGAACCGCACGCCATTTTTGGCGTGTGGGTCTCACACGCCCTTTTTTGTTGGCGTGTAGACCCTACACGCCAAAAAAAAAGGGCGTGTAGGCCCCGCACGCCAAAAAAAATTGGCGTGCGGGCTGGCGTTGGCGTGCGCGCTTGGCGTGCGTCTATCAACGCCCCTACTCACCAGGAAAAAAAAGTTGGCACCTCTATGGAGGTGCCTTCGCTTATCTCTTACCTATCCTCAACATATCAACACTGTATCTAGACTGTATCCCCCACTTTAACCCAATGTATCAATGTGGTATCTTGTATTCACACGACTGCTCCAAAGTTGAAGTATTTACATATATTTAATTAATAATTTTTTACATGGTAAGTAAAATTCTCCAAACCTTGAGGAATGACCAAATTCAGATGAAGAGCTTCATGTATATGAATTAAAACAAATAAATGAATTCAAACCGTATTCTAATGACATATTTTTTGATTTAGGTTATTTGTAACTCTGCTGAGTAACCATTCCCATGAGAATATACATACATATTCTAGTTCATCAATCAATTTAATGTGACAAATGTATTGAAGTGAGACCCCTGATTTATGAAGATTCATACCCTGTTCTTCAGTATGCTTGGTATTCTCAATCTTCTAGGTCACATGGTATGTGTGCATGTTTGATCTTATAGATTTTGTATGATCTTGACAATGATTGATGAAATCAAATTGTTGTATCTGGGTGAATCCTGATGATGTCTAATATTGCAATAATGATATTACCAATCACTTACAACTTCCAGAGCGTACAATAATTCATGAGGGTAAATTTCAGTCAAAAACAAAAACAGCTGTCATGGAATTTGGCTTGATTGAGAAGGGGTCTTGTATATCAATTAAATTTTTATTATTATTTGGGTATCATGTTAATAAAAAATATCCAGTATTCTCAACCAGGAACTAGTTGTATGGTTACTGATCAGAATAAACTTCAACCATCCATACCCAAAATAATGAGTTTGAACTCAGAAAAACAACACAAAAATAAATTCTGAAGAGTAAACATTCATGAGTTATGTACGTCGAGTTGGGGTGTGAAGCAGCATGCATTCAGCTTCCAGGAAAAATCAAATAATGAGTAAGTGTGAACTTAGCTAGAACCTGTCTATAATACACCAATATGAAAGCACTGTTCTGAAAACATATCTATGATGAATTTAAATGCATATTTTAATTTTAAGATGATTATAATAGGAACCTTGCACTGACTTTCACTCCGAGGCTTATATGATTGAGCTCCTTTCTTTCTTTCCATTACAACATTAATTGTTTTTAATCTGAATATATATTGATAAGGATGTGGAAAATTTAACTAATTCAAGTCACAAAGAAATGGCAGAAAAATGTAGGATACCTGCTGAGTTTAAACTGACAAGTCACGGGGAACCATGAAAAGGAATCAATGCTAGTCAAACTTTCACTTGTGATTTTGGATTAAAATTTGAACAACTATTCCTGGGTTGGTTGAAATTTTCAAGTTAAAAACTAGCTCATGAATATTATATGGTGTACTGATAAGTTGTGTTGTATTTTGATTCTAATTATAAAATCTCCTCAGAGAATATGAAGCTGTGTTAGATCCCCCTTTTTACTCCCAAGGCCTGATAATGGTAATTGCCTGGGTGATTTGTTTTATTATTATTATGATACCAATACCTTGATATAAACCTGGACATTTATTTCTTAAGGAAAAGAAGCAATTGACTGTTGTAGGTTTGCAAAATTCTTTTTGTAAATCTGACTAAAGTCTTTATTCAATATTATTTGATTGATAAAGAGAGTTTGGAATATAGATGGAATATCAAATGAGGTATACTGTGTATATACTTAAATCCATTAAGCTCGATATTTGAAATTATCTACACACTTCCAAGATGTTTGCACAATTTTCCACCAAATATTTTGCACAGTTTTGAAAGACATATTTGGTCCAAACATTCCTCATAAGGTAAAGTAATATGTTACAAAAATGATCTTCATTGACTGTGCAATGTCAATATATCATTCAGGGGGTTAGTGCATACTTGGGATCATTATCTGGTATCTGCAGAATAAGGTATATAATGAAGTAATTATTTGATGCCTGATTTGGCATCAGGGTATATAATTATAACACTCAAAACTTATGAATTCCAAGAGAAAAAGGAAAACGAATTGTTACATGTTGATACCAGTACAAAAGATTTTTGGATTTGATTGAGACATGCAGTTGTGAGTGTTTAAAAGTTTATTTGGATAAGGTACTCTTATAGCTAAGGGGTCATGCACACCAACAGGTTGAATGTGATATATCCACATAGTTATATAACAAGCGACATGAATTTTAATTTAAAAGGCCCTTGGATGTGTGAATTATGTAACATACATAAACAACACTAAGGGTTAAGTGCTAGACAGTTCTTAACCAGGCAATGGAGATGTCTTGACATAACCTCAACAAACAAGGAATGTCGAGGTGATTCACATAAATTTTGTTTTTGAGAGATAAGAACAAACAAATCATTAACAGAGGTTAGATACCCTTTGTCCTTGGATTTTCAGAGTCGACCCATATGTCAAGGGCAAGATGCCCATAGATGCATGACTTGAGGCACACCACCTCCTCCCAATGTCCACCATGGTTAATCTGAGCATATCTACACTATCCCCCACCCAAGCTAAAAGGGAATAAAAGATGTTACACATTGTCAGGTAATCCAGAAACGTATTCATTCTCTTACCAAAACCAACAATGTCCGAGATATCTTGCTTAGGCTTCTTCACTACACTAGTTGTCCGAACTCCACAATCCTCCAATCAGTCAACCAGTGGTCTTCGAGATGCAGTATTTCACCGAGGAAGAACAAATCTACATATCCTCTGCTCGAATTATGAAAAGGTTGGAGATCTCAATGACCATCAGAGCCGTTTGATTGGTCCATTGGTTGGGGAGATAGGTCAACTTTCTGAGCCTCTTTCCTCAAGATCGTTTGTTGGCAATTCAAACCCAAAGAAAATATTTCTCCGACTCTTCTATGTGCAAGCCCAACATGGAAATACTTCGCATGTCCATGGATTTATATTTTCACCGTTTGGTTTGTTATCACGAGTGATGGAAGCTTTCTCGTTATCAAATATTCAAATCAAGAAGATACCCAACTATCAGCCAAGCCATTTTTTTGGTGTCGGTCAAATCGACAATTCACCGAAAACCACACCTTCAGAAAAAACGTTCAAGATCCCAGGATGCCGAACAACACTGATGGATCACCAATATAAAGCGGTTGAATTTATCCAAAGGGGCGAATCCGATCAGATATCAATAGCTCATGAAATATGGACGAATCCAGATAACGAATGGGTAAAGCGAATATTTTCAGATGCCGTGGCACAAGGACTTGTTGAGAAGAATATTATGTTTGAAAGTCATGGGTGTATTCTTGCGGATGATATGGGACTAGGAAAAACTCTGACGACGTTAAGCACCATTCAACTCTCACAAAAGCAGGCTATTGCATTTGCCAACAAAAAGCAAGATCAAGAAGATGAAATGCGGACTGCTGCCACGTTAATTATCTGCCCGTTATTGACGTTGGACAACTGGATTAACGAAATCAATACTCATTTTGATAACGGTAGCCTCCCATACAAAGTGTTTTACGGTAAAGAAAGATCGAACCATTCAGTTTCAAGATATTTGCAAAGTTGCAATTGTTCTAGCGAACGTACAAATCCATTTGCAATTCTGGATCAAAGGAAAGTGCTGATAGTCAACAAGTTGGAACAAGCAACCAAGTGAGGAAGGGAAAAAGTGATCTGAATCTAGCAAATGTCAGATGGTTCCGAAATAGTACTGGATGAGGCACAGTAAGTGAAGCCATGTATGGTTGTATGAGCATGATAGTATAAAATAAAACTGAAATAAATTGTTAGTTATATGAAGGATCCCAAGACCAATCGAAAGTACGGTACTCCTAGGCTGAAAGGCACAAAGAAGATTGTGCCTGACAGGTACACCGAATGCAGAATAACCTGGGAGATCTGCACAAATTTGCTGAAGTTTCTTTCAACTGCAACCCTTGGTCAAACAACTCAATCTGGAAGCAATGTGTCGAAGGTACCGGTCCAGCTATGTGATCCTTGGGGGATATTAACCCTTCAAAATCTTATGAACGGAATCAGCATGAGAAGGTTAAAAACAACAGTGCTAGAGCTTCCTGAAAAACTTGAAAGCATTGTTAACATTGAACTGAAATCTCCATGGAATGAAATCTACAAGAAGAACCATGAAACATTTGCGAATCCAATTTGGAAAAAATCGAAATTGCTGGACAAGGATGGAACTCTGCGGATTTCTTTGGGGAACTTGTAGATTTACTGCAAATATGCGACCACCCAGCTTTGGTTGAAAAGGGGCCAGGAATAAAGGGCTATGGTTGGAATGAGAGTTCAAAAACTGTACATCTGGCTAGCGACATCAAAGAATTTCTTGGGGAGAGGAGCTGAAAATTGAGCAGTAATATTTTCAGAATTTAAACAGTTCCTAGAAATGTGAGTCTAAATTCTGGGTGACTGAAAACTAGGGTAGATAAAGAGGTTACACTAATATGAAATTGTTGCGAATTGTGTAGAATTGGAATAGCTTTGAATGATGAGGGGATTCGGTTTACAACACATTATGGAAAGACAGATCATGAGACGAGAAAAAAGAATTTGGAACGGTTTTGTGGTGATTCCCAATGTAGAATCTTGTTGGCAACAATCAAGATGGCAGGAGTAGGCATTGATCTCAGATGTGTCCAGAAGGTATATATCATGGTGAGTCAAATAAAACTATTGGGATGTAGGAAATTTGATGGATTAAATTTTGTACAATGTAATACTAAATATGAACTGACATGGAACCCAGCAGTGGAGGAACAAGCTGTAGATAGACTGTATAGGATTGGACAAAAATCAAAGGTACAGGTTGTGCGCTACTGTGTGATGAATAGTATTGAGGGAAATATCTTTCAGATCAAACGGAAGAAGGCTGAGCTGGCCATGTAAGTAGTTTTTGATTTCAATGTCTTGACAGAAGAATGGAAAGGATGAATTGATGAAATTTGTTGCAATAGGTTAAGTGTTCCGTTGAGTGGAAACCTGGAATTTGAAATGGTGAGACATTCAATGAGGGAACCCAGCTCGACAATATGAATTCAAAAGACTTACCTAGGATGGAGTAACCTGTTGTATAATAGCTGCAAAATCAATTTCTTGCTGTGGTTGAAGCAGCAATAAATCAATTTCATTGAGAGAGGCAAGGAAGTCTGGGTGGTAACAGTTTTTGGGAAGTCCAGAGGGTAATTTTACAGTCCTCTCCTGTAAATCACTTATTTGACAAAGGAGAAAGAAAGAATCCTCATACTTGTACCGTTTACCAAGCTTCTTAGCTTTATTCTTCTCGTAAAGATGGTTGAGTTGATGACCTAATAAGGAGAACATTGGGGAACGCCATGAGCATTGAATCCTCTGAAGGTTACCATTGGGAAGTTGCTCAGTGTCTGACCAGCAGGCAGAATTGTCAAAGATATCCTGGTAATCAACAGGAATGTCCAATGTGGTGAGGATTTCTGTACGTCGGTGAGATAGCTGCAACAAAGAATTGATAGTCAAGAATTGAAACAGGAAACCAAGAAGAATTTAGCGGACCTGCTTCTGCCACTTTGACCTTTTTCACCTGGTATGCTTTCTTTGCAATTTCATCAGGGGAGTATTTATTTTTCTCAAGATTGTTTTTTTTTCCAGTAAACCAGCGTTTGAGAACAGCGAATTGCATTTGATGGAGCATGATGAATAGGATTGATGGGAAAGTTGGCTAAGGCACCGTTGTGGTATGCATGGTCGAAATGCTTGAGTATGAATGAGGACAAAAGCTTGTTCCACTGGGAATCCCAGGGAGAAGCCCAATGAAAAGTTGCCAAGGGGAATGTTGCTTCTTTCAAGTCACTGAGAAATAAATCAAGACATTTGAGTGAAATGCCATGAAGGCATGTTGGCTGATGAGGGGGTGAAGGGACATTCTGGGACAAATGGGATGGCTAGTGAATGGTTATTGGGAGGTTGTTGACATGTTGAATCTGTTCAGGTGATGGTGTTGCTTGCCAATGTTCCTCAGCAAGGTGTTCAATATTCAGGAGAAGGCAGCAGAAAGAAGCCATGGACCTGGAAAAGTGAGAGGTGGGTGGAGGGATGATTTCTAAAAGGGCCTTGTTGAGGTTCCGTCGAATTGGCTGGAGCTTTTCCGTTTTTGAGTGACTTGACCATGGCTGTGGTTGAAAATAAGATTGTGTTGAAATTATTTTCTTGCACTGGGTGAATATATATTGTTCTGGCTGTGCTGAATTCATAATCAAGAGTTGTGAATCAGTGCCCCCTTTATTGTGTGAGTTGGTGGGAATGGTGGAATGAGGTACATCTCATGTGATTTTATTAAGCCCGGCGGGCTTAATTTATTAATGGGCGTGTACATCTCCTGTGATTTGATTAAGCCCGGCGGGCTTAACTTATTAATGGGTGGTGAGGGTGAACCAATTAAGACAACTGGAGGTAATGGTGTTGGTAGATTTGGGAATTTGCCTCCTACCGAATGAAGGTGGTTGAGGGAGGATTAAGCCCACCGGGCTTAATTTGAGAGATAACAAATGTGACATGTGTAACATATACACAACATGAAACGAGGCCACCCAGCTGTTGAGTTCAAGCAAAAAGGTTGCCATTAGGTGATGATGGTTCAAAGGAACATGCGGCATGCATGCCATGCATTATGCATATGGAGATATGATGTGTTGCAAAGAATCTTGATCTAACAACAGTGTTACCAAGGAGAAAAGAGTACTTGCTTTACAAGCAAAACCATACCACTCACAATATAATTACGTTGAAGAATGCACTCTCGAATGGAAAGTCTGCCAGTGGTACGGAGTTGGGGTGTGATCAAGAGACCTACAGGGATTCCGAAAACAGGTGAACAGAAGGCGGGGAAGGCATGGTCAGTAACATCTTTCAAGTCACATTTGAAAGCAATTATGCAGAGGAAGTCACATGAACAGGAGATGGAAGACGAGCCAAGTCCCCATACTTCAAACAATATTCAAGTTGAGTGGTATTGACTTCTGTTGATAACATTCAATCATCTGGGCTGACTTACTAGGAATGGGTAGACTGGAAGTCCAACAATTTTGACAACAACTATTCCTGACATATCAAATCGAAAATGTGAATGAAGGCCCAAGTGATCATTCAATAGTCAACACTCAAACATCTTGAATAAACACGTTTCAGCTTATCCCTCAACATAGTCTAGCAGTAATGCTGCAAGCAGCTCGCCTTTCCCTTATCACTGGTGTCAGTGATAAAAACGTGACACAGTTTTTGAAGACAGAGATTGAAAAAGTGAAACAACTCGCGCAGGAATTTAAGTTTGACGGATCCTCAATCATCAGCAACATACCTCTCTCAAAAACGACTCTCATACAACGCCTTGGATTTGATGTTGGTTTCTCAAAGATGATCTGCTGCCCAGATTGTTTCAAACTGTATCCAATTCCTGACATGCCAAGAAAGGATGACGAGTTGACTCATGAAGTCAAAAGACGTGTACAACTATATTCTACTCGACATCAAAGAAGTTCCTGAAGGAGGTTGAAAATGAAGAACAACTCTGTGACGCAAAACTTGCCACAATTGAAGGATCTGGTGAAAGGATGATCATCAAGCCTGGCTGTCTCTCACAAGCTCTGGCTACCTGGCTTTGAATGTCTTGCCGATTCGAACCTCAAATATGAACGCCAGAGGAATGAAAAGATGAGTGATGTATGGGATGGAAGTGTATGGAAAACCTTTGTGGGACCTTCAGACTCAAACGAGATTTTTACTTCAAAGTCTGGGAATCTTGTATTCAGCCTATATGTTGACTGGTTCAATCCGTTTGCAAAGAAGCCTGGAGGAAAGTCGGTATCCTTGGGGGCAGTGACTCTGGTGTGTCTCAACCTACCATTAACGGAAATACAAAGTGGAGAACATATACTTGTTTATGGGATTATACCAGGTCCAAAGGAGCCAAGTCTGGATCAAATGAACCATATCTTGGAACTGCTAGTGCTGGGAGATGAAGGAATTTTGGAAGGGAGTGTGGTTCACAAAGACAAGTCAATTCCCCGAGGGCCGCCTTATATTTGCAGCCATATTTCCACTAATTGGAGACCTGCCAGCAATTCGCAATACAGCAGGATTTGCATCCCATACAGCAGACAAGTTTTGTTCTTTCTGCAAGATCACCCTTCAAGATATTGATGAGATCAACCTGGGGAAGTTTGAGAAAAAAATGCACAAGGCACACATGGACAGAGTTAGGCAATGGGAAAGGTGCCAAGACATACACTGAGAGGAAGAAGATTGCTACGGAAGAAGGAGCACGAGGGAGCATTCTGAATAGCCTCCGATACTGGCGACCAGTGGAGTACTGTGGAATCAAAGTTATGCTTGCGTTACTCTTGGGAGACCTGAAAGATCACAGTCTCTGTTTTTTGACTACTCTGGGAGCAGGGAAGCTCCTGAAGAAAGCCATAGAACATGAAATAAACTGGAAGAACACTGATGTTGGGAAAATGATCTTTGGAGGGTTGAAGTTCTGGTATTCCAAGCGCAAGAAAACACCAGAAGGGGACTTGAGTGGCACGGAGGATGAAGAAGTGGGGGGAAGGAAGCGGCGTATTTTGAATTCAAAAAATCTTTCCCGCTTAACAAGTATCCAAGAAGACAGGGCTGGTCCATCAAGCCACCCCTACCAACTACGTTCCATCTCATCAAGAGTAGATACATCAGCTTCAGGAAGACGGTCAACTGGGTCTCTGGGAAGTGGTTCTAGTATAGCAACAAACAGGCATCCACAGAGTATTGCAGGTACTTTATCACTTGGCAGCCAGTCAGAGGTTGAGGAGGAAGGAGAGGCTGATAGAAGGAGTGATATGACGGGAATTTAACATGGCAAATCACAAACCTTGGGAGAAGAGGATAAGGGAGTTACGACTGGAGGGCCAGAATTGACAAAGAGAGTTGCGTGTTCTTCAAAACGTGATTTCGCAGACATCAATTCCAACTTGGGTTTCACGAGTTCCCCAAAACTTTGGAATTTCTCGATCTTGTTCCCTAAAAGCATCCAAGTGGTTAATACTATATACTGTCTATTTTCCGCTGGCAATGATTCCTTACTGGGTGATTGGAAATTCTTGCAGAAGAAATATATTGAGGGCTCAAACACGGTGACACATCAGGAGGTCTTGAGGGATTTGACCATCAAATTAATTGAAATGACAAGCATTCTCATGAAGCACCACCTGGATGAAAGAGATATGATCAACTTGAGAAAATTAACAAAGGAATACCGGGAAGTCCTCCAAACGGGATGGCCAAAACATACAAGCAAGTCAAATTTACATCTGACACAGCATTATCCCAAAGTAATTGAGAGGTTTGGGTCCCCCATAGCAACTGTGCATGGGCCCAGGAGCGTCTGAATGGAATTCTGGGGAATATACCAAACAACCAGCATCTTGGTATGTTGCATTTCTGATACTTTGTTTCGAGTCCATGCCTTCATCAGAGGTCTCATTTAACACATCAACAGGAGAGATGCATGGAACAATCATGAACACATGGAATCAGAAATCACAATACTATGGATATGTCAACCAAGCAAAATTGAAAGGGCAGGATGTTATCAACATGGAAAAGTCTGTCCATTTGCCTCATATGGTGATGAAAAAAAAAAAGAGAAGATAATACTTGATGTGAGAGTGTATAATCTGTGGAACTCTCAGTTGGGTGAATTCGGATATGAAGAGCCGGCCAATGGGAAGTTGGAAAGAGCAGTTGTGAAGGTGAAGAGTGTAGAGATGTTCAATCGCAAGTATGTCCCAGAAAATAATTTCAGTGGCAAGGCTCCCGGTAATTCAAACATTGAATTCTACGATTCAGGATTGCAACTGTTTGGGCGGATAAGCCGGCTATTCAGTGATGGTGTGACAAATACTGTTTGGTTTTTGATTTGCCCCTTTACATCATTGAACAGCTGGGATGAACCCAAGAATCCGTACAAAGACCATCCCCAGTTGAATACAAAACTTTTGTATGCAGACAAGCTCAGTAGACAACTGGTCATCCATCATTCAAGGGCCGTTGGGCATATTGCTATTTTGGAGAATGAGGAGGGAACATTTGGTGTGAACAAGAAAACAATCTCTGCAGTGAGCCTGGGGAATGTGGTATGTTTTCCATGATTTGTTTGTGTTGATCAAAAATGCAGGAATTAATTTGTTGATTGTATTTGGAATATTTGTGAATTTGAAAAAGGCATGGGGCCAAGATATTGAAACAGATTAATTACTTGGATGAATGCTGACATTTTAATGAGATGGCATTTCACACATTAAATAGCAGTATGATCCATGAAATCCCCTTCATCTCTTCTCCCTCAACCAATCTAAGACTATCAAAGTACAGAAGAGCTATGTGTGTTAGTGAATCCTAGTTGAATGTCTACACCAATTAACTCCCATTTCCCTGAACTTTGGTTATAGATTTAATATGTATGTATGGTACAGTGATGAAAGGAGCTGGCAAGGTCAAGGTGCACTGGAGAAGCGAGCTTAGACGTAAGCCTCTCAGTGGCAGCCCCGCAGGGTACAGGGTGGTAGAGGCTTACTGACCCCAAATTGCCTGATCCTGGAAATTTATGCCCAAAAATCAGGTTTTTTCCATTAATCCATTCATTTCTTTTTACCCAACCCCCAAGCATCTTGTCTTGTATCCCCTTGAGCCTGCTTCTTGTGCAGGGAATTGTTTTTCCAACTGTTCACGTTGCTCTTGCCAGCATTTGAAAACATTGCAAAAAACAAATTGACTGGGTATGATCCATGCAAGGCAATTTTTCATCGGGCATCTTCTCAGAGGGTCAGATGTATTCTTCCAAAATTTCTGATATCTAATTCAGCCCGCGGTATTATATTTTCTGCTATCATTACAAGTTCTGCCGGATGGAACATGATACTGTATGTGGCCATAACAACAAATCCCCATCATAAACATATTATGGGTTTTTGTGATTCTCAATACTGTAAAGCTACACATTTTGTGGCAGGACACAGAGGAATATTGGGGGATGTCTACTTTGAGGACCAATGGGACCTAACTCCAGAGGTTAGGGTGTAGAGAGGGGGGTGAGCTTGAAGCCAAGAACTAGTAAGATTTTGGTGCCCAGTTCAAATATTTGTCAGGATAGATTTAATATGGTCTGATAAATTTTGAGCCAAATTCCAGATATGGCTTGACAGTGATCCAGGCCATTTGGCGTGGCTTGATGCAGTCCCTCCCTGCGGTCGGCGCAATGGCAGGGGCAAGGCCACTCAGCGCCGCCCACAGCAGGGAAATGGGACTTGCGTTAAGTTCGCTGGAGAAGGAACATCTGGTGATCAAGGGGGTGAGGAGGATTTTGATGCGCTTTTGAGGGGAAATGTTGATGATGTTGTTGAGGATGGTAAGTGTTTGGTATTGATTTACCAGGTTTTGATGGATGTGTTCTTTCCAGCTAATTGATTAATTCCCTATTATTCCTATCTCCACATGCATAGATGCCAAAAGTGAACCGGAAAATCCAGACAACCTTTTGAATTATAACCTGAGAGTTCAAAGAGAAAACGTGCTCATGATAAATCACAGGAGAATGTCAGACGGGTTTGAAGGGTTGTGGTGGGACGTGGCCTTCCAAATCAGTCAACGGCATTGTGTCGGTCAATTTCGGAATTTCACCAAATTTCTGATGGGAATGCCTGAATTAATTGGTGCATATCCGCCACCCCCAAGCCCAGAGGAATGGGAAACTTGGAACCATTGGACTGATAACTGGTACAAAAAGATGATTGCTCACTTGAAAGATTTTTCCGAAAAGCACTACAGTCTTGCAAAAACAGTCTTTCAAAAAGTGTATCAGGACTTGCACATGTATTGCAAGCATCTGTCACCCCCTTTGTTTACACCAGCTGCTGACGTTTGTGCCGGGACCTGGATGTTCCACTAAGTATCAAGAAGGCGTGTGAGCAAGATGTTCAGGTGGCTGGGTTTGGACGGTTGACATTTGAGTGGGAGGCCAGTTTGTTTAATTCATCTTTGTGGAACAGGAGTTTGGTGACAATTGTTATCAAGCATTACCATAACTGGACCAAGTCACAACCAGGTGTGATGTGGGGGGAAGTTGGTTCAATGGAGCTGATCTTGGAATAATGGGTTCGTGGCCAAGGAAAAGAAATGCGGCGGGCTCACCAGATGGAAAGCAAATTGGCGGAAAATGTGAGGGTGGAAAAGTTGGGGAGGGCAGGAATAGCTTGGATGAAAACTAAAGTAAGTCATGAGTTTTAAAAATCAGCAATTGCCAGGCCAGTTGCTTAAAGATGGCTGTTTGAAGATTGCAAACAAGAGACAGGGACTTGCAATCACCAAGATGCGTGCCGATCCAGCTTTGGCCATCCTATTCTCCAAAGACACAGTATCCGATTGGGAAGATCAACCCGTTCTGGCCAAACCAAAATGGGTACAGCTAGCTGGAGGGGTGAAGTGTTCACTGTATGCTCACACAAACTGGATGAGATTGCAACAACAGTGGCTATAAACTGCTACTGAAATGAAGAGTATCCATAAGCTGGTGGACCGTAGCCCTGACGTAATTCCACAGACAATTGTGCTACTTGCTACGATCCCCCGTAGGCTTCCAGTTGATGCCTACAATGCCGCATTCCTTCAAAGTCTTTCTCAAGTTGAAAGAGAGCACCTCGACCCTCAGGCGGCAATTGGCTTGGAAGCAAAAGCCTGGATGCTAAACCAGATGACAATGCGTATTGGATGAGGTGGAAGTGGCATTCCAAGAGGAAGCATTGGCAATCTGGGAATTGGTAATTTGCCAGGCCCTAGCAAAGGCAGTTGAGTAGGTGATTGTTTGTTTGTTGGTTGATTGGAACAAAAACTGACACAAGTTATTTCATTACGTAGCTAAAAGGAAATTCACTCCAAAGACTTTGCAATTGAGTAGTCTGGAAATACACATGCCAAAGAGGAGTGGAACTTGAGATGGGAGTACAATCGGTGTTATTCTCATTGATCAACTGCTTTTTCTTGACATGACTGGACAAGTTTGGAATGGAGAAATGAAAGATATGTAAATGATCATGTGTTTTTCAGCTGCTCCAAATTAAGAGAGAAAACATTAAACCCGGCGGGCTTAATTCTTTGGAACGACTATAAAACTTCATATTAAGCCTGGCGGGCTTAATGATTGGGAGACATAAGACCGCTTGGCTTGATTGCTGAATTCCAAGAGGGGATGTTGGCTGGGTTGAGGTAAATGCAAACTGATCTGTTGGCGTAGGGTAAATGAAGAGTATCTTGTGGCAAAATGAGAGCATATCTTTGCCACAAGAGGTCAAACTACACTCCACCAAACAGGATATGATTAAAGCTGGGAAGGACCTGAGGTCCAATTTGGGCCCAAGTTGGAAGGGGGGTAATTCCTTGGGATTCACATCTCCAGTTGTTTTTATCCTGTTCCCTGACTGGTCATTCAAAAATGTATCTAAAAGGTAGGAGTCAAATGTTGTATTTCGATCTTGATTGTCAACTGTGACAGATGAATCAACAGAAGACCACTTGAAATCAGCCATGTCAATGTCTCATCAGAGGATTGTCATGACCGCTTTCGAACAAATAGTCAAGATTTAATTTTAATATTATCCAAGGCACATAGAAAAAGAAGACTAGATGGCTTTCCAATAATTGCCAAAGCTTGGATAACTAAACGTCCACAGAGTTTCACAACAAATATCACATGTGATGTGGATATCCTTGGCCAACTAAACTCACATTGACTCATTGGCACCGAGACTTGGACAGAGACCACACCAACAAGAGTGTGAAAGTTACAAGAAATAAGTGGTGTGTAAAGATGGAAACCACATGTATTCCTCTTCTGATGGAACTGGGAAGGATTTCAGCACAAAGCACGATAACATGGAGAGATGAAACATTGAGCAAAGGTGACATAGCCAGTTGAGAAAACCCCAACAAAGCAATCCACAACTCATAGCACAAACGTTTTTCAGATTGATTGGGGTGGCAGTTATTGAAAAAACTCTCCAAACCTGCATGGACAATTCAATACATTGTTAGTGAAGGTTGAGGATCAATTCTGTCAGTAACTGTAAGTGTGTTGGGGACAATAGCTTACATTTGAGTAGTATTCAGCATATGATCCCTAGCATCTGTGTATCAATGGCCCCAATGGTTGAAAGTGCTCCTTAGTAACCTGCGCTCATGTTCCGTGTTCCAACCATGGATTTGTATGGGATCTGACAATACACACATCAATAAATGAATGTAGGCCTTTGACAAAATATGACTGATCAAGTACCTCTACCAAAGCGCATTCTGCGTAGATTCCAAATTGCCAAGCCATCAGGGACCATGTGAGAGGGGATGCAGAGTTCCATGGCAAGTTGGGATAGGGCATCCTGTGCTGTTTCTAAGCGAGTGGCATGTTGACAATGTATCATAGCCAATGTCTCGACAGGACCTTGGCCTTCAAGATCCTCAGGCTCAATTGATACAGACAGTGCTTCAAATGATGAAATGGCTTCTTGGAGAAAGTCAACTCTATCCTGAGCTTGGTATAAATAGGATATGGTAGTCATTTAAGTACACTGGTTGAGACGTATTGTAAGGTTGATACTTGGCGGTTTGAATGGAGGATGAGAGGAGGATTGGATCAAGCAACTTTAAGTGGTTTTTATAATGGGAGCTTGGAGGTTGGTGTATTTGCAAATAGAGAGAGCTGACACTGGAACTACCTCTTGAGCAGCTAACTTTTCAGAGGGCAGTTGAGTGGATGACTTGCAATAAACAGGTGAGATGTATGTGAGCTAATGTGATTTGCACAAACAAGGGTGCCTGCATGTCACAATATAATGGAATGCATGAGAAGTGGATCAAACAGACAAATTTTTCCACATATGTCATATGGCAATCAACACAACACAGCCAGAATTTGATTGGGATCCTTCAGCCAACACACATAATCTGTTGATTGGACAAATCATTGATTTCTTGTATTTTGAGATGCTCTGTGCTTGAATTTACTGGGTCTTTGATGGGTAGGGGTCAACTCATATTGTTGAGTTTGATTTACCAACCAATCCCCACAAGCAATGTCACCACCTTGGCATATAATGCAATGTCACCACCTTGGCATATAATGCAATGTCATCTTTCCTTTGCTGACATGAGGAAGTTTCCAAGCTAAAATGATACATTAAATCACTCAAAATATGCCCCACTTCTGATTGGTTTGTCCAAATACATGAGCATCTGGAATATTGACCCATACAATAGTTGAATCCTTGAGGTGTAAAATGGAATCTTATGCAGAGTCCCCTGGAAGATATGTCTTGTGGTGCATCATCAAAACTGTGAGGCTTGAGCGGTGACGGTTGTGTGTGAACCCAAGTGGGGGGATTTTACACACACAACCCTTTGAAATACATTTACTCATTGATTGTCAGATTTAATCAGGAATGTACAAAAACTGGAAGTGATATGATTCAACAAACAGAAGGCCTTTGTACTCAACCACTCTGTTCCCACTTGGTATCCATCACGTATCTGTTCCTAATGACATGGATTCACAAGCAATACAGGGGAGGGACATGCCTGGTGTACACATACCTAAACCCACAATTGCGTTAGATCTGCAAAGATATAATCCTGCATGTCTTGTTGATTCCATTTTTTGTGGTGTCCATAGCACATCAGTGCCTATGCCGTGACAAGAATCACCTCCCTCAGGCCTACTGTAAATCCTTCATGTGACCTGAAGCTCTCCCCAAGCATACAGGTCAAAATTATTTTGTTTTGTTTGATGAGGAGGCACCTTACATAATTCAAATAACACAAGCTGTCAGGCTGAGATTAATTGCCGCCATGCTCTGCTGACATCTCCAGTTTTACATTCATGTCTCAACCCAACAATTATTGTACAACAAAGGCAGATGATGATTCAGCAGATATTTGGCAAATGAATTAAATGCAATTTGCCAAATAGCAACGAAGCGAGCCGATATCAATTATCTGGTAACATTCCACCAGTAACGGCCCTCTTGTCCATGGTAGCTTGTATGAATGTTTTTGGACCTGTTGACATATAAATATCTTCCTCTGTTGGTGTTCCTGCTCTTACCACCAGATCATCCTTAGATTAGACCTTACATACATTTCAAACACCATGTCAAGTCCTAGTCAAAATAAATACCTTAGTCTATTGGCCAAATATACCCACAAAGAAGATGAGATTGAACGTCATTTTGAGTGGCTTGACAATAGACGTCGTACTATGTGTCTTGCTGTTGCACGCTGGGAGCCTTCCAATCCTTCCTCAGATCCTCATACCCTCTTTTTCCGAATTGGTCCTGAAAGGACGTATTATCAACAAAAGGTTGATGCTGGGAACTGGTTCAAGGCAAAGCGCATACAGGCCACCACTGATGAAGAAGCAAAGGTCTTGGGGATCCCCATGTTGGAGGTACCACAAGTCATGGAATTGAGGACCAAAAGACGCATTGCATTGGGTAAAGGTAAAGCATCATCAGTTTATCCACATTTTGCACCTGCTGATATATCTTGTGATGTCTATAGCAGAGCCAGTTGCAAGACCCTGGAATGATACACCCTCCCCAGAATCTAGCCCTGGTAAGGGGAATTGCTTCAGCCGTGAAGAAACCCCCAAGGAAGCCATAAGCAGTTGTGAAGGCAGCAAGAAGGTATGCCCCCAAATACTTCAAAAATTACAAGGTTCTATATTCTGATCATCACTTGTTGCATCCAAAGAATAACAAAATAATTATTGACTAGCAAGCAGATATCAATGTTATGGTGGCTCCTGGAGCTATGGATTATCTTTCAGACTATGCTGATCTTGTCAGAATAGCACCCTTGGTTAGAAGAACATTAGCCACATTCCACCATAACTGTTTTTAGCTATGTTAATCCCAAATCCTGCCTTTTCTCTCGTAAGTCCCCAGGGCTTGTCTGGTGGAATAGCCCGCCGGGCTTAATAATTACCTTAGTTTCACCAAGTGTTCATGTTCTGAATTAAGCCCGCCGGGCTTAATCCGAGGACCACCCCAGAATCTTAACTATAACTTAACTAGTGCTGGCATAATATTATCCAAGGCTTGAGGTGAACATTAAACCTAACCACACGGTTGTTTTGCAGTGTTCATTGCTGACTATCTTATGATGTCCAAATACACTTCCATTTGGTAGATTGTCCCTTTGTGCATGGGCAATTCCCCATATGGGATCTACCAATTTGTAATTCACTCCACTCTGAACGTTTTTCTTTTGCTGACATATGTTTGGCATGTGCCAAGCACTAACAAACAAACTTCCTCCTTTGATGGAAAATCCTCAATCAAAGAATATCTCCTGATTATGTCATAAAGGGATGTATCCCCAAGGAAATCTAACAGATTCCCACGGGATCATGCCCTTTGATGTGAGAGTTTTCATTGCTTGATGGTTCTTAAGGAACCACTTCTGGTACGCTTCTCATTCCCCCCTTCCACATTCTATCAATCATCTCTAGATATACTCACCTCACTATTAATTATATTCCTAAGAACAAGTACAAATCCTTAACATTCCTCCTCCCCACCGTACAAAATAACATGTCAGACACATCTCTTAGTGAGGCAGCCCCTGTAGTTGACCAAGGCACACCAGCATTGCCAAGTGGCTCTGCCACTAATTTTGAATCCACCCCACCACCTGGTCAGTTGATCTTACTCAAATTCCCAGTGTGATCCAGATTCTCACCCCATAAACATTCAATTTTTTTTACCACCCAACTTCTTATCAGATCCGCATTTGTACAAAATGTCTTTCCCATCTCCCAATTCAAACCAACCACCACCAACATTCCAAGCCTTGGAACCAACAATCCCCCCCGGTGAGCCACTCCTTGGGTCTGAAGTTCAAGAGATCAGTGAAGAAGAATTCTTGAACAATGTTGGAAAGATCCAAGAATTGGCCAAAAGCTGCTCTGAATTACAAACCCCCAAGTCAATTTTTCAAGATGTTAAAGGTATCATATCTTGGCTTGACACCATCTGCAAAGGTAATTCAGCCTTTTACACATATTTCCTGGTTCAAATAACTGAGTATCTTCATTCAGATTATGAGGAAAATAAGGCCCTACCAGTCGATGAATGTCTTTCAGTGAAGCCAGCTTCCCAACCCACCATAACCCGCTCCTCCACTACATCAAGTGCTCACCAATCCTACAAATCCAAGAAGTCAAACCATCCACCAGTCTCCATCACCTCACACATTTGCAGCACTTCTGCTAAATCCACTCAACATGAGTCTGGCCAATCACCATCTCTTGAAACAAGACCCAGCCCCCACAATTCCTGGCTCTGCAGATAACCCAGACCCTATGGCCCTGTTCCTCTTGGAGACCCCTCCGACCCATCCGAAATTGCCTTCCACAACCCCGAAAGATACCTCTTCCCATCTCAGAACAGGACAGGCTGTCACCTCAAAACGTACCATGTTAAAGCGTAGAAAAAAGAAAACCCAGAAACGTTTGAAATCTCAGGTTACCTTGAGTGAAGATGAGAACCAACTTCCTCAGCATCAAGCAAAGAAATACGGCCCAGACCCTCAAGTCCCACTGACAAACCAGCTTCCAGGAAATCACACCCACCCGGCTGTGAATTATATTGGTCCTCATCCCTGAGCTCTATCTCATCTACCTCCAATGCCTTGACCACCTCTGAAGAACCAGAGGAAGAACCAGAGCACACAAACAAATCCAATTCTAACCAAATTGGTAACTCCAAAGAACTTCCCCCATCAACCTTCACCACATACAACCAGCCACCTAACCCTCCAACAATAGTAACACGTGCACCCAACCCCGTCACCCTGGACAACTTCACCCTCATTCCTAGTGAACCGTTTTGTAAACAACTCCACGAGTTGGCCACGTGGTTCCAGAAAGGCCAAGTCTCAAACACAAAGTGGGAAAAAGGCTGGAATTCCCTTCAACACCTCTTGAAATTCCATCTGACCCCTCCTGACATTTCCAAGATTCCCACTGCCTCATTTGTCTATAACAATGCTCAGTTCAACCAGGACCATTGGATTAAAGAAATCTCCAAAACAAGTGAGTGTTTTACCTTCCCCGTTTAAGTACACTTCCTCTGTCCATTCCAGTCAACTTATTTTTGATCAAACATCTCAGGTGATTCTATGCTATCCTACTCAGAATCCAAGCCATGGTTCAGTCCAGATATCATTAACTTGGATTTCATGAAGAACCAATTACTTTCAACTACCCCGATCCTCCCTCTCAATTCAAAAGCTAGTCATCCAGAGTCCAACCTTTTCCGAGCTCTTGCCTCTCTTATCAACACACCAAGCCATCGGCAGATCCGCAAATGGGCTAAGAGTGTTGCCCTCTCCATACAACACATGTCCAACGAAAATCCCCAGGCACCACAAATTGGAGCAAAGCCAAACTCCATCAAACATCATCTCATTGTCTTGACCTGGCTCAATACAATGAAAACCACCATGCCCACCCTTCAAAAACTTACTGAAGGAGAGGATACCAATGGGCAAATTACCCATCAACCACTCGAAACCCCAACAGCATCAACAACAGATGATGCATTGGACGACCTACGCAAAATTGTCATTGATCTCATGATGTCTCATACCATCATCCAGGCCCACATTGATGAGGAGTTCAATCCTTGTAAAAAGAAATCCCAACGAGCCTCCTCTGATACCGCAATTGCCGACCAAATCAAGCAACACACCAGCCTCTCCCAAATTGCCAGTAAACACAACTACTTCCCCTTCATTTACTATTTCTTGGGATGTACGTGGACTCTTCAACGCCACCCAAGACCGAAGGCAATACACTATCAGTGACTGTCTTGAAATCATCTGTGCATTTCATCAAATATATCAAGTATCCAATTCACACTTTTCCCCTTCTGAAGAAATCTGGTTAAATCTTGGTACATACATTTGGCAAATTATCTCTTCTGTTCAGAATTTCCCCCATGATGTGTCTAAGTTTATCTGTGCAACCCGCCACCTTTTAGCCAAGTGTATTGCTCATGATTATATTAACTATACAACAGGCGAATCCACCTCTTTCAATATCCCCAGTTCTAGCACCCTTTGTGTTACCTAGTCACCATTCCATGATTTTGTATCAATAAGTAAATAATATATTTTTGCCCGTACCCTTGTGCATCCTCCAGCTGAGCAATGTCGGGACCAATTAAGCCCCGTGACGTGTTTTGAAATGCCATTTCCTTTTCAACCCGTCCCCTTCTGTTCACATGATCCACACAGTCACATGAGATCCTTCAGCTTCAAATTAAGCCCAGCGGGCTTAAACATGCCACTAACAGTCCCTGTGATTTCTCTTGCTCACATTCTAATGAATTCAGCCCGCCGGGCTTAATCAACAGCCTCTTCATGTGGTCCCTCTGACCTGTTATCTTTGACATTTTCTCAGCAACTGCCAGGTCATGCAAGCAACACACTGTATCATCTTCATTCATTTCAGAATTAAGCCCGGTGGGCTTAATTGACAGCCTCGTCATGTGGGTGGGTCCCCCTGACTTGTTATCTTTTCCCCACCTTCCAATGTGGTACTGGTTGGCTCGGACCAAACCTGTGCATAGAAGCCCCACATTGCTCATTTGACCATGTCCACCTTGTTGATTGTTCATTAGGCATCACTGTCATGTGTACAACTCATGCCTGCAAAGAATCTTGATGTCAAAAAATGCAATGATTAAGCCCGGCGGGCTTAATTTTGCCACACTAAATCCATCCCACATCCATGCTATTCACATTGCTTGTATCACATCTTCACTTGTGGCAGATTTCCAATTATCCTGGTTTTATTAAACCTGTCAAAGGGATACGTCAAAAGTGCATTTCATTTTCCTGATTATTTAACTACTCTTCATAATGAGTCCTCTACAATGCAACCAATCATTCATATCTCACTCAATTTCATCATCCATATACAAGCTGAACAGGCCCACACCATTGACTTGTTTGAATTCTCATGATATTCAACCATTCCAACTTGCATTGTCTCATCAAACTGGCCACAGCCAACATCATGTCTGATCCTTCTTGAGGTTCACCTTGACCATTACTGACATACACAGGACCCTCTCACATTATCTCATATTCCAGCATGGCCTTCTTGAATACAGCAAGTTTTTCACATTACATCTGAGCTGCAATCAATGTTGATGGCCAATAGCAACCTGATTTGCATCACCCCATACATAAGGCTAGTCATTAGCCCCTATCATGAGCCATCCATCACCTTGTGGCACACATTATCCCTGCTGGTTTTTATACAGAATTGAGGCCTCCCCTCTGCAGTTACTTAAACTGACCATCCACCATCCACCAGTTGCCATGACTCAAAGTCTTATCCAGCTCAAGCTTGTTTGCAGTCGGTGTTGGTACCATATGTAATGTGTGTAATCGCTTGCAGTGAGATCCACTTCACATGGATTGCTTGAATATAACTCTATATATATTGTTCTTTGATTCATACCTGTTTCCCACCCATTTTTACACGGTAGAAATTGCTGTTGCCACTTATTTCCACATACCAATTCTGGCCAAATGACCAGGGGTGCAATTTATCTGACTAGCATTCCCCTGTCCCTCTGTATTTCGTACTTTGACCACATTGGTCAGATCAAAATGTGACATTTTTAATTGCCTTCCAGCATTTAGTGTTGTGAGCAGCTCTTCCAATTCATCCACTGCTTTTATCAGTGTGACATTACTCTGTCAAAATTGTGTCTTTTTTTCACACTAGCACATTTGCTCCTGTCCACCTGATTTTATTCATATGACATGCCGGTGAAACTTTCCCCACCTCCAGTACACACCACATTTGCATCCCCCCAGTCTCCTTGCAATCCACACCCCCTCGCTCCGAATCCTCACTGTCTCATCTTCAACTATTCAGGTAAGTGCATCATCTCTCTTGCTTGTTTTCCATTTGCCATATTTATCACTCTTCTAACTTTTCTTGATTCTTTTCTTGCAGTTTGATATCAACAGGCCATTTGAATCAATCTTTGAAATCACCAACTTAAATGGAGACTCTTGGCTAAGAACTTGCATGTACTTCTCTCTTGCTTTGCTCTTGCTCTTGGTGCTTCAACCACTAACTCGACAATACCTTTCTCCTTCTCATGATCTGTTATTTCCAGATCGTTCCTGCAAATTGATTGTTTTTCCGCTTTGCTTTGGATTGATCACTGCATATAGTTGCCATTGTCTGTAATCTTCAGGTTTCATCTCCCCAGTAAGTCGTTTTTCATTCTCTTACCGCTCAGCAACCTTGATCGCTTCGTATACACATTGTTCTTTGTCCTTCACAGGTTCACCAGCCCGAGCACACCATCTCACCTTTTTACAGTCCATTGACCTTTCATTCCACATCCAATTGATTTAGATCACCGTGATCAATTGCATCCACCTCATTTGACTCTCACCAACCAAAACAATAAAAATGAATTACTTGTTGACGTCGGCCAGCTCAATCTATCCTCTTGCCCCCACTTTATCAGCCACTCACCTGGTAAGCTGCCTTCTGAATCATCCATTGTTGCCACTCTCCCTTTGATATGACAAACATTAAGATCAATCCCCTCTACCTCCTGCTCCTTTACCCAACCATCTTGCATTTCTCAACCACACAAAACAATCAATTGATTAAAAACAATCATCATTTTTATTTGTTTTGCTCATAACCAGATACCTGTGTTGAACTTTAGCCAGCTACTGTTGTGTCAACGCTCCTCCACGCCTTTTGTACTCCCTTGTCTGTCACCACATTGGCTTATCATTCAAAACGACTTGATTTAAAAATCTCGTTGAGGACCTCAACATCAGACACTGGCTTGTGGGATTTGTAAGTTTTCCCTCCTGATATACATACTGTCATTATTCTAACCTCTTGATTCTGTCTCATCCACTCCCTGCCATCCTCCACAACACCAATGCACATTCTTGAATTACTGCCTCAATTTCCATCATCCTCCCACTTTCTTCTCCACTGCTTTATATCCTGAATAACCAGCCTTAACCGCCTGCACGTGCCTTCACTTGACAACCTTGGCCAACCAAGATACCAAGGCCATTCTCCCTGGTCTTCATCTCAATTGGCCCACGGTAATCTTCTCATTTTCTCTCATCATTTCGTCCACCATCTCCAAACACCTGAACTGCAAGCTGATGACATGGAATGCTTTCCTATTCTGCTATCCTTGACAGCTCAACATCCCTGCCCATATCCGCCACTAATGACCCGCACCAAGCATTGAATTCAACTGCAAGCTCAGAACAGGACGGGCCCCTTCCCCCCGGATAATCCTGGTGCTCTCAATGGGCGCATGGCCCTTGATCACCAGGATTATAAAGGGGGATGTGTGGTCCATCCTTTGAGCCAGGACCGCCCTTCAACTCCACCATCCACAAGCCCCTTGGCCCTGGGCAATCTTGGTCTGCTTGATGGGCGCATGGCCCTTGATAACCAACTTTGTAAGGGGTCATGTGTGGTTTCTTTGCCCATCCTACCGCCAGAAGCTTCTGAATCCTCCACTTCTCAACATCCACCAACCACGCATACCTCTTGAACTGAAAAGAAGATGGCCAGATTACACCGCAAGCTGGATTGCAGCAATGACGTTTGGATCCTTCCAAATTCCATCTCCCTCAACGAAATCAAATCAACCAAGCCCATTCAGATCCTGCCAAACTACAGCTGTCCACGTAACCTCATCACCAGTTCTGGCGGGATTCCCCACTTTATCCTTGAGCGCCACCCCTTCAACATCAGACCTCCAACCCCTACATTCCAACAACTATCTGATGTCATCAAAACACTCTATCAAATGGTGCAACACAGACCCACAAACATGATGAACTCCCAACGCTTGGGTGGGGAGATGCGTATGATTGGCTTCCGCTGTGCTTCTGACAAGAACAAATCTGGAGGTATGTAACTTCAATTCCCTTCAATCTGCATTCCATTTACTAATGCTTTCATGCATCCCTCTAGGCACATATGTACAAAATAAATTAACCCCTGAACAAGAGGCCAAGGACAACCAGCTTTGGCAGACCCTCCAATCTCACAACAACTTCCTTGCCCGCCGGATGGAATCCCTCTCTTCTAGTGCGTACCAAGACAAACAATCAATCATGTCTGAAAATGGAATACCCAATTGGAGTCAGGAGGAATGGACTGAAATGAGGAACAAGACAGGCCAAGGACAACCAGCTTTGGTAGACCCTCCAATCTCACAACAACTTCCTTGCCCGCCGGATGGAATCCCTCTCTTCTAGTGCGTACCAAGACAAGCAATCAATCATGTCTGAAAATGGAATACCCAATTGGAGTCAGGAGGAATGGACTGAAATGAGGAACAAGACCCAGGTCAAGTATAAGTTTGCCTCCAATGTCTCAGTCACATTTGACGATTTTCACAACAAAGCCCATCAAGATGGTGGTGATCTCAATGGTTGGACATATGGTATCTTTTCCTTTATTGATAGAAAGACTGGTGAACCTATTCCCCCTCCTCACTCCAAAGAGGGACATGGCTTTTTATTTCCACGGCACCCTTATCTCATTGACTTTGTCCATGCCAATGGTATTGTAGAACTGGTTTGGCAAACCACTCAGTTTGAACACCACACCACTAAACCTCCCCCTCATCTTACCAAGCCATATCTTCGTTCCTGGACCCACTTTGGTTGCTCTTTCCAAATTAACAAAAAACTGGCTAATGTTGCTCTTGCTTTAAAAGGAAAGAGCCAACAAGTCATTCATGATGCTACCTTGTGTAAACACCAAAGATCAATTCCCAAATAGTTTATTTTCTTGTTTTACTGTCTTCCTCTCATCTCCCATACATGTTTTGTGGCTTGATTCAGATAATTTTTGTTACATGTTTCCCCCACAATTTAACCCAGAAATCCATATCTATTTATCATAGTATTTGGCTATAATGATCATGCCAGACTACCACCGGATAAGGACCACTGTAAAACACTCAGTTTGACATGTCCAGTTATACAACCCAATTTCTCCATAACCCACATAGATCTCATCAATCCTCACATGAACCAACCAAAAACATCCATTCATCATCTGTCCAATTTGGGTATTGATACACACATGGATTTTCCTGTCTTTCCAGTCACATGGAATCATGTAAATGGAGAACAGTTGGATTTTGGCATTCAGATCAACACAAACTTGGATGCTTTGATGACACATCCTGGATATACAGATTTGCAACAGTTTTATCTCAACCTGCATACTCTCTTTGGCCTCCTCTCCTCCCATGCCTCTAGGGTCACATAGTTCATACTGCTCTTATATGTTTATCATGGTTTGCCCCAAGTAACAGTGGCTCTTTTGTATTCAAGTATTTTTTTTTACCTAGCTAATCCAACTGATCATCAACATGCCTTTTTTTGGCCAACCACCATAATCAAATCATCTTTCATTCAATAGACCCTAAATTACAAAAAGAATACCAGCCTCATTTCCGCAAGCTACTATCCCCAAACTCTCCCCATTATAATTCTTCACTTTTACAGCCAATGGCCAATGTTCACTCACATGGAAGCCATCATATTGTATCATATTTTCAAGTGCATGGAAATCAGGTAACCTTTTCTCATACTCCACCAACTCCCCACAATTCTGAAGCATACCACAGCCTGGGCTCAATTCCTGGTAACACATCATTGGGGAAATCACATTGCTCATTATTTCCCAATATTGCCAATCCCATTACAGATCAATTTGATTCATGACTGTAACAGCCAATCTTCAACCAAGTCAAATAAATCATATTGGATTAATGCTGCTTTCCAACGAATTAAGCTCTCTTACAATTTCTAGACAGATTGGGAGGAATCATTGGCCTGGAAACAGTACATTTGTTTCATAATCATGACACCTTCCACTCATCAATCTCAATGCTTTAGAGCTTTCAGCTTGAATGCAATAACTTATTATGTCATGCAGAGCCATGTTCACCAATCTGAGAATTGTCTTTGACCAGGGATTGCCCAATTTGGTCTAATCATCTCTAAAGAAACCTGTTATAATTTTGTGTAATAATGCAACATTATTCTCTTTAACTCAATCACCATATTGACTATATCCATTCATCTGGCAAGCATGACCCATATTCATGGTATATATTGTAATTGATATCCATATTTATTTCAATATATATATATATATATATATATATATATATATATATATATATATATATATATATATATATATATATATATATATATATATATATATATATATATATATATATAGATATATATATATATATATATATATATATATATATATATATATATATATATATATATATATATATATATATATATATATATATATATATATATATATATATATATATATATATATATCTATATATCTATATATATATATATATATATATATATATATATATATATATATATATATATATATATATATATCTATATCCTATATATTATATATCTATATATCTGTATATCTCTACATATATTGATGTGGATATAGGATCATATGGCCGTGTATTTATAGATATATACACATCCAGATGTATATAACATATATTCACACATCAATTTTATATCCTTTTGTACTTATATTATTGAATATCAATGTCACATACATATATTCATGTATGTGTTTATCCATAGTTGATTACATTCATATATTATCCTTTACATCCAACTGAAACCTAGAAACACTCTACAAATCTGATGTATATGCACATAATCCCATCTACATTTTTAAAATAAAATGCAATGACATCTCTCATTGTTTTTTGAATTGAATTCCTTTTGACCTGCTGTAAACCCCAACCAGTAACAAGGATACCTAAATTACATTCCTCAAATCCAGCCACGCAGACACTCAACACACAAGCAAATGCACACATGAAACAAACATCACTCTTTTTTTCCTTTCCTTTCATGTTGAAAATTTCTCTCCACCAGTCATCTGCAATTCTCCTACCCTTTCCAAAACTGAATGGCAATGTTTCATTGTGTGAAGGTTTTCTAGTCTTTCATTGTTGCATGATGAATCACATCTGGCCAGATTCTCTCATCACTACAATATGTTTCACATGAGCTTTCAAGAAGTAAATCATTCACTTAAATCACAAGCCTGCCCAACCCTACATCTCTAATCTTCACATTGTCACCATGGTATAGCATAATTCCCACATGTACCTTGAACCATACCATTTTACCTTGAACTTTAGCAAGGGAAGTATCCCAAACAAAACATTAATAAATTAAATGAAAGCTTACATTCATGGTTCCATTCATTTCTGTCGGATTCTCACAGAATTTATTTCCCAGCAAATAATCAATGCTACTATGTCTTCACAAAATTGATTCAGTCATATTCATTCTTACTGTATTGCAACAACACTTTACCAGTGGAACCTTCTTCCAGAATCTTTCACGTGAATCAACAAACAATCTTCCAAAGATCTATCCAGTTGTGTACTCTCATACTCTATGAAGGCCTGGTGTCTCAGTTCATGCTATCTTTTTTGAAAAAGTTTTCAATCACTGCTGATCAAAACAAACCCAAGTTATCCCAACACTACTCATTATACTCTCACTAGGTCCCCCCCCTTCAGACAACCAAGATTTATGTCATGATGGTTCCACCTGTTAAGCATTCACCATCATTATCATTGGCTGCTGTCCCCACACATGAGATTGAAAATGGTCCATTCCTATTTCATATCGGAAAAATTCCTTATTGATGGTTAGTGTCAGTTAGAGCTGGAATAGTATCAAGATGAGAACACAAGATGGCTTGACACCTCTGTATTTGTACAACAGGTTGAGAATGAGCTTTTTGTTTAAATTATAACACAACTAATATCCATCAAAAGGTAGATTTTGCTTCATCAACATCTGATGGTTGGGATCTTATAGGAAGAAAATTAAGAGAAAAATGGAGGAAAATTGGCCCACTTGAACAAGCAAGGGTCAGAATTCACTGGTAAATCTTGATAAAATCAACATCTCTTTCTCCACCTAAACAAAATTATTAGACCAATACACACAAGTTCCTCACTGTGGTCATCAAACCAGCTTTCATGGTGAGGAATCAGGATCCATAAATCAAAGGATAATATGTATCATTCTCAATGCCTTATCTCAGTTTTGAGTCTCTGCCAGGGCAAAAATGATCCTTTCTCATCTCTATCAATTTTGTATTACTGTTCAACACAAATGATCAGTTTTAATATTCTGGTTTATCCATTTTGTTTTTAATTTCTGGGGAATCCTCACCATTTATGGATCCCAATCAAATATTCAATTACCTGAACCTTCTGAAGCCTCAAAATACAAATGATCATTTTCACAAATATTTGAATACAATTGCATGATGCAATTTGTTAGCTTAGATAGTGATAATAAGTTCAATTTTACCTGTTATACCTCTCAATTCATTGCCATGGAGTGGCAGTTTCTACTAGATTCTTATTTGTGGATTTTACTGACTTTGCAATGAAAGAACCATTTGTCATTCATTTTATTTTGTGATTGGAAACCATAATCAGTTGCCAAAGCATGTGTAGGTAGGTGTAAACATTAATCCTACTAGAGGCATTATGACAGTCAGTCTGGAGATAATTAACATCTTAATCTGCTTGTAAGTGTGATAATCATGTGACTATCACCAGTGAGAGACAACAAGACTACCAATCATCTCTCATTTTTTTTGGGACGTTAATATATTGGACATTACACATATTCCATCCCAACATACTTTCCATGGCTCAAATCAGGATAAATGGGTATCCTCAAGGGCCCTGGGGAGCTGCTAAGCTTAATAAGTTTGTTGGCAATCCACAATCTTTACTATCAAATCTTGAAGAGACTTCTTGAACAAAAAAAATATTATATTATTATTGGGTTCATTCCATGGCTAGTGGTAGGATCATCATTCCATTATAATTTTGTAGGGTGATATGAAAATAAAGGTTTCTTCAAATTTTTATGAGTATAATCTTTGGCCTAATGAAATTAAAGTTAAATTTACTGCAGTTGGGGTTTTTGTGACTTTGTGGCCACCAGATAGACTCCAAATGATTTACAATGGTTTTGTTGTGAAGCTTTATTTTATTTTTGATTGGATGAAATTCCAAGTGAAAATTTCCATAATCCATTGTATGAGGCAGCTAAAATAGTACTTATAAGTTATTTTGAAGTGTATTAAAATAGACATGAGAGATAGTAGTGCCTGTGTGAACTTCTTGGGAGGTTTAAATTGAGATTTCCAATTGCCTATTTTTATTTGAAGGCAAAAATATGATCCCACACCTGGATGTGTGTCCCAGTTTCAACTTTCAAATTAGACTGACTACATTCAATTTTATTTTTAGAAACCTTCTAAATTAAATTTCTAAATGTGCAACGTGACCCTAATGTTGATGAAGGAATATTTTGTTGCATTGGTGCTATCTGATAATATATTTGGTAAGCATGAGTTTAAACTTTCACAGAATTAGAGGCACACTTTTCATAGATGCTTGTGGATTGTACAGTTTTTAGGCTCCTGCTGCTAGTTTGCCTTGCACGTTCAATAATTACAAATAATCTGATGAAGGCAAAAGTTGATAATATGACTTTCTTTTGAACCTGGTGAATATAGAGGGAATATGGTATTGTTGGAGGACAATACAACATTGGCTTTAAATCAAATCAATAATGGATATAAGAAGACCATTGTCATCAACTCAAGGTTTCGAAATAGACCACCAGGATGGTCTAAGAACTGTTTGAATTCTCAACAGTGCAAGGTGGGTCTCTCTATTTATACTGTGCAATAACATCCCCCTGAATCATGTTGTTGACTTGAATTTGATTATCAAGATTTATTTAATTTCCAAGTTTAATCACATGTTAAATATATACCACATAGAAGCTAACGAATAGGTACATAACTTTGCAATAGACATATCTTAGTTAAAGATTCTAAGGAGGTCATGTTAGCCATGTTGTGAAGAATATTTTCAAAACCTGGAGTTTCACTTGATCAAGCTACTTGCTTTTTTTTTGGATTGTGACGCTTGTGCATATTAGAAATTCAGCTTTCAAGTTGTTGGAAGTGGTGGTGGTGGATCTCCTGGGGTGATGGATGCACTTGTATAAATATGACTGGCTTATTTCAGAGTTCTATGGTCAAGTTCTCCAGAACTGGAGTAATTGATCAACCATGGCCAAATGTATTTTTCATCAAAGCTCAAAATATAGTTCCGACTTAAAAATTATGAGTTTTTTGAATTTTGATATGAGCCATCATTGATTAAACATTGGTTGTAATCAAAAAATTTATTGCCTCAGAAATTTCTATAAAAACAATTGGATCTTTTGAAACGTTTTTGAAAACTCCTCTGATATATCATTATATGTTGGTGATACATAATATATAGGCATGGAGATACCATTGGTGCACACCAAGGATACATAGCAGATAGAGGTGGGATGCATCTGGGATATAGAGAAGTCACCTCCATGGAGGTTCCACCTTTTTTTTCCTGGTGAGTATGCATACCTATATGTTTGCCTAGCACTCCAGGATGGCATAAAGAAGCTGAAACTCTTAGGCAGAATTGCTCCTTCCAAGTCGTTGATTGGGATATTTTTAATACATTGGCCAATGAAAAATTGGGATTGGCGGAAGATTACATCCCAGTGGTGGAATGGAATCAATTGGAAAAACTGGAATCTATGCTAAAAACCACCAAGCTGACTTCAAGAGAGGAAGAATTACCACAAGTACAAAACTTGGCCAGTGAGGATTCACACCCAGTTTTAGTAGGGGGTGACCCTTGGCAAGTGTTTGTTGCTGAACCAGTAGATTGGGCAAATGAGTTGGGAGCAGCTATGCTCACAGATGAGGAGCAGCGTGAAGTGGACAAAAGACTTTCAGAAGCGGAGGCAGCATGGGCAGCAACACCTATTGCAGTGGACCATGGATCTGAGTGCTACTGGCTTGAACGTTATATTCCCGCCAAGTTTCAAGAAGTATCTGATGAGACTAACAGGCCCAAGAGTGTTAGATGGTGGACAAGTTTATGTATATAGATTATGTATTTACAGTAGACAAACCCTAACCTAGTTAGACCGCATAGATTCAAACCTAACTATCATGTATATAGTCCATGTTTATCCATACGCCCGAGTTCCCTCTCTCTCCTCATCAAGATAGGGAAGACCTTGGGCGTGTGGAGAGCTGACAGCATTGGGCTGTTTTATACAGGTTAGTTTATCTTATGCAATATATCATCAAGATAGGGAACCGGACCTCGGGCGTGTGGAGAGCTGACAGCATCGGGCTGTTTTATACAGATCCTTGAGTTCTATTAGGTTAAAAGCCGGCTCATCCACCTATACACGTACCGTTATCCCGCAATTTCCCCAAAGAGAGCACAAACCAGAGATTAAGAGATTTAAAAAAAAAATAATAATAAAACACATCATCAGATTTACAAGATGGCCCAGCCAGTGTCGCCCGCAGAAGCGTTTGCGACATTGCAAGCTCAAGTTAATCGACTCACCAATGAATTAGAATCGGTCAAAGCAGTCAACCACGACCAAGCATTTTGACCAAGTGCTCAGTCTTGACAAAACATCATTTATTTGAAATCTTTGAATAAACCCCTTGCTATGCATTGCGAGCTAAATCCCAACCATCCACTGCTTGATACCGATGGTGTGAAGTTTCTCCCCTGGAAGAAGGCTTTAGATAGAAGTCTAAAGCACGCCTTCTGTCGGGTTGAGTCATTCCTAGACAATCTTGATCTGTTTGACGGCCTAGTGGTTGAAGAGGCAATAATCATTGATAGTCTAATCCGCAACACATTAGCAACAAATCTACTTGACATCGTACGGGCAAACTCACACAAAACAACAAAAAAGCTGTTTGAATTCATTGTCCTTCAGTGCCAACACTCCGATCGCCGCCACAAGATCGGATTACTTGATAAGGTTTTTGAATTGATGACAACCACAGCCCCGAGTGACGAAACAACCTTGGCAAAATGGTCCCAGCTTGGTTCAGATCTATGCCAGTTGAATATGTCCTTGGATGAAGCGCTTGGAATCTTCTTACAAAGCACCTATAAACCTCCCGTAGGCATCAATAAGGACACGTTTGAGTTCAGTGTCTCACAAACCCTAGATGCAAAAACGTCTCCTGCATTGAAAGAGGTGACTACCGTTATTCAATTCGCTACGACCAAACTGCGTACAAAAACGTCGGCGGTGGACCCCAATGCAATGGACCTCAATCGGATCAACACTTTCCAAGGACGATCTGCCAAGTACCTGCCTCCTGCAAAACGCCCCACGACACCTGATAAGCCATGTGTGAATCATCTGAGATTCTCAGTAGACCGAGCCTCTCACTTCCGCAGAAAGGGCCAGTTGGATGAACTTACCACAAAGTATGGGAACACATGTTCCTATTGCTCGAAGAACGGCCACTGGTACTCCGATTGCGCGGATTACTGGAAAGCGGTTGCGATGCGGGAAGTTGAACAACTGCCCGTGGACTATCAGACCAAATCGTCTAACTACATACCTCCTCGCCGAGCTGAACATCATGTGCGCAAAGTTGAGTTTCCTGGTGTTTTGGATGGAGTCCTGCTCGACTCAGGTGCATCGGCCCATGTGAGTGGCGATTCTTTGCTCTTCACAGCTGGGTCAACGCTGACAAGTCCTCGTACTTTCTATCTGGCGGTATCTGAATGCAACGTTATGGTTGACAGGGTCGGTTCAGTCAGGATTCCGACTCCGACGGGGGTGATAACGATTCCTAATGTGTATCACGTACCAGGAGTGGATGGTGTTATCCTGTCAACGGGACACCTATTGAAGGACGGATGGCGGCTAGTCTATGATGGGGTGGAGGCAACGTTGTTTGATCCTAAAAGTAATTGTTACTCTACTATTTTTCACAACTACTGCTGGAGCCTGAAAGTTAGCAATGACAATGAACTCCTAAAGAAAGTTACCCAAGTCCCGTCCTTTGACCCATACGTCTGGCATACTCGACTTGGCCACGTGTCGGAGGAAATAGTGAAGCGTTTTCTGAAGGTCAATTTCCCGGACCATCAGTTTATATGGCGATCTTTCTTCTGCGACAGATGTGCAAAGTCAAAGAGCATAGACAAGAAGAGCATGGTCCACGGCACCCAAATCCTGTGAGATAAACCATTAGACTTTATGGTGTCCAATGTTGCCGGACCGTTCGATTTAGAGATCAGCGGTGGGAGATACCTTGTCACTTTGAGGGACCACACGAGTACCTACACCTACTGTACTACCATGATTGCAAAATCAGATGTGTCAGCTAAGATCATGGGCTGGATGCCCACATGAAAAACAAGTTTGGACGTTACCCGACTTACCTCCGCTGTGACAACGCCCCCGATTATGTATCATTGCTCAAGCCACTATTAGATGAGATCGGTGTGGTACTAGGGCCGGTTACACCTTACAGCCCTAAGCAGAACGGAGAGGCTGAACGTTTGAACAGAACTCTGGGGGACATGGCCCGGACAATGATTCATGACAGCGACTTACCAAGAAAGTTCTGGAGTTACGCCTACTCAACGGCAACCTACATGCATAATTGCATACCTAACTCCAGAACCGGTGATAAATGTCCAACTCAGCTGTTCTATGGTATAGACCCAGATCCGGCCTCCGTATACCCTTTTGGGGCAAAAGCAATCGTTCAAATTCCTAAAGAAAAGCGGAAAAAGTTAGATGAACGGGCTCAAGACGGCCTGCTACTTGGTTACCCGGAGGCTGGTGTTGGGTGGCTGTTCTGGCTTCCTCGTGAGCGTAGGATTGTCCACTCGGCATCGGCAAAGTTTCCCCAATTCCAAGCTCTACCTGTAATCAAAGAAAAAAAGAAGAACGATTTGGATTTTATCCTAAATCAGATTATTCTCCAACTTGGCGAGGAAAAGACGGCTGAATTGGCGGCGGAATAGCAGTGAATCATATCGGACCTTGACGTTTCCCCGGAACATGATCTGCCTAAAAATATCAAAGCGGCTTTGTCATGCGGCAATGCAGCTGATTGGAAAGCAGGAGCCAAATATGAAATGAGAAAATTCGAAGGACTTGGTGTCTGGACGGCTGTAAAACCCTACAGTGGTATAAAGGTACTTGGTGCATGTTGGGTGTTTTCTATCAAAATGAAAGTAGATGGGTCAATTGATAAGTTTTGTGCCCGTTATGTGGCAAAGGGATTCAATCAACAGCTAGGAGCTGACTGCAACAAAACTTACGCTCCAACAGCATCCTTGAACACCTTGCGACTACTGATATCCTTAGCAAATCATAATGTTTTCCCGACGGCCTTGTTTGATGTAAGCTTGGCTTATCTCTACAGTCCCATCAAAGAAGAAGTCTACGTGCAACCACCTGTTGAAATCTGCCCAGACCTAAAAGGACAAGTTATGCTACTCAAGAAGGCCATGTACGGAACAAAACAGGCGGCCAGATGCTGGTGGAAATTTTTCCAGAAGACGGTTGTGGAACTCGGTTTCCAACCTAGCAAAATTGAACCGTTGTTATATCTGTTTAAGAAAGACTCCGGGTTTGTTATCATCTGGCTTCACGTCGACGACGGCTTTGCCATGGCTTCAGACCAGAATCTTCTTGATGAGCTTAGAACAGGGATGACAAAGGGCCTGGAAATAAAATGGTTAGAAAAAGCTGAGCGGCTGGTCGGGATCAACATCAAATGGGGAAAAGAATCAGTGGAGCTCAGTCAACGTACACTAGCGCGGCAGATTACGGAAAAATACATCAGGACAGCGTACCCAAAAGACTGTTCCATGTCTGAAGGAGATCTTGAAATGTTGGCGGGTGACGCTGTTGATTCAACTGAGTATAGGTCCGTAATCGGTTCGTTGATGTACTTGGCCGGAGGAACAAGACCGGACATAGCACACATGGTAAATCTGTTGGCTAGATTCTGCTCGTGCCCGTCCTCGAAGCATTGGGGGGCGCTGGATGAATTGGTTGGATATTTGAAAAAGAGCTTGGATAAAAGGTTAGTATTTGGGTCGAGGGAAGAGGGGTTGAGGCTGTGGACCAATGCGAATTGGGGGGGGGGGGGATCATGAGAGGTCAACGACGGGGTATGTGTTGATGCATTGTGGGGATGCGGTAGCTTGGGGATCTCGGCGACAAACTGTGGTAGCTCTTTCAACATGCGCGGCTGAATATGTTGCATTATCAGAAGGGGCTCAAATATTGTCTCACGTCATCAATATCCTAGAAGATCTGGAATATCATCCGATGAGGTCAATACATGTGGATAATCAGGCGGCAATCTTAATCGCTTCTGATAATGTGTCAAAGAAAAAGACGAAGTATTTGAAGAGAGCTTTTTATTTTGTTAATGATTTGATTTGTGAAGAGGAAATACAACTATTGTGGACAAGCACAGCGGATCAATTAGCGGACGTCTTCACAAAACGCCTGGGACCGAAGAAGATGATTGAAGCGTCGAAGAAAATCAACATAACCGGCTGAATGACATAATCTTGGGAGGGAGTGTTAGATGGTGGACAAGATTATGTATATAGATTATGTATTTACAGTAGACAAACCCTAACCTAGTTAGACCGCATAGATTCAAACCTAACTATCATGTATATAGTCCATGTGTATCCCACTGCCAGCATAATTGCATAGGTTGAGTTAATCCCAGTTCAACTAGGATGCAAACAACCAATTTAAAGTAGGTTGACCTCAACCAATGAAATATAAAACTAAGGGGGGAAGCCCCTTGGATTTATATTTCATCAGTTGATTTCAACCAAGGTTAAATTGGTTGAGTGCATCCCAGTTTAACTGGGATGACTTCATCCTAGGAAATTATGCTGGCAGTGTCCATACACCCGAGTTCCCTCTCTCTCCTCATCGAGATAGGGAACCGGACCTTGGGCGTGTGGAGAGCTGACAGCATCGGGCTGTTTTATACAGGTTAGTTTATCTTATGCAATATATCATTGAGATAGGGAACCGGACCTTGGGCGTGTGGAGAGCTGACAGCATCACACTCAAGTTCAGCACGATATACTATTTGATTGAACGCAACCCGCCAAGTGGTTCTAGCCCAGCCGACTGGGTGAAGACTGCCTTGCAGCTTTACCAGGACCAAAACAAGGCCCCTTTCAAGTCAATTCTGGCCTGGGAGAAGCTCCAATTTGCCCCAAAATGGTGAATGGATACAAAGAAGCAACAGTGGGCCGCTACGCTATGCTATGCTATTTGACCACTAACTGTTAGCGTAGCGGGGGGTTTTTTTTCCAGAGAATCTATAGCGTTAGCTGAAATTACACTCCGCTACACTAACAGTTAGCATAGCGACAAATTTTTCAAGCCATATTTTTGTAGTGTTAGCTGGGAAAATTCACCGCTACACTAACAAGTAGGGTAATTTTCCTTGCGCTAACAGGATTTGAAGTTTCCAGTAGCGTAGCGGCATCAGATCATCGCTACGCTACGCTCAATGTTAGCTGTTAGCTGCTTTTTTTCCCGCTAGTTAGCTGTTTTTTTCCCGCTAGTTAGCTGGTTGTTTCCACTAGCTAACTGTCTTTTTCCCGCTAATTAGCCTTGAGGATTCCAAGACAAAACTAAACTTTCACATCTACCATCAGAGCTGCAGGCAGTAAACCCAGACAGGTCACCCATGGGAGTTGATCAGAGGGGAGGTCTGGCTAGCCAATCTCAAGTGGTTGCTCCTTACCACTACACCACAGTATCTCCTCTCCCCATTGTGTTGGCTCAATCCCTCTCATCCAGCTCTCTGGTTTGTACTTTTCTAGATATTGGTTTCCAAAATGGAGGATGGAAAGCCACCAAACATGACAAACCATAGTGAGAACCGTGGCCTGAACAAAGAAAGAATCATGACAACTGGGATAGACACATGCTGGCGTCAATATATCTGAGTAAACTAAGTAGAGACAAAAGACGGCCAATTTGATGACTTACATACAAGGACAATACCATACACCGAAATCACCAGCCTCACCAATTGGCACACATCCAAGATGAGTACAGACACCCAAGATGACAAGCCACTCGGGACGTTTGGCTATGTCCGAGTCAGCTTGAGGGTCTCTCAAGGAAGAGATATTGACCGAGTTAGCTTCATTGATTTCAGCTGGAAACCACCACCTGCATACAGTCACTCCTGAAGCCCTTTTGCTCAATGATTGTTTCCTTTGCCAGCCCAGGTTTATCCCACATTGCAGACATCAGGGTTGATGCAATCTATATTATTGATATCCTTCTTGAGGTTGCCCGACTGTGTTGTTGCTGGCTGGTTGCGGGATGCACATGACAATCTTCAATTCAGCGGCTCAGATACTCAATCCACCAATCTTCCACAGCAGCCTGGGCTTTGGCTTCTAAGACTCTACTTATTGCTGTTATCAAACGGCTCAGATTCTGCTGCTCCTGGGCTCTTGTCTACCTCCGCCAGCCGGCTCTCAGGAAATGTAAAGTATTGGTTTCCCCCCTCCTGCGCCGTTATCCATCATATGATTTCATACTAAGCGTCACCCTCTTCCATGTTTTTTAACAGTCTACACTTGCTGTTCTAAAATCGTTGGCCTGTTTTATTTGCGCTGCCACTTCACTTGACAATCAACAGTCTAGCAAAAACTCAACCTCGTTGTGGATCTTCAGGAGTGCATTCCGCAAGGAACTCAATTTCAACACCTTCCGAGTCTTCCTGGCGGAATCTAAAACTCCTACCCACAACAAATCAGCCAACATCATCTTGATTTCATCTCTCTGAGTATCCAAGACCAAGTTCCATCAAAAATCTCTTTGGTTCTTGCAAGTAGGTGAAACTTAATACACCAGACTCTGCTACGGGGAGCGTCCAGCCTCAGGGAGCCAGTTTAAGAGGCTTTGAAGAGCTAGCGCTAAATCAACAATTCAATATCATTACTACTACTGCCATACAAACCAATTGATCAGTCCAATGAATGTAAAGCAGGAGAAGATGCTGTTTTTTTTCTAATCAAGATACAAACAAAGAGGACATTGAATGAATGAGGGCAATAGTGTAAAGGAGAGAGAAGAGGGACTAGAATAGGTTTGTATAGGTTAAGAAGAGAGATTGATGATGATTCTTGGTCCATTTAATGATTGAATGAACAATTAAGATCAACACGGATTTTGAGATCAATGGTGAGACTGTAGCATAGATCTTGTTTGACTCAGTAATCTAAAAAAGCATCCTCCCAAAGAAAATAGAAACCGTCAATTTCTGATTGATTATTAATGTGTGAGAAAAATGACAAAGTTCACATAGGCATGCAGGAGCGGTTGGATTGTAGCCTGGTAAACAGATTGGGATCCAGGATTCTGAAATTTTGGTTGACTTTGAAGATATGATCATTGTCATGATTATCTGCAAGTCTACTCCACCAAAAAAAAAAGAAAAAAGTTGGTTTATTGTTTGCGTGCACAAAAGGGGTAAGATCTGACCTGATGGATGTATGCTATAGTTTTTGGGTCTGACTACACTGACGACTTGAGCCTGTGAGATGAGGATGGAGTACAAGAGTTTACTAGCAAACAAGTCAGGATGATCAGGGTTGCTATGATTGAGATTGTTGGGAATGGGTGTGATAAGTTGACTGATATGATCTCGAATCTGAGCGGGACACCTATAGACGGATAGGCTGGCCATCATGATAGAGAGATCCCATTGGAGTCAATCAATGAGTCCATTGAAGATCGATTTGGTTCCACTCAGTGCGCCCCTGAGATTGTATTTTGGTTGTTGTTCAAAGATCTTCTTGAGTTGGGTGGTCAACAGGACGGATTGAATTCGTAGGTTGAGATATTTGAGATGGATTCAAAGCTAAGACAATAGATTGATCTGAAAATTTTTCCGTGATAAGATTATAGATAATTTTCAAGCAAGAGCGAGTAAATAACTCTGATTCTTACAGTTGACTTGGGTTCACCCCAGTTAGAAACGTGGCAGTCAAGTTTTTGAGAACAATCCTTGAATCTTGGTTGTTTTGGTATCTTAATTTTGAATACAAGAAGTTCCAGAAAAGTGGATGTGAGACAAATAGATGGACCAAGAGATCTAAATTACATGGATGATTGAGTTAGGTAACTTGCATGGAAATATACAGGAAGTGGTTGAGGTGGTGCGGTCACCTTGGGAGGAGTTATACATGCAGATGTCCTTGGGCCAAGCCAGGATTGGGTCCCATACTTGGATGGGAGTGTCTGAGGTGTTGTGGTTGCCTTGAGAGGCAGCAATACTTGCTCCTGACTTCCTTGGGCCAAGAGACAACACCGCTTCGGGCTGACTCCAAACCATGTAACAGATGGAGTATTGAATGTATTACTACTCCGTTTCTGGTTGGCTTAGCCCAAACCAAGCTTCAGCTCACCTTGGAACATTACTGTCTAGCTGGGCCCTTGTTTCAGCCGCATTTCACCAGAGATTGTTTCTCTTTTTTAAAACAAAAAATGATTTGTTTATTATATAAAGAGTGTACTTTTCCCTGTTTCTCAAAAATCATCAACATCAATCTTCACTTTGTCTGTTTACTGCTCTGCCCTGAAATATTCCTACCTGCTGAACCAAATATATTTGTCAGCCTCAGTGATGCCAAAGACTGGAATCTTTCTAGCTACACTGGGTGCAAGTAAAAAACAAGTGGTGACACAAGGGTATGTGTCGAGGGGAAATGGGTAATGGTTGATTTAAAAGAAAAAGGTTTTAATACAAACAATAAAGTTTTTATTAAGGGAGGGGCCTGAGTTACAGGGGTGGTTTATTGTGCCCTCCAAGGTTCTGGTCTTTTTGGTAAAAGAGTATGCCCAGACAGTAGTATACTACTGAAGTATATAAGGAAATAACACTCACTAGTTTATTTCCAGGAAAGATAACTTCAGGAGGAGTGTGACTGGTCTTTAGGCGCTCAAATAACTGGGTAACAGGTTGGTGATGAGTGCTGAGAAAGGTGAAAGGGTGTTGGATGAACTTCAGGTATAAAGCAAGCCAAAACTGGACTATATAACAGGCTATAAGACTGGTTGATATGGTGGGTAAAAGCTGGTAAATGTAAATGAAGATGGGGATATCATTTCGTGGGAAGGAAGGGCTGTTTATATATCCATTCTTTGCTCTTGGGGGCGAAGCAGAAGCTCTGTTTTTCCTGGTCTAGTCTTCTACTAAGCCCTAGTTACCTGTATAACTGGTTTGGTTACGGTAGGGCTTAGTTACATGTTTCAAAAGGCCCAAAGTGGTTTAATGTTCCCAGTAAGGTGAGTAATTTCTTTTCTTTCTTCCTTTTGGACCAGTAGTCTATTTAAAACCAACCAATTGGGCTATCATGGCCTTAGTAGGAAAAGTATGGCCGTGGCGTTGGTTGTGGCTTTTATTACAGGTGCCAGGTACATGTAACTATGGAAATGATGATGTAAACCTTATTTATGCATCATAACCAAACTCTATTAACCTTAATTACATAGTCTACTAGCATATATTTAAGGTTATGTAGATCTTTAAGTCTTATTAGAAAACTCGAAGGCCTTGTGAAGGGATATGAAGGAGTAATAATTACAGGGTACTTTTGCTGAGATACCCTAGGTTAATTTACATGTAGATTCAGAATCTGAGATAATATTCTAAGTTTTCTTTATACTTTAGACGTTATATCTAGATTCTGTGTTATATGTTTTGTTTTAATAATTTCTTTTGAAACAAAAGACGTAAGGTGTGCATTCTTTTGAGACTAAGAATATAAGTTGTATATTTTTATAACTTGCTATGGTCAGGATGTCTCTGTATTAGTAGCAGGCTGACAATATTAGACTTTTTCATCCCACGACAATCTAGCAACTCCTCTTCTATCTTATCACTTCCATCTCCAACCCATCCAACACTTTGAAGTAAACCAGAAATGAACCTCCACCCCCAAATTCAACTAAATCTTCTTGGAGAATATGTGACTGGCCGTACCTTTCCCCTCTCAACCGCTGACCATGGAGCCAATGGGGATTTTAAAGACAAACAAGGCTGTTCTAAGAAAAAAAAGCAAAAGAGGTCTGTAATTTCTTTTTTTCCTTCAGAAACACCCATGTGAACATTTGCTGAATCCTGCATTCCTTTCTTGCTTGTTCTGCATCTTTTGTTTTGGATTTGCTTTCTTTTACATTGCTTCGGGTAATATGATTACTGCCTGTACAAATTTCAATTAAATAACACATTTTAATCATATGGAACTTGCCCAGAACAGTAATCAGAATGCCCATCAGCGAATGAAAAACAATGCTTATTCAAACCAAAGGAGGCGACAAAAGCACATCAAGAGCTGCCACCAGACCTTCACCACTGCGCCCCTACCACCTGGCAGTCAAATCCTTGTTGTAACAATGAAGCCATTTGATTTCTTTCCCAACATAACAAAAGATTACAATGAGAGGAAAGCAAAAAAGGAGGTACACAGGGCTGCTTACTCAAAGGATAAAACCGTTGTAACCAAACCTTCAAATGTTCCAATTATTGCCCAAAAACCAACTGAGGCAGAAAATCAATCAGCACATGCAATTGTTCAAAAAACCTTTTGCATAATTGACTCTGGCCACACAATGATCTATGACCAAAAAACTAGTCAAGTGGTGGCAGCTGTCCAATTCATGAAATTGGACAGCTTAACTGATGAAGAAAGGGATGGCTTGGATTTCCTCTGCCGGTTTTTACACAGATTTAAAGAGTTCATTTCACCTGTTAGTTCAAAGACTAGAAAATGTGCAAGCATAATGTGGGCGGTTGGATGGAGAAAAGGATACAAAGGCCTTGAAATTCTTGGACGATACCAACATCAAAATGCAATCAAGGCTAATCCCATTGCATTCAAAAACCTCATGAAGGACTCTCTGCAGGCTGGAGAGGTTGTCTGGAAATTGTTCCATGGGTTTGGAAATATTGCTGTTTAAAGGAATCACAAACACATGAAAAATTGCAACATCCCCTCCTTTGCTGATAACAACTTCCCTAAGGTCTCAGGCAATGAATCACCTTTTACATTTGCTTCTAATTTAGTATTTTCTTCTCATGGTTTTTATAATCATCCCCATGTAGATGATGGTGATGCATCTGAGCTTCCTTTGGCATTTTCTCCAGTGATTCTAATTTCTAAAGTCACTGGTGAGATTGCTATTGATGGCTATGATGTTGAAGATGGCCAATTTATTTTTTGAGACATTAGAGTAGCACTAGATTTCAAACCCAACACTATCTGTCAAATGATATTCCGCGCACAACAATATGTACATGGAACTTTACAACCATATGAACCTACTAATTATACTAAGCTAGGGATTGCTTTACAGGTTGCAACTAAGGCTGGTACTACATGTAAAAAATATATTGGGGGAGAATATGATGATGATATTGATAAATAATTTGGTGGAGTAGATGAAATTTTAGAAAAACTAGAAATTAACAACTGATGAGTTAACTATTAAAAAGCTTCCTTCACTCATTAAACTTCTTTGCAAGCTTCTTCTATGACTTCTATTTCTTTTTCTTTTATTTAAGATCTAAAGATAATTTTAACATTTAAATTCTTGTCCAAAAATTGTGGGAGAGGCTTGAAATGTAACACAAAAGGTAAAATTTCATCAATGTATGACACACTGGGAAATTTGAGAGTTGAGTAGATATTAGGGGGTATCAAATATGACCAAATCCACAATTGAAACCAGTGGATTAAGTTTTTAAATAAAATTTCACTTTTGAGAATTTTGAATCATTTTGTATTAATATCCATTGTTTTTAAAAATGGTGGATTTTCAAAACCAGTTGATTAGATAATGGTGGATTTGGTCATATTTGATACCCCCTATTATGAGATATTTTTATTATGTACATGAACATATATTTTGGGATGATTTCAACCATCAAACCTGAAAGCCAAGTTATAAATTACAGTATTTATTTCCACAATAAAAAAATTCATGCTTTGAATTGATCCAAGTATCTGGGGTTCATTCTACACATATTTAGACAATTGAAAGTGTATAGATGAAAAACTGCCATGTGCTTTGATGAAAAAATAAATATGTGGATAGTTTTTTTAAGGGATAATATAATTGAAGCCTACATATTATTTGTTTGTCCCCAGAGGGGATTGAAGAGGAGAAATGCTTCCTCTTATCAATATGCATGTGAAGTGGATCCTGTTATGTGGAGCCATAATCAAACCAGATACTTTTTTTCAAATCCTCACTTCAGAGCAGAATTTATATTTACTATCATATAATTAATAATAAAAATCTCTCAGTCTCAGTCTAGTCAACCAGCACAAGTGCATCATCAAGATGGAAACATTAGCGATTCATCTGGAGGCCATACCCGCAGATCTTCAAGAGTAACAACCCCTATGAGGAGATCAGGAATGAATCAGCCTTTGCCAGATTCACGTCAATCAATGGTGCAACCACTTTTTTTGGAAAGAATTCAACCAACTATATCAAATGTCCAATCCAAAAAACGAAAGGACCCTACATCAGAATCTCCAACTGACAAATGAAGCACTCCACTCCCTGGAAAGAAACAGAACAGCAATAATCTGATTCAGCCCATATCAACCTCTGAAGTTCCACGCTCACAGGTTATTGATCTTGCTCAAGACTCGGATGACAAAAACTCAAAGGCAAAACCCAAAGGTAGAAAGACAAACCCTGAATTTGATGATCCAAAGGATGTTTTTTCCAAACCAACTTGGCATTCAGGTGATGTGTGTATTTCTTGATAGCTGAGTTTTTGAAATGAATGTATACTAATATAACTGTTAAAAAAAGCTGTTAAGTAAAATGCCATCAACCTATACCTGCTTGTGGTGCAAGAAGGATGTCAGGGTGCCCTTAAGCAGCTTTTCAAATCTTTGTACTCATTGTGATGGTTCCCGTCAAGAAGGAAGGATTTCTCATGGATGCCCCAATTGTCATCAAGCAATCTCTTCTGGCGCCAAGCTTCCACCAAAAGCACTTGAAGAGGAAAGAATCAAACAGACTACCCAATCTGGATTGCTCACCAAACATTTTGCCCCTGTTGAAATGTTTGACAATCAGGTTCTCAATAAAATAATAACTCTATGGCTGTTACGACAATCATTACCTTGGAATTGTGTTGAAGACCCCTATCTCCAAGCTACCTTCTCCTATTGTCAAGCTGGAGCAAATTTGTTTAAACAAAAGTGGGCTGCAACTTCTGGACAAGTGGTATACTTGGATTTACAAGAGGCTATGATATGCCAGTTGAAGGTGAGTGATACCATTGCATTCAATTACATGCAAAAAATATACTTATTTCCCTTTAAACAACATTTCAACAGGATTTTGAGAGCAAGTTTAACTTGATACACAATGTTTGGACAACAAAAGGAAATTGCTTTGGATTTATTGGAGCTTCTGTCTCTTTTATTGATAAGGATTGGAACTATCTAGTGCTGCATCTAACTCTCAAGCTAATGGCCTGGCACCATAAGGGAAGCATGCTGGCTGAACCTGTTGTGAATGTATTGAAGAAAAATGATTTACATAATAAGATAAGCACCCTTTGATTTGTCACCAGTAATCTGCCAAAAACTTATTTATTTTTTGTGCTATAAACACATGCTTTGCCAGACAACTGATTTGGGATCAAATAACAACACAATGGCCAAAACAATGCACTCCAAACTTGTTGCCCTTCCCCAAACCACGGATTTGGATTGGAACTACAAGACAATGCACATCAAGTACTTTTTTCATAAAATGGCGCTTGTTGTCAATGCTGGATTGAAAGAATTGGGCCTTGAAGCTCCTCCTCCACCAAAGCTCAAAAATTCATTCCTTGGAATTTCCCCTTTTTCCAACAAAATGGACCCAATAATTGAAGAGGACGAAGAAGAGCAATCCGTAGAATTATTGGTTGAAGACAGGGTGGAAGATGAGACGGATGTTGATGAGGATGATCCAGATCTTGAAACTGACGATGACAACAATGATGAGGCGGCTGAATCTGGATACAAAGACTATGATCAAATCACCTCAAAGAATAAAAATAATCAGAAATCATCTGCAAATAGAAATTATTCTAATCATTTGAATGAGTTAACCAAAGCGGTCAGTTGGATATTTTATATTTTTTTATTTTACTAGCAATCATTTACTGAATCTTTCCTTCTTCTTTTTTTGATATATAGCTGGACTTCATAGTACAAAAGATTACCTCATCAAGTGCATGGAGAGCTGAATTTGACCGCTGTGCGGAGGATTACCAGAAGCAAAAAGGGGGAACAAAATTGAATGGTCTGATTGCTGGTTATGGAATCCACTGGAACATCAAATATCAAAGCCGAGAGCGGGCCTACAGGGCAAGAGAGGTATTTCATTAAGCTTCATCTCCAAATAATGCAATGGTACTGATGGACATATTGTTAAATTCAGGTTAATGATGCAATGCTCCGTGATGAGTATAGTAAATTCCAAGATCAAATTGATTGGTCCAGCGGCAAAGAAAATTGCAAGAAGTTTGGCTACTTCAAAGAAATTCAGTTTACCATCAAGCACTGGATAATGATCAATGAATTGAATCAGGAGATAGAAGTAAGATATATTCATTCCACAGATCCACTTATTTATTTCATACATAATGCTTATTTTTTTTGATAGCCGTTTAACCGTTTGACCAAGGAGATGGAGGGGAACGGTCCTACAGGTGCTTTTGTATTTCCAAACTACTATCAAACCATCTCTGATTTAAAGAAGAAAGAGGCAGGATGCAATTGAGGGCATCCATTACATCCAATGTATGTGAAAATGATACAAAAGCTTGAGCTCTACCAAGAAGAGGTGCTTGAATGTGAAACACTCATAATGGCCACCATTCTTCACCCAACGTTTTGCATCAAAATCTTCTCTCATTGCTGGCCTGAAAAAGCGGAGGAAGCCAAAGCAACTTTGGACCACCTTTTTGCTAAACAAAGGGATTTGTTGAACAAGAAGAAAAAATCAAACATTAACATCTTGGACGAGAATACTGCAAATGTTGAAAAGGATAATATATTTGATTTGTTCAACACTCCTGAAACATTGGATGAATGCAAAGATCTAGAAGTATATGTCAAGAACATGGATTGCTTAACCAGTCCAGATGGAAAGGATCCCAATAGTATTTTGAGGTGGTGGAAGGTATAGCGTCTATTTGTTCTCAGCTTTTTCCACTTGTGTTTGTTGGCTCATATTGATTTTAACAATGCTACTTTTCAGGTTGATTCATCAAAATATCCAGTTCTTTCATCATTAGCAAGGGACTACTTGGCCAGCTCAGCATCATCTTGTGCTGCAGAGCGTACATTTTCTTCTGCTGCCAATGTTTGCTCAAGTGGCCGTGGAAGCTTGAACCCACGGACAATTGAGAGGTGTGTTAGTAGTCACATGTGGTTGAAAGACGGTATACAGGTGGCTGGAAAGTTCTCAAAAGCTCAAGGCATTGTTAATAACTATACAAATTTTTCCCAAAAAAATAGGGCATTAATAAAAAAACCCGGTTTTTCCGCGTTTACACCCGGTTTTCTGCGCAGCTGCGGCTGCGCAGTGCACCCGGTTTTCCGCATTTACACCCGGTTTTATTTTTATTTTTTATTTTTAAGCAAATAGCATGTGGAGGGCGGCATTTGATGCGCGTGACCTCCCCAATCATCCTCATTAAATATTTTATTTAAAACAATTAAAATAAACAATGAAAACAAGGAAAATAAACAAAACAAAATAAAATTATGGAGGGCGGCATTTGATGCGCATGACCTCCCCAATCATCCTCATTAATTATTTTATTGAAAAAAAACAATTAAAATAAAAAATTAAAACAAGGAAAATAAACAAAACAAAATAAAATTATGGAGGGCAGCATTTTAAATAAGTAAAACAAGTAAAATAAACAAAATTAAATAATATAAAATTAAACAAATAAGAATGAATGAAATGAATAAATTAAATTAATTAATTAAAAGCAGGAGACATAATTGCAAGTCAATGATTTATGAATAACGCAACCTCCCCAATCATCCTCATTCAATATTTTGTTTAAAACAAATAAAATAAATAAGTAAAACAAGTAAAATAAACAAAATAAAATAAAATAAAACAAAATAAATGGAATAAATGAAATGAATAAATTAAATAAATTAATTAAAAGCAAGAGACATAATTGCAAGTTAATAATTTATGAATAAATAATAAATGTAATAAAGTTAATAATTTATGAATAAATAATAAATGTAATAAACAACATGTAACACTCCAAAGCATCATACAATGTACCATACCTCTGTGTATCATTGTATTTCCATTTCTTTGTCATGAAATCTGATAAGGAGTTAATTTTATAATCAGTATTTGTTTCCAATGAATTCTTCACCCTCTAAATTGTATGAATCCATTTAAAAACTCCCTGAATATCTTGAAAGACAGATGTGAAGGTGTTTGGAAATAAATTGAGTCCAAAAATCATAAAAATCCAACCAGTGAGTTAAAAAAAAAATTTTAGTCACATTGAATTCTACACCCCTTAAAGTGCTTTAAAAAAGTTTAAAATGTTGAGAAATCCTGGAAATTAAGCTGTGAGGATTTTTTATGAAAAAACCGGGTGGATTGGCCAAAAAAAAAACAAAGGCATAGTTTTTTTGAAAAATGAAAATTAACATAAAATTCTAAACCCCCGTAAGTATGATAAATAAGTTTAAAACTTTGAAAAATAATGAAAATCCGCCCGCAAAAAATTAAATCAAACAAAAACTGGGTGGATTGGCCAAAAAAAAATAGAAGACATAGTTTCTTTGCCAAATAAAAATTACCATAAAATTCTACACCCCTGTAAGTATAATAAATAAATTTAAAATTTTGAAAAATAATGAAAATCCGCCCGCAAAAAATTAAATAAAAAAACCGGGTGTAAAAGCGGAAAACCGGGTGTACTGCGCAGCAATTTGGACGTCGCCGCTGCGTAAAACCGAGTGTAAACGCGGAAAAACCGGGTTTTTTTATTAATGCCCAAAAAATAAAGAAAATAAATAATTTTTTTTTTCTTATTGCTCTTGTTCATTGGTCTCAATATTTCTTCCTTGTTTCATGGATTAAAGAAAAAAAAAAAAAAGTACATACAAATAGTTTGCACAATAATTGCTATTTGACTGCCTTCATATTATCCTTATTCCGCGGACTAGTTTTTTTTTTTTTTTTTACTCCTTAATATTGATTTATGAGAGCCTCTTCTGGTTCACTATGGGTGAGTGAAATAGCTGAGCAGGGCGCTACGACAACATTTAGCGTAGCTGAATAGAGCGCTACGCTAACAGTTAGCGTAGCTGACAAGAGCGCTACGATAACAGTTAGTGTAGTGTTTGTTCCATCTAATACCGCTACAAATCAGCTAACAGGTAATTCCTGTAGCGTTAACTTTTTTTTTTTGAAGTCGCTAACGCTACGCTACCCAAATTTTTTTTTTGACAGAATTGTTTTAGCGTTAGCTGAAAAAATATTCAGCTAACAGTAACTTTGTGTTAGCGTAGCAACAAAAGCTAACATTACGCTATGCTACAGCTATTGTTAGCGTAGCGGGCCCACCGTTGAAAGAAGGCTGTCAAGCTACCAGCACCTTGTATACTCCAACTCCCCACTCGGACGCGTCATTGTGATACAGTCGTCCTATTGGCCAGAAGGCTGCCAAGAAGCGCTGTCTTAGTCAGCTTTCAGACAATGCCAAAGACAAACAATCACTCCAGATTACAAAATAAACTGAGCTTTCCAAAAAACAATTGGCGATTGTTTCAGAAGGCAACCATATCTCCGAGGACAAGAACGAGATTGCCAGAGAGCATCTGGAACTAGAAAGATGAAGATAAAGATTGATGAAGGTAGACTAACTGTTGATAAGTAAAACTTGATAATTAATAAGGAGACAGCAGCCAGCAAAATACAAATGAATGACCTCAAGATTTTAATGTCATCTGAGAAAGACGTTGATGACAATATTGAAGATCTAGAGGTACTGAGAATAATGAAAAGAAAAATGAAAGAAAATTGGCTAGCACTTGATCAATAAATCCTACAATCTGTTCCTGTTGTAATTCCCCCTTATCACCCTCCCTGTTATACCTTTCCCTGTCTGAGTAATTCACCGAATGGGACAAAAAATGACCAAGAGAAATGGATAATGAAATAAAATGAGCATGGAATAAAACAATCTCCATCACAATTGGATTTCCAATGTTTTACCTATAATGAGAATAGGAAATATACACATGTGAATCAAACATATGTTGAAATCATGTAAGTATGAATAGGATTTTTGAAAACAATTGATAATTCTGAAACAAATGTGCATATAAATATTTCTTTATGGAAACAAAAATAATGACTATCCAGCCATCATCCCCCTTGCGAGCCAGTTGTGAATCTTAAGGTCATCTCTCAATCTGGAATGGGTTACAGGACTATGAAGGTCATGGTTTCTTTGAATATAAGCCATTGTTGAATGTGCTCAAGAGGGGTCTCTATGGTTTGATATAACTTGAGCAGATATAGAATTTTGTCAAATAAATTCATCATGTTCTGATCTTGATTCAACAATCATGTTGTGTAAAATAACACAACATGTCATTATTCTCTTGACATCTTTTATATCCCATAAACAGCATGGCTGTTTGATAATTCCCCATCTTGCTTGTAAAACCCCAAATGCTCTCTTTATGTCTTCCCTAGCAGCCTCTTGATGCTTAGCATAATGACGGCTGGCATCATCTTGTGGGTTTTATATAGTCTTAAAAAGAGTTTCCCAAGGAGGATATATTCCATCAGCCAAGTAGTATGGATGATTATATTGGTTGTTGTTGACTCTAAAGAAAACCTGATCCTGTGTTCCAGATAGTAGTGCATCAAATAGGTGGCTACAGTGAAGGAAATTGATGTCATTGAGAGCTCCAGGTGTACCAAAGAAACAGTTCCAGAAGCAAAGGTTTTGGCTTGCAACAGCCTCTAATATCATAGTTGTAGTTTTCTCCTTTCTTGTAAACTGACCAGCCCAACCTTGAGGACAATTCTTCCACTCCTAGTGCATCCCATGAATTGATCCCAGGCAGCCAGGGAAGCCACAGTCCTCATATTCACGCAATATTTGATGCTTTTCTGCAGTGTTTGGTGGCCGTAAGTATTCACCCTGGTATAATGCAATACTTTCTTGAACAAAATGCCTCAGGCAGCAGAGAGCAGTAGTCTCTCCAATTCTAACATATTCATCTGTATTGTCTGCAGAGATTCCATATGCCAGTTGACGTAAAACTGAGGTTAATTTCTGATGGGGTGATAAACCCACTTGACCACAGCAATCCTTCTAAAGATAAGAAGTATAAGAAAAATGCTCCAGGGAATTCTTTCTTGGGAAAAGAGAATGATAACTCACTCTCTTTAGCATCCAAAACCTATTATGATTCTGCAAATCATGGCAAATTCTGCTAAATAGGCTGCGGCTCATGCGAAAACGTCTCTCAAATAACCTTTCATTGTACACAGGATTGAGGCTAAAATAATCATTGAATAGTCTTTGATGACCTTCAACTCGGTTTCTTGCAATGATTGCTCGTCTTTCTTGGGTTCCTTGGTTTCTAGATGTGCTGGGACCTGAAATCAGATGGTGGAAGATGGCATCTTCTTCCTCCATCTCAAAGAGATCTTCTATGTGGTCCATTAAAAATACTATTTTACTTTGGCTATGAGGCTTGTTGGGTGTATGTATAGGAGTGGGATGGAAGTACTATAATCTTAAGAGCTATGAGCAAGGCAGATCTTTTAAAGCCCTACTGCCATGAACCCATGAAACTTCATGCATCTCTCTGACATTTTTGGCCACATGTCTTTGAAATGTTTCCCCACATTTTTCTCCACATGTTCCTTTTTGACATGCTTTCCCGTCTCTCTTCAGATTTTTTTCCCCCATGCATCTCTTGGAAATGTTTGGCCACATGTCTCTCTTTGAAAAGTTTCCCCACATTTTTCTCTTTGACATGCTTTCCCACAAGTCAGCATTTTTGCTCACATGTATTTCTTTGAAATTTTTGGCCACATGTCTATCTTTGAAATGTTTCCCCACATGTTTCTCTTTGACATGCTTTCCCACATGTCAAAAAAAAGGTTGATCATGGCTCATTCACAAAAAGGGGGAACATGCATGTGGTGTCTCTTTGAAATGAGGCACCACATGTATCTCTTTGACATGCTTCCCCACATTCCATGTCTCTGACAGAAAGGAGAAACTTTTTTATATTTGACATTTCTCTCTCAATGAGGGGAAGCATGTCAAATACACACATGTCTCTCTCAAAAAGGGCAAACATTCCTGTATATGACATGTCTCTTTCAAAAATGGGAAACATCTCAAAATGGGACCTATTTCCCCTTTTTGGCAGTGTATTCTGAAAAATAAATTTAGGGAAACATGTCAATTAGAGACATGTTTCCATTTTGGAGGGTTTTTATTAATATTTTTTAATTATTTTATTTTACTTTAATTTGTTTCATTTAATTGATTGTATTACTTTTTTTTACTTTTTTTTACTTTTTTTTACTTTTTTTTACTTTTTTTTACTTTTTTTTACTTTTTTTTACTTTTTTTTACTTTTTTTTACTTTTTTTTACTTTTTTTTACTTTTTTTTACTTTTTTTTTTTTTTTTACTTTTTTTTACTTTTTTTTACTTTTTTTTACTTTTTTTTACTTTTTTTTACTTTTTTTTACTTTTTTTTACTTTTTTTTACTTTTTTTTACTTTTTTTTTACTTTTTTTTTACTTTTTTTTACTTTTTTTTACTTTTTTTTTACTTTTTTTTACTTTTTTTTTACTTTTTTTTAACTTTTTTTAACTTTTTTTTACTTTTTTTTACTTTTTTTTACTTTTTTTTTACTTTTTTGTTTTTTGTTTCTCTTTTCATTTTTACCATTTTTTTTTTTTTTTTTTTTTTTTTTTTTTTTTTTTTTTTTTGTGGGTTGATGATCATTGATCAGTTACAAAAGGGTTTGATAAGTCCACGAGGGTGGAGCGGCTTGGTTTGGCAGTAGAAGAGGCACACACCTTGCTAAAGTCTCCGCAGTTGCAGAAAGCTTGAACATTTGCGCCATCCGGAAAGACACTAGTAACAGTGTTTTGCATCCAGATTGCAAACCACATTTTCCAGCTTACAATCTAAAAGGTTGGTGTGTTCCTGAGTTCTTTCATATTTTTGTGTTAATTGGCAACATGCTGATTACTGTGTACTCTTGTTGATAGATGAATCCTTAAGACATTTCAAATTCCAGCAAACTTTATCCCTCACACCATCTTCCAGCAGAGATCCACCCCCTAGGAACACACCATGCGGTAAAGTAACACTTAGCCCCTTGAAAACACCACCTGTTTGCCATTCTTCCCGCCAATTTCCAAATTTGTCCAGAAGCCGGTCTGTGACAAGCTCCACTCAACCCTCAAAGTCTTCAGAACATTGCAATGTGGAAGATCATGTCAAGGAGCAAGCTAGCCAAGATGTGAACATTGCTGAACCGCCAGTAAATTTTTTCAACTGGAGGAATTTGGGTGAGATTTGTCCTTCTGTTTCAAGGCCTCAGTGATGCAAACTTAAGACGTCTCATGGTTTCTGTTATGAAGTCAGGACATGTGATTCTTGGCCTGATGTCTTGGCTTGTCCCTATCTACATATTTATCCATTGTACCTGCCAGGAAGTAACAGATCAAGGACAGTTTCCACTCCAATGTCTTGATTTCAAACCAACCTGCACCCTCAATTGCCGCTGGAAGTCCATGGTTGAGCTAGAAATCTGCACACGCATTAACTATTGGTTTGAAATGATTGGTGTTTGTGCACAAAGCAAACTATGTAGCAGGATTTTCATCTTCATCCTCCTAGTTATTTTCATCCTATTGTGATCCTTATTCCATCACTTGACCGCAAGAAGAGCTAACATGCTCAGTGTTTATGCTGGTCCCCTGGCTTATTTGGCACGGTGTCTCGAACAGTAGATTATGCCGCTGATCTGAGCATCTCACTTGGTGTTGGGGTATGAGCGGATATTTTTAGACTTTCATTATGACAGGGTATGCATTCATGACAACAAACAGAAGTGGAAATGCAGCATAGGCAGGTGAACATGCAGACAACAGGCTGTGGGCAAGGAATGAGATATTTAAAAGGGAAACTCAGTTTAGAGGGAACAGAAACAATTGGGTAGTCTCCAAGATGAGAAAGGATACAGTAAGAGATTTGATACACAGAGATCCAAGGAGAGCAAGCGATTCAAGACATAATTTACCAGAGGTTGTTGATTAGGAGGGCGGCAAGCTTGGCTTGGATCTTGGAGGTAAAACAATATTTGTTGGAAGAGAGATGATTAGCTTGTGGTTCATGTCTTTTATCATTGCTATTAGCAAATTGATCAAACAAAGTAAGCAGAGGATTGACTCACTCCTTCAGGGACGCCTTGGCACTCCAAGTGCGGCGTAGTAGAAGTCAAGAAACTCTTTTTTCATTTCAATATGATGTCTAAAACAGAACCGTATAATCCAATAACTTGATGCTAAAGTTACGATCCCACAGCCTAGGAACTGCACTAATTTAGTCATACCGTCACAGAATTTATCTAAGGGTTGAAGATAAAAAAACTGAAGAATGTGTTGTTCAGTAAGGGTGCAGATAGCCTGATGCAAGATTGGTATCTTTGAGAACTGGTCACCAGGGGAAAATTTCCAGCACCTGCTGTCAGGCGCCATGAATCATGTTTGTCCTAGAACTTGTCGGGATCCATTTGGAGGGTCAACATGAAACTAAACCTGAAAACATGTTGATATATGTCACAACCAATGATTTAATTAACATATTGATATCAACAACAATCCAAACATGATGTAGTCTGAACCCACCCACATCTCAAACTGAATTTGATCACAACTCATCTGGAACTCCAGAGGAATTAAATTTCAAGAATGATCCATAATTTATTAAATGAGAATAGGCAAATGTTTAAATTTTTTTTTTAATTCACTAAATTTTTGAAACAATGCAGGAAGTTATCTGCAGTTGTTCTATTGAATGAAAATAAAGAGTTAAGCTGGTGTGTAACTTATGTATATGATACAATTCTTGTAATCACATTTCAGATTTTCCACATGGATGTGGTGATTCCATCTTGCGAATTTATTGGTCTCTCACGCAATAATGTTGGGATGGATTGATCTCACAGTCAATTCCATTATCTTAGGTCAATCTAAATGCATGCAATTTTTTGACTATGTGCAAACCAACAACATTGAGTACAAGTGACATACACTAGGCTAACAGGATTCCATAGGAATTTATGCCATGAATAAGGGATTGAAACAGAATGCACACCATATCTTTGGGAGTATTAGTGAGAAAATATGAAGGGTTTTAGAACACCAATAAGTACGGTGTGCATTCACAGACACACCAATTGTTCCACTGGAGTGCACAGCTTCACAAACAAAACTTACTGCTTTTGATGTTTACTGGAGTGCACAGCAGTGCACACCAAAACTTATTACTTTTGGAGACCAAAAGAGCTCAAGATGAATATGGCATGAGAAATCTTAATTGAATTTGGTTCCTCGTTGAGATCATCAATTCTATCAGATCTTCTGTTACTGGTTTCTTTATCTTGGCTATCAAACTTAATTTCTTGGTCCTATTGGTATGTCATGTGTCCTCCTTGTCTTACTGCTTTTGATTCCCATTTTGTTTGAGTCTCCCAACCATCCGGACTGGTTTGCTTTACTAGGAAGGCGGTGTAACAATTGAAGAAGCACTTGTAAGGCACACCCTTGTAAGTGTCACATGATTTCTAAAGGCACATCTTGTAATTTATTTTTCAACCCTTTGGGTATTCACAGTGTGATATAAAGATTATTGTATCACATGTTCAGATAGATTTGGTAGACACTTTTGTCAGGAATCATTTGAACTTTTTTAAACTTTATCAACCACCTCCTCATCTAGGGCTAAAGAGAATCAATGATCATCTTCTTGCATCCCACCAAGCCACTTGAAACATGGATGTCAAATTGACAGAGGCCAAGAGCGGCAAGAAAAGTGATGAAAAGGAAGAATACTGTACAAATTTCACCAAAGAGTCTGTCAGGGAGATACAGAAAGTGGCAGAAGTAACTGGGCAACCAAGTCCATCACTGGTGTACACAGTCCTGTTCACCCCAAAAATGGCAATGGTGATTTCTCAGCAGAAGATGGGCGTGATCAGCTTGGGATGACCTGCCTGTATTTATCCTTTCTTGTTGTATAAGATACTCAACCCCTTGCTGCCTCACTTTTCTTTCCCCAAAACTCCAGTCCCTGGAGTTGCCTTGTGGAACGTTTTGGTTCCTGTTGGTATTGTTGGAGCTGGTTTTAAGACTTTATGGTCTGACCATCAATCCCCTATATATATAATAAAGAGTAACAAGATAGAGAAATGATTCAAATTAGACTGTTTTTTGTAACTTCAACTTGTTTGTTTTTTCTTTGGGTCACGTGGCTGCACTTAATGGCAGATTAACAGCTGCCTGTTCTTGGTATTATTGCACTTGGATCCTTAAGGGGTGGCCTTCTGCTTGGGTTGCCTCCATGTGATCTTTTGTCACTGCTGCATTGATTACTTGACACCAGTGGACTTTGTAGCTGGAAGGGAACAAAATTTCTGGGTTGGGTTAAACTTGACACCATTTTTGATACTGTGAACCTGTGTTGCACTCCACTAATATCAGCAAATTTGGGGTAATTCTTGCCCTAAGCCAAGGTTTATGGTGTATCAGTATGGCTTGTTTGGTGCTCTTGTGTTCTAGTGTGCTATACAATGCAGGCCATTAAACACTGGCATAATCTTTCCATTAATTTTATTTTGGTGTCCATGTGGTCAAAAAATGGTGTGCATTTATATTGACCTAATTCTTTTGTATGCACACATTAGGAATTTTTTTCAGTGACTTCCCCTCCCAACAGAAAGGATGATAGGCAGTAATGCATTATTAGAAAGTGATGAAATTTTTAAAAGCCAGTTGGAAGTCTTGTGGAACATGAGGATGAGTACAGGTTCCACCAAGGTTCCACAAGACTTCCAAAATGGTTCTCTGGTAGGTTTGATGGCAACACCCTTGAAAAAGGATGCGCCACCGGCGCCTGTGCTAGCAATTTGCGCCTTTAGCTGACTCCTTTTCTTAATATATCCCTCTGCCCTGCGCGTTTTGTTTAAAAAAAAGAGAAATAACAGTCCATGTGATGTACAATATCTTTCTGAATTTTGCTTGATCTTTATAGTTGAAAGTACAACATATTTTGTGTTGAAGATGTGTGAAACCACAGTTATTGTTAAGGTTTTATTTTTCTTTATGGTTGCATGATATGCAAGTCATATTCTTGGTGGTGATGGTTTCATAATTGGACATAGTTACCTGAGGTGTATCATGGGTTCAAGAAATCAGCAGTGCGGAGAAGTAAAAACTTGGTTGAAGAAATTAAGAAAACACTGTTCTTTTTAATCAACATGCTGAACTCTTGAGATGAGAAGTTTCAAATTACCAGGGAAAATAACTTCAAAACCATTGAGCCTTACAGTCCGCCAATCTTGTTTGCTATCATTCCTTTTGACAAGCTGAATCCAGTTGCCAGTGAAGAAGCCTAGGTTTACTTCAGCCTGCAAAAAAAAGATGTAGAGTTCCGGTACATATGTATTATGAGAGGAGGAATGAGGGGGTGGTTTCAGTTTGTGCTTGATGGGAGGTGGGTTTGTGTCTGAGGCTCATTGGGCCTGGATAGCCGCTGCCATTCCAGCCACTGGGTTAATGCCTGCTGCCTGTCCAGTGGAGGGTGTGTATGGTGAAGGTGCAGCAAACTATTGAGTTATATGCTGGTATTCAACAGGGGTTCGCGCCAGCAACCCTATGCTCTGGGAACGCTAATGTACGCGAGTACATTGGCGTTCCCAGAGCATAGGGTTGCTGGCGCAAACCCCAGGTGCGTGCCAAAGTGTGCCCACCCCATGTGTGCGCCCACAGGCGTGTCAAAATGGTCAAAATAGGGGGAGGGTGGCACACACATGCTAGGCCAATTTTCACCATCTGCTGCCTGTAAAATGGGGTGGGCACACTGTGGCGCACCTGGGGTGGCGCCAACAACCCTATTCTCTGGTCACACTAATGCAAGTGCGTACATTTGTGTGACCAGAAGGAGGATATGTATTGCATCACCCCTGTTGGCTCCCAGCAAGCCTAAGTATGTCAGCCATATTTAAATGAAACATCACACATTCAGGAATCTGAGTGGATGTTATATTTGTGGAGGCGGTATGGGGGTAAGTACTTTGGGCAAGGAACTTGGGGAACAGCAGTGAAGAGATGGAATGACCACCTTACACCAGGTTGTGATCCCAGTGAGGGTAGTCTTGGTATCAATGGTAGGATTAATGTGGGTGCATCTGAGGGAAATGGGACACAGGGTTCATTGTAATATGGGAAAGCGAGAGAGGATAGGGTTACCTGAATCCATCCTGGGTGTTACTTTGAACACTTCCTGGCATTAAGATGGAGTTTTCCTTGATATCCAACTGGATGCAGATGTCACCCGTAGTGTTGAAGATGGAGATGTACTTGGATGGGGGGAAATTGACCTTGATAACAAAAGCAATCTTCTTTCTGAGGGAGGAGTTTGAGTTTTCCAAGTCAGCCATCTTCATGCCTGGCATTGGACCAAACTCTAGCCCTGTTATGGTCTGATCTGTGGAGAGGAAGGCTCTGGGGTTCTGGGGTTTCTGGGGTTTCGGGATCCTATAATGTAGATTGCAGGATGAGGAAGAGATGTGGATCCTCGTCCTGACAGACTATATAGTGGTCTGTCTGTGACATGTACGTGATAGACTATCTACATGTGTTGCGGGCTTTGGTGCGGGCAGGCCCGCAATACGGCTCATGAAATTATCCCCCTTTTAATGCTAAATCCTCCACTCATTCGCCAATCAAGAAAAAAGAAAAAAATTCCACCTCTTATCAATTTTGTTCCTCACTTCCTTCTCCACCTCCGCCGATGAGTAGTTGCCGCATTCAGAAATCTTGAATTAAATGCCGCTACCAGTTCCTCGCAATTCTTCAAGTTTTCCGCCGGTTCCCATGAGTTGTCTTCTGTTCCAAATCCCTTCCAGCTGACCAGGTATTGGGTCTTCCCACGTCTTCTTCTACAGTCCAGTACCTCTTTGACTTCCCACTCATCCCCGCTGTCCGCTGTAATTGGTTCCGGGTCTTCCCTCCGTCGTTCCGCAATTTCGTCGGGTCTGTGTTTGCGGAGTATTGATACGTGAAATACGGGGTGTACCCCCCGCATGGATATAGGGAGTGTTAGCTTATACGCGGATCTTGAGATTCTTTTACAGATAGAGAAAGGTCCCAGCCATCTATGTTCCAATTTTGGGCTGGGGCGGGTCGTTGAAATGTTGCGTCCGTCTAGCCATACTTTGTCCCCTACGTCCCATTCCGGTGTTTCCCTTGTTTTCTTGTCAAATTGGCCTTTCATTGTTTCTTGCGCCTCTTCTAAGCAATGCTTGAGTTCTCCTTGGACCTCCGCAAGTTTGCGGAGTCGTTCCTCTACTGCGGGGATGCATTGTTCTGTTGAGGGGGTTCCGCTATATGCCGGGTTGAATCCATAGTTGGCTTTGAACGGGGAAACTCCTGTCGATGTGTGGTCGTTGTTGTTGTAAGCAAATTCGGCCATTGGGAGGAGTGGGGCCCAATCGTTCTGTTGGTAGCAAACAAAGTGCCGCAGGTATTGCTCGACTGCTTTGTTGGCAATTTCGGATTGTCCATCTGTCCTTGGGTGGTACGCTGTGGATGGCTGTAGTCTAATCCCCATCCGGGAGCTCAATTCACGTGTGATTTGGGAGATAAAAATACTTCCCTGGTCTGAGACAATTGTCTTGGGGGTTCCATGGAGTTTCCATACGTGTTCTGCCATCAGTTCCGCTAATTGCTCCGCGTTCATGGTTTTCTTGCATGGGATGAAGTGGGCCATCTTGGTCAGTCGGTCTACTACTGTTAGTATGCTGTCACTCAAGCGGGATTCAGGGAGATCAGTGATCAAATCATAGCTAATGTCCGTCCATGGGCCTGCAGGGATCGGGAGGGGTTCTAATGTTCCGAACTGCTGTCGAGTCCTGGATTTGACTCTTTGGCATGAATCACAGCCGTCTACGTACTGGTTGACAAATCTCTTCATTCCATTCCACACAAAACTTCTCCGTACTAATGCCAACGTGCGGGATCTGCCTGGGTGGCCTGCGGAATTTGTGTTGTGTTGACTTTTGAGGATCATCGTCCGCAATGCCGAGTCCGCTGGTACCACTATCCGTCCCTTATCATAGAGTACCCCGTCGGCTTCCGCATACCTGTTGTGGTCCCCTGTCGGTTTCTGTAACAGCTTAATCCAGTCAGCCAATTTTGGGTCATGTGGGGTCAGTTCTCTAATCCTGGCAATGACTTCGGCGTCAGACAATGCTAGGTCGTCCGTTCCCGCATCTTCCAAATCAGTCCCCATCACGTCCACCTCAAACCAATGTTCCCCGTCATCCATTTGAATTGATTTGTCCAGAAACCAGCTGTCCAATTCCGCACATTCCGCAGGCTCCTCAAACGTCCGCTCTGTGATGTTACCTGGCTTCAAAAGCTGACCAAAGGTCAGCTTTTCTCCCGGTGCTGGGGCGAGGTCCGGTCTGCGGGATAGGGCGTTGGGTTTTGTCGATTGGTGTCCTGGTCGGAATATGATCTCGAAGTCAAAACATCCCATGGTCTCCGCCCATCTTGCCTGTCTTCTCGTGAGCTGCTTGGTTGTCATGAAGCTTTCCAAATTACGGTGATTGGTGTATACAATTGCCGTCAAGCGGTGTGGGTTCCCCTCCAGGTATTGCCGCCACTCTTTGAAGGCAGCCACAATAGCCAGTAACTCTTTGTCAAAGATCTCATAGTTGCGTTCCGCCTGTACAAGGGATCGGGACAGGTAAGCTACTGGGTGAAGTTCCTGGTCCTTGGTGCAAACCTGGGACAGTACTGCGCCAAGCGCGAAATCGGAGCAATCACATTCGAGGACAAACAGTTTGTACGTGTCCGCAATTTTAAGGATTGGAGCGGATGTGAAGGCGGTTTTGAGGGATTCAAACGCGGAGTTGCACTTGGCGTCCCACACAAAGGGGGTTTCTACTCTTGTCAGGTTGTGGAGCGGTCTGGTCTTTCCTGAGAAATGGTCGATGAACCGGCGGTAAAAATTAGCAAATCCAATGAATCGTTGAAGTTCGGTGACATTCTTTGGTGCTGGCCAGTCGGTTACTGCTTGCACCTTTTCGGGGTCCATTCTGATCCAGTTGCATGATATCAATAATCCTAGGTATTCTACTTCCGGCCTTGAAAACTGGCCCTTTTTGGGTTTCAGCCACAATTGGTGCTTGCTCAATGTGTCCAGTATACTGCCCACCGCTTCCGCATGGTCCGACCTTTCCGCGTGTAGATCATGATGTCATCTAGGTATGCAGCGGTGTCTTTCCCAATCCGTCCGAGGAGTATGTCTTGCATGAAGTATTGGAAGTATCCTGGCGCTCCCGTGGGACCGAACGGCATGGTAAGCGGGGCAAATTGTCCTGCCCTGCAGATGAAAGCCAGCTTATCTTCGTCGCCTTCCGCAACACTGAGGTTTCCATATGCGTTGCGGAGGTTGAGTTTTGTGAATGTGTCCCCATCCAAAAGGCTGTCAACTAAGTCCATTGTCAGTGGGAGCGGGTACTTGTTCTTCACCGTTACCGCGTTGAGTCTCCTGTAGTCAAAACAGGGTCGCAGGTTTCCGTCCTTCTTTCCAGTGAATAGTACCGGTGCTGCCCACGGGGATGTGGTCCGTCAAATGGTCCCGCTCGTCAGTCCTTCGGCAATCATAATATCATGTGCCTGGTTCTCTGCTGGGGATAGCGGGATGATTCTTCCGGCCTGTGGGGTGGCTCCTGGGATCAGATCTACGCAGAAGTCATTCTTTCTTCGCGGGGGAAGTCTCATGGCGCTTGATTTCCGGAACATGTCAAGGTGTCGGTGGTAGCACCGCGGTACTAATTCTTCCGTAGTCCGCTCCGCAGTCGTGGCTTTCCCTTTTGCTGCCAATCGGGCCGATGTCAACCACGATGTTTTGGCCGTGCTGATCACTGCAGGGGTATGTCCTAGGGGGGAAAGAGGCTTGCCAGCTGTTTCGGGATTCAAATGCGGGGGAGATCTATCAGACTCACATTGCGGGGGTGTTATTGTGCTAAAAGCAGACACCCCCTCGTCACTAATCCTAGCTTTCCCCATGGGCCTGTAGACCGTATGCGGGGATGTTGGCGGAGAGGACGATACTGCCTTGGCAGTAGCAATAATTTCATCAGGTACCTGGTCAGAGTGTTGAGTCTTGGGGTTCTTGGCGGGGCTTGCAAATCTATCTACAAGGCGTACAAGCTTGCCAGCTGTCTCGGGCGGTAAAGTATGGGGTGGGGGGTTGTCAAACTCACATTGCGGGGGCGTTATTGTGCTGCAAGCACACACCCCCTCGTCACTAATCCTAGCTTTCCCCACGGGCCTTTCGACCTTCTGCGGGGATGTTGGCGGGTAGGACGATACTGCTGCCGCATTAGCACAAGTTTGATTGGATACGGTTTCATCGGGTACGTGGTTGGGGTGTTGGGTTTCGGGATTCCATGTGGGGTTCTGGGGTCTATCTACAGGGTGTACAAGCTTGCCAGCCGTTTCAGGAATGATGTGGGGGATAGGGATATCGAACTCACATTGCGGGGGCGTTATTGTATTCAAAACACACACCCCCCCGTCAATCTTCCTAGCTTTCCCCGACTCGCCGGTTGGGGTGTTTTTTGGAATAGATGAAACCGCCGAAGCGGCCGCAATGTCCGGGTCCATAGGGTACGGTTTGTCCAGTTGATTCGGTGTCCATATCGGCGGATCCAGGGCATCCCTAGGATCCCATCATACGAGTCTCAGTCGTGTAATGATGAATCGGGACGGGCGGGGTTCGTCGTTCAACGTTAGGTCTATCTCATGGGTTGCTCTGCTTGCGGACCCGTCAAATCCAAAGACGGTTCGCCCCGAGGCCAAAGCGGCCTTGAGGAGTCCCCATCGGGATGCGTATGATTCACTCAGAACGTCGTGGGTTGCTCCGGAGTCTATGAGGAAGGATAGGGGGGATAGGGGCTTTGGGGTGTGGCTCTGGGAGTTGTGATGGTGCATGAAAGGAAACATTGGGGATCAATTTCATTTACATGTAATGTCTGACTAGCACCAATACTGCATGACAACTCCGCTACGCTCGGGAAGGGCACAACCTTCATTCCCAAGCGTCTCCATTTTTTGACTTATCGGCCCGTCCCTTGTTCACCTTGTCCGCCTGTCCCTCCGTTTTAAGGGCGGCCGATCCATTGGCTGGCTGTTGGATCTGGTCCTCGAGTGCGGAGACTGAGGCAGGTGTCTGTCCTTTCCCTTTCTTATTTGGACACTCCCAAGAGATATGTCCTTGCGTCCCGCAGCGGAAGCAAAGTCCTTCCCGCATCATGCAGGCCTTCTTGTCCTCGGACAGTTGGCCGCTGATCGCAGATGTGGCCATGGCGTCGGGATCTGGCTGAGTCTTCGCAAATCCAGTGGTTGTTTCCGCCCCGTGCATCTCTGAATCAAGATCCATGGCTAGACCCGCTGCCTCATTGACAGTGGTGAAAGTGGTGCGGGCCAGTACTAGTGCCGTCCGAATGTCCCGTTTTAAGCCCTGCCGGTATTGGCTGATGAGGGTCGGGACTTCCCATCCAGTGGCAGTAGCGTGGGTGTAGTAGGCCACTGTCCTCGTCTGTCGTAGCGCTTGTAACGCCTGTTCCGCCTTTCCTTTCTTCTCGGAGTCAAAATACATCGTTCCAAAATCCTTCGTCCACCCGTTGTCAGAAGTCCGCCCCTTCCATGACTAGGTCAATGTACGGGGCGGACCACACGGCGGCGGGTCCGGTAAGGTAGGACGCGGCAAATAACAGCTTTGTCCTGTCGTCAGGGAACATGGCGCTGTTGACCGATGTATAAATCGCCACTTGGCGGGCAAACGTTTCTGCCTTTGTCCCGCGTTCACCATCGAACTTGTCGGGACATGCGATCTTTGGTCCACGGGTTGGGGTGGAACCGGTTGGTCGGGGTGGTTGGTCCCGCTGTGCTTTGGCCGCTCTTTGGCGGGATTGTTTGTTCTCCCTTGCTTGAGTCATCTCCTCAAGCTGTCGTCGGAGTTGCTCTACTTCGTCCATCTTTTGGGTGCGGGTGGAGTTGGGATCGTTCGGGTTGTCTGTCTGGTTTTGTTCAGGTGTCTGGGTGTTGGTTTCTTGCCTTTGTCTCCGTAGTTTTAGATCCTGCAATATGTTATGGTCTGATCTGTGGAGAGGAAGGCTCTGGGGTTCTGGGGTTTCTGGGGTTTCGGGATCCTATAATGTAGATTGCAGGATGAGGAAGAGATGTGGATCCTTGTCCTGACAGACTATATAGTGGTCTGTCTGTGACATGTACGTGATAGACTATCTACATGTGGTGCGGGCTTTGGTGCGGGCAGGCCCGCAATACGGCTCATGACAAGCCCCTGTTTGCCATTGCCAGACCCAGCAGAGTCCGTCTTGGGAGGGGAATAATGAAGGGATGGCTGTGCTTCTTGCACTCAACTCAAGCCCAAAAAAAGGCTCAAGGCTGCCATGATGGTACCTTGCATCTTTATTTCTAACATGGTGCATTTGTTGTGGAGCCTGATCAAACAGATTTACAGGAAGACAAAGAAGACCAGAGGGGCTGAGGAAGATGGGAAGCATAAAGTCAAATATGTAGCTTCTGGATGCAGACATCATGTGCAAGGGATCTCCCCATCATAACATGATCTATGCACTTCTCCTTGGATATTACCATCAGAGGCGGCTTGTTATTTTTTTTGTCTGAGGTGTTTCCGTTGAGTGTCAATCTCATCAAGCCCAGCCTTAAAATCCTCCCCTCATCTATTTACATTTTGTTTTCAACTTTTGACTCCCCCTGCCCTTTTCTGTTTTTGGATCATTCTCAAATTTCAATTACGCTTTAGTTCCAGATGAGTTGTGAAACAGTTCAGTAAGACATGGAATTTAGTTCTGAAAGAGTCCCAAAGAAAACATTGAAAATATACACATCATACTTTGGGCAGACTTCAGGTTATATTGCCAAGCAGACACATGCATGAGTTGCTACCAACATTGGAAACCCTTCAAACAAAACCCTTGCAATGACATCTGCGATGGCACCCGACAGGCAGGTGCTGGAAATTCTCCCCTGGTGGGTCTTCCATGAAGTGAATTGCCTGCAACAATCTCTTGCTGGAAAACAGATATGCGCATCCAAGTATGAAAATCTTGAATTTTATCCTGGACAGACTTTCCAGCAGCAACATTTTGTGGTGAGTCTAGTTACTAGGCTGCCAAAAGGAGCAAGTAAGTAACATGATATCTGACCTTTGTTTGGAGGTTTGGTAAGTATTGTACCTACCTTGGTTATTCCTTGACCAGGAGGCAAGATATTTGGGTCAGATAGGGCATCGGTTGGTTTTACAGAGCGCTGGAACGGGTAGGTGTGTGAGAACCACTCTCTGTGGGACCGGTTGAGCACCTGGATCCGCACACAGAGCGTTCCGCTGTGAGAACTCCTTTTGGGACGGTGGCAGTTCTGCGAGGGGGAAATACCAGTAAGAAATATTTCAAATATGCAAGAAGATATTACAACTGCTACGGGTGGTTTGAAAGACTTGCCCCTCTATGATACTACACAAGAGCTATCACAACAAATTTATTTATTTTATTTGTTGTGGCAAACTAAATGATAGAGAAAACTTATGTGTAGCAGTCTCTATCAGACCTAGATCAAACTTGAATTCAGTGGAAATGGGTTTGGTGGAATTTGTATGGGCAATAGAGCTGGGGTGGTTTACAACAGGATTGAGGCAGATGATGGAAATAAGTCTTAAGTATATATTTTTTATGTGTTTTTATATATATTTATAATTGAGGTGTAGATAAACTAGTAAAAATAATTCTTGACGGAACTGATGTTATATGTGAACTATTCAAAGTGTATTTGCCCTCTTCCTTAACCTTCAGTTAAGAGCACAATGGGTAAAGTCAATTTTGCTTGTTAAGAGCACAAATAGTGATGTTAGCTACTGGACTACTTATATATCCTCTGAGGTATGAAAGATTTTGATGGGTTACTTGATTGAGATCACACTGTGGGATTTACTTGGATTTGAGATGGAAACTCTAAGTGAGATGTGTGTTCTGCTTAGGATTCCTCCTCTGGCATGCTGAAACTGAGGAGAGAAAACCTCCTCCTTTTATAGTAAAACATGAGGGATTTCTGCTGGTGTGACTGCCATTGAGGTGCTCATATGATGGTGGTGGTAAGGGTATCCATGTGGTGGTTGTGGTATCCATATGGTGGTGGTATCCATGTGGTGGTGGTATCCATTAAATATACTACAACTACGCACTTTGAATCTAATTCTATACTATGTACTATCAATATATATTCCTAAAGTCTGAAATAACAGTTTAATCCAGATATCTTTTAAACAAGGGGAGCTAGCCTAGTGGTTCCAGTGAGTGACTAGGGGTTAAATGACCTGTAGAACCTAATTATGCAGTAATACATCTAGAAATATGTCTCCTTCTCAATAGTAAACTGTGACTCTATGTGATTTGATACTTGGAACACATTTGGCACACCACATCCTCCCCCAACTTAATGCTGTCCGCAGCATCCCTGTGTTACAAGTATCAGACAGATGAACACAAATAAAACAAACTCCTAAAGGCTGGAAGTACTAAGATCTAACATCCAGTTTCAAGTTCCCAAGTATACTATTGACCATTTATCTCTCCCTTTATTGTAGGAATTAAACCATACACCCATTCCTAACCAGTAGCCAAATCCAACAAACTCAAAAAAAACTCATAAGTGTGCAGATACAACTAATTCAATAGCTTTCTCTATCCAATATCTCTAATCTAAACTTAAAATAACCCCTCTGAACTTAGCTACCCGTTATTGAATCCTGCATAACTTCTCTTCCTTCATAATTGAAATTGATTCATGTCCCATAGTATTTCCTTGGTCCTCCTTCCTGATGCAACCTGCCCCTTCCATCTTTGTATTTTTTTTTTTTAGTTATTTTCTATTTATTTATGTATTTTGTCATTTTTAGTCTTCCGTATTGTTCAAAAAATCTTCATTGTCTTCATCTTGCCCCATCTTGTCCCCCTCTTCATACAGTACTCCCCTAGGATAGAATTTCTTCACCTGATTTGCGGCATACCTTCTTGCCAGTTTAGTTCCATCCAGTTCCTCAAGTTCATAAGGTCCGTTTAATATCTGCTCCCTAACTCTATATGGCCCATTCCATCTGTTTTTAAACAGAAGTCCCCACTGATTTTCCAAAGCTTTATTATACACCAGAACCAGATCCCCAGGTTTAAGTGGATCTCTCATACGATGCACAAGCCTTCTATCCCAATATTTTACAGAATCTGCCCGTGCTTTTTCCAATGCCTCTTTGGCTTTCTGAATATTTTCTTCCCTCTGAGCTAGCTGGTCTGCTCTTATTCTCAATAAATCTGCTGTGGATTTGATATCTGTCCAATCTATGCTAAGGTAACTCTTAAGTTCCATATCTACTGGCAACACGGCTGGCTGTCCAAACTGTAGCTCAAAAGGAGTGTATCCTGTAGTCCTCTTGGTGGATATTCTATCTGCTAGCGTTACTAAAGGTAGGTAATCTTTCCATTTCTTCCCTTCTTCCCCACACATTTTTATCAGAGCATCCTTAATTTCTTTATGCCCTCGTTCTATCATTCCCTGCGCTTCTGGGTAATAAGGGGTCACAACTCTAAGCTTGATACCTGTTTTCTTCATGGCTAATTGGAGTTCCTTCTTAAATTCTGCACCTCCATCTACTGTTACCTCTTTTGGAATTCCATATCGACAGACCCATTCAGATGTAAACCATTCCGCAATAGTTTTAGACTTGAGATTTGTCAAACCCACTGTTTCCGCCCAACCAGAGAAATCATCTCTAGCAATTATAATATACTTCCACTTCCCCGCTTTTACGTGTACTGCATCCATGCTTACTTTTTGGAACAAGGTTGATGTTGCTGTTGATTTTCCTTCTTCCTTAGGAAGGTCCTTGCTCCTCTTCTGACAAGCTTCAGATGTTTGAGCCCATTTTCTGGACATTTTCTTCATTCCTTCCCACCAAAATCTCTCTCTGACCCTTCTGTAAGTTTCCAGCACTCCCCTATGCCCTAAGTCCTCGTGTAATGACTTAAGTACCTGAGCCTGGATATGTGGATTTGAGACTACCACTTGATTGTAGGGTATCCGCCTCCTTTTGAGTTGGCCCTCTTCCACAAAGAACATTTGAGATCTGCGTTTGATTTTTATGAATTCTTTGTCTTCACAATTCTCAGGCCTCCTCCAACTTAATAGATAATCCGCCATCTTCTGCCAAAAGGATGTTTGTGTGTTAAATTCTATCTCTACCCCAAGTTTTGTTAGATTGACTTCCTTGGCTCCAAAACCATGGTGTGGTGTCACCCAAGGTGTTCCTTCATCAAATTCTTTTAACTCTTCATGGTCTTCCGGTGTTCTTCTTGACAGACTGTCTGGCATTGTAAAAGTTTTTCCTGGCTTATGTACCAAATCAAAAGAAAACAATTGGATAAATGCTACCCATCTTGTCATTGGTGCGCTTGGAAGGCTAGGGGTGTTGATCATTTCCATGAGCGCCTTTGCGTCCACCTGTAGCTCAAAGTGCTGCCCCCAAAGGATAGTCTGTAGCTTTTTCAAAATCTTTGCAACTCCACATAACTCCAGTTTTGCTTGAGAATACTCTGACTCCCTTCTTGAAAATCCTATTGACTCATAGATAACTGGTCTGTAGATATTATCCTTGTCTTCTTGCATGAGTACCGCTCCTGCCGCAATGTAACTAGAGTCTACAGCCAATGTTAATTTTCCTGCTTGTTCACCATATTCCAAATTCTTGAGGACAATCTCTTCCCCAACTATTTTCTTCAGTTCCTCAAAAGAAGTGTCACATTCTATACTCCAGTCAAACTCCACGTCCTCTCTTGTGAGTCTCCTTAAGGGTGCAGCTATAGTTGAAAAGTTCCTAATGAACATTCTAACATAGACGCAGAGTCCCAAAAAGCTACAAATATCCTTTTTATTCTTAGGTGTTGGCCAGCTTTGTGTCTTATTGACTTTCTTTGTTGACATAATTCTTCCTGCCTGGGAGACAACATGTCCTACTATGTCTAATGCTGGGACGCAGCAGGCAAACTTTTCTCCTGATATAGTGAGTCCTGCTTCTTCTATCCTGAATAGAATCCTTTCTAGAGTTATGGCATATTCCCAAACAAATCTGCGTATCCCAGGGTTTTCTTGTAGTGTTTCATTATTATAAGTAGAGATAGGACCTTTGATTCCCCCGTCGTCAATAAAAATTCCAACATGATCTGGTATCTCATCTTGAAGAATCCAGGTCATCTGAGCTTGGTAAACAGCAACAGAATTAGTTGCCCCCTGTGGAAGTCTTGTTAATTTTAACCGCCCTAGAACTGTTTCAAATGTTGTCAGTGGTCGAGAGGTGGGGTCAAGCTCCCTTTCATCATAACCACCCATTATATCACTGCCAGCATAATTGCCTAGGATGAAGTCATCCCAGTTAAACTGGGATGCACTCAACCAATTTAAACTTGGTTGAATTAAACTGATGAAATATAAATCCAAGGGACCCCCCTTGGTTTTATATTTCATTGGTTGAGGCCAACCTACTTTAAATTGGTTGTTTGCATCCTAGTTTAACTGGGATGAACTCAACCTAGGCAATTATGCTGGCAGTGTATCTCCCAAGCCGTAACAAGCCCTTCCAGAAAAAGATTCAACAAACTCCTCAATCTTGGGAGGCAATCCTGCATCCTTGATTGTTACTTTATTTAGCACTTGGAGGTTGTGTACAATTCTAAGCTTCCCATTTGACTTGGTTACACAAAACACAGGACTAGAGTAGCTGGATGTAGATTGTTCATAGAGCCCAGTTTTTATTCTTCGCCGTACTAATTCTACAAAATCTGGGAGGATGGGTTTTGGGATTGGAATTGGCTTCTTTTGCCAGGGCTCGTGTTCTACTACTGGGATTTTATATGGTTGGCTGTAGGAATGATGCAATAGCCCTCTTTCCTCCTCGTCAAAAGCAACTGATTTTTGCCTCAGTACTATTACATGTTTCAAAAGATTTAATTCTTGCCCTGAAAGCCATTCAGGTGGCCCAAAGTTGACTGTTTTCAACCTCTCGTGGGTAATTCTTCCAGTAGGAATAAACTCTGGTGGATGAGGGGTGAGGGGTGTTTGATAAGGATCTCTTGACAAAAGTGGCCGCTGAAGAGGGGGGTTTATATCTTGAGGCATGGGGTGGTTAATTGGCCTAATTTTCTTATCAACAGTTTTGTACTTGGCTGCTAACACTGACTTATCCATGGCTTGTGTGTGTGAAATCATGATTTTTCAAGTCTATTTAGGACTTGCCGCAGTTTAAGGTCATACAGGGCCCTACTACCAAGAGCTATGTATGGGCTTTGTCCTAAGATAAGTTAGGTTTTCATTCCCTCCTACTACCTTTTATTTTATTCTTTTTAAATTTAATTTTTCTATATTATGTTTTATTGATGTTTTTTTTTTTTTTTTTTTATTTCATTTAATTTTTTTTAATTTTTTATTATTTTTTATTATTTTTATTTTATTTTATTTTTATTATTATCTTCTTATTCTTATTATTATTATTTATCATTGATTTATTTTTACTGCTGTTCCTCCTACAGACTGGTGTCTTGCACAAGATATGTATTATGTGGTATGCACCCCCCCCCCCCACTTATTCTTCCATCTTTTATCGCCGCTCAACCAAAATCTTGGCTAACTTTAATCCATCCACCTTGGATCCACCATCGCAGGCATTCAAACCGGCCCATATCCATTCCCAAAAAATCCCAAAGATCTCTGTTGGCCATAATCCCTTATGGTGAACTGAGTACCATGGTGGCAACTCAAGTCCCAACACCTGTATGTATGTAAGATTGTGTTTGGTTTTTTTTTTTTTTTATTGAATTTATCAAGATTGGCTGACCACCTTTTACCAATGGTTCAGATCTATGGACCTTGTTTACCAGGACGCACCACTGGCTGGGTTGGCACCACCGTAACTGGACCTTCCATGAACACTGATCCCTCTGCCGATCGGACTACCACAGAACTCCGTTGCTGGTTTCCCCTTTTTTTTCTATAAAAAGCTAGGTTTGTCCCTACCCCCTCCTTTTTTTTTTTCTTTCTCATCAACATCATGTCTGACTCTCTTTCCCCCTCCCATCACCCTTTAGTACATTCTATCTCGACTGATTATGAGCCCACCAATTCCTTCAATGAGGATGGTGACTCTTATACCAGCTTCGGATCCCTACAAACCCCTCCCCAGCTCCGAGAAGCAATCCGGCACCTCTTTGGTGGGGGGTTCCCCACCCTATTTCCTGCTTCTTCCAATTTGCATCTATCTGGCCCAGGTTCCCCACTTGATCCTATTTCTTCCCACGTCCCCGCCTCAATAATTGGCGATAATCTTCAGGAAGTCGGCTCCTTGCTGGGCAAAACCTTTGGTGATTGTCGAGCCCGCTTGCAGGTAGCCGCAGCGTCACCGGTTTATCCTCCAATACCAGAAATCAACTGCTGTCCCTGGTTGGATCAGGATGAGCAATATGAGCTCGTAGACAGTGAGTCTCCTGCTCCAACTCATGCGGTTTTCTTTCTTTCTTTTTTTCTTTTCTTTTCTTTTCTTTTCTTTTCTTTTCTTTTCTTTTCTTCTCTTTTTTTTTTTTTTTTCTTTCTTCCGATTGTCTAGTGGCCGCCTCGATATCCTCATAGCCGAGCTTTGCAGATAAATCGAGCGACTTGACATATGTGCCTCCCAAACAGACGAAGAAACGTCTACAAGCCAAAGCTCGTTCCGATTGCGCCCCTACAACCTATGTGAATAAACCTCGATTGAGGGATGCCCTCGGTCGTTTTGTGTCCGCGTGGTCTCGTAGTAAGTTTTTTTTTTTTTTTTTTTCTTTTTTTTTTTTGCTCCGTTCTTTGCTTTGGCTGTATTGAACTGAGATCGTTCATCGTTTATATCGTTTTTTTTTTTTTTTTTTATTATTATTATTATTTTTTCTTTTTTTTTTTTCTTTTTTTTTTTTCTTTTTTTTTTTTATTTTCTCTAGGAGCGATTGCGCCTACCCAACCTCTTGGGTCAGGCCAATCTCCTTTGACTGCGATCGAAATGGCGGCCAATACCTTCCTTAATTCGCTCTCGGCGTCCCCCGAGTTCTCCTTTGGGTTCGGCTTGACCGACCCTTTTCAAGCTCATTTCAGCTTGGATTCGCTGCAACCGCCTCTCGCTGCTTATCCCGTTCCCTTGGAACGTTTCTCTCCAGACGATCCACGAATCCGATTCCGTTTTGCCTTCCTTCGCTTATCGGAGACCCTTGACACCTTTATCAATAATGCAGACCCCTCGCACCATCGCTGGGAAGATGTGTGCATCGTCGGTGACGCACTGTGCGCTGCCCAACAATGCTACATTAATTCCTCTCCTTTTTAGTAAGTCGGCCCTTTTTTTTTTTTTTTATTACACTACATGTATGCGACTTCCCATACTGATAAAAAATGTGGTTTTTTTTTTTTTCTTATTATTATTAACTATTTTTTTTTTTTTTATATTGTATTTTTTTTATTGTATTTTTTTATCTATTTATATATGTCCTTGATCCATGTGCAGCAAGTCATACTTAGACCAAATCTGACCAGAAAAGAAAAAAAAACTTGTTTTTTTTTTTTTCTTTATTATTTTTTTTTTATGCCATTGATCTGTGCGCCGCAAGTCATATTTAGATTAAATCTGACAAAAAAAAAAAAAACATGTCCTCTTGTTTTCTCTCCCCTGTCATCTACCTGCAAAAAAATTGGTAAAAAAAAACCCAAAAAAATAAAATATTTTTATTTTATTATTCATTTAAAAACATCTGTTTCCTTCCTGAGTGGAAGCATATATCCTGTGTTTCCTCCATTTCTCTGCTCTAGCCTTCTTACTAGATACATTTTCTCTATACCATCTGTTTCCTCCCCCGAAATAAAGCTTATGGCGCACTTTACTGCTTACAGAACCAAACCTGGAAGTCCAAGAGCCTTGTGTAATGAATGCATGCTCTCCTGAATAGCTCAGAATCTGTAAGAAATCAAGTGAGTCTGTGAACCCCCCGAATAATTCTCTCAGCCATTCTTGTCCTTTCCTCTCCCTCTTGGGCCTGTTAGTCTCATCAAATACTTCTTGAAACTTGCAGGGAATATAACGTTCAAGCCAGTAGCACTCAGATCCGTGGTCCACTGCAATAGGTGTTGCTGCCCATGCTGCCTCTGCTTCTGCAAGTCTTTTGTCCACTTTACGCTGCTCCTCATCTGTGAGCATAGCTGCTCCCAACTCATTTGCCCAATCTACTGGTTCAGCAACAAACACTTGCCAAGGGTCACCCCCTACTAAAACTGGGTGTGAATCCTCACTGGCCAAGTTTTGTACTTGTGGTAATTCTCCCTCTCTTGAAGGCAGCTTGGTGGTTTTTAACATAGATTCCAGTTTTTCCAATTGATTCCATTCCACCACTGGGATGTAATCTTCCGCCGATCCCAATTTTTCATTTGCCAATGTATTAAAAATATCCCAATCAACAACTTGGAAGGAGCAATTCTGCCTAAGGGTTGGAGCTTCTTTATGCCATCCTGGAGTGCTAGGCAAACATATAGGTATGCATACTCTCCTTCCTTCTGAATCAGGAAAGCTTAATACCTCTCCCTTCTGATTGGATAACTCTAGTCTTACGTTATGGTCTGCTAGGAAAGGTCGGCCTAAAACTGTATGTACTGAGCCTCTGACAACAAAAAAGTTAGCCAAGTGGACATAGCCAGGAAGCACACTAATTGGTATTTTTTCTGCTAGTCCCACAATTGGTGTGAAGTGACCCCCAATACCCTTGAGACGCATAAATATCTCCGTAGTGACTAGTCCTAGCTGATCTGCAAGGGTGTCTGGAATTATATTCATCTCTGCCCCTGTATCAATTAAAGTCCTGATTCTTCTCTTGTTGATTGTCATGTCTACCATCCCTACGGGACAAGCGTATGTAAGACCTAAATTATCCTCATCTTGAACAATATCTGTTCCTACTGAGCAGTTGAGTTCTCCATTATTTTCTCCTTTCCCAGGTGTTTCAGATTCAGGTTGGGATTCTTGTAGACCTCTCAAGAAATGTGGGGCAATTTTTACAATTTCCTCCAAAGTGAGAGTGTATGTCTGTTTATAGAACTTGTTGCGGATGGACTTGTCCAATATAGGGTCTGACTTTTCCTTCCTTTCTGGAGACTCTTCACTAGGTTTTCTTTCCCTTTCAGATACCTGTGTTCTGTGCTGCACACCCTCTCCTTCCACATTTTCTTCCTCCTCCATCCAGGATCCAGGAAGGCTTTTCCTTTGAGTGCCAGATTTTAAGGCTTCTTGATTTGGTGGGGGTGATTTGCTGGTTGACTCCTGTGATTTGGCAGGCAAGGACTGACTAGTCACTGGAGTGGTTTTCTCCTGAATTCTTTGGGATCTTCTGAGTCCAAAACCTATATTGGTCTGTAAGTCTCCTTCATCAGTGTTTATTTGAGGCGGAACCCATGATCCCCATTCTTCTATCTCTATGACGGCTGAAGTTGATTCTGGAGCCACAGCAGTGGTCTTGCTTTGTTCTTCATGGAACCTTTGTACCATTTGCCGCACCGAGGAGTCTTTATCTACTACAATGGGCTGTCTATTTGGATAATAATAAACCCCCTGATATCTAAATACCTTCCTTTCTTGAATATCTTGGTTATATATTTTACATTGGGTTATGGTGTGTTTGTCTTTACAGTAGTAACATTCCAGCGGCGTAAAACGAGCTCTTGTGTCTGAAAACCCTGGTCTTGAATCTGAAAATCCTGGTGATGATGGTCGGCTAAGATGTGGGGGTGCCGCTCTAATCTGGTAATCTAGTGCGTTGTTGAGTTTCTTTATTTTCTCCTTCAATTCTTCCACTTCATTAGGTTCTTGAATTGCAACCTTCTTTTTAGGTGACTCTTTTGACACATCTGGGGTTTCATCTTCATCAAATTCAATGATAATCAGTGCCATTTCAACATATTCTTTTAAGGTATCCAACTCAGGAATAATATTGCGTCCATCTTTGGTTTTTGTAAGTTTCTTAGCATGGGCTAATTCTTTAGTTACTTCCTTCTTTAGATCAGATGAAAGGGCTCTCCACAAAGGATTTCCACTCTTGGAGTTCAGATGACTGTATTTCATTCTGGTAAAGTAATCCGTCATCTCTTCCAGCTCGCCAATGAACCTTTTGTACTCAATTCGGGTTTTGATCCCCTGACTTTCTTGAGCCTTCTGAACCAGCTGAGGTATAGCATCTTCTTTGTATTTTCTAAATGGAATGGCTCTTCCCCATTTCCTAATCATCTGTTTCTTGAGAAGCTCCCAATTTCCAGTTACGTGTCCGTCCATTTGCTCAATAGCTTCACTTATCTTTTTATTGTTTATGATAAGTGGCAGTTGGAACGCAACATCAATTGCACCAGCGCTTTGAATAGAAGCAACTTTCTCTATTCTCTGTATAAACATCTCCACGTTGGCACCGTCAAAATAGACATTTGTTTTCTTAAGGTCTAACATAACACCTTTGCGCTCATCTGGTAATAATATTTTACTTTGCGGCCTGGTATGACTTGATTCCGGGGATGGACTCTCCAAGGAGGGTGAAAGTACAGGAGTCATTAAGAAAGTTTCCTCCCCTGCTCCAATAGTTGTGTCTAAACCTTGTGTTCTATCTATGTGCGGTGTTGATGTGGCAAATCTCAAAGTTGTTCTTGGTGCCTGGGCTGGTGTCTCTGGGAGAGGTATATTCTGAGGTGTCCTGAGTAAGGCTTTTAGACCTTCCCGCTCCTTCCGCATTTCCCGCATTTATTGCATAACTTCTTCCAAGGAAACTTGCAGCTTAGATATCTCCTGTTCCTGCTCCTGGATAATTACTGAAGGGTTGGTAGTTAGGTCCGCCATTGTGGTATTTGCTCCTGTGACCCTTTCTAGGACTTCTGATTTATCTTGAATCAAAAGGTAAATATCCTTGTTGTCTTGGGGGACCTCGTCTATGTATTCACTGATAAACTCCCGTTCCTGTTCTGTCAGACTGGGGTTGTACCAAACCCGCTCCTGTTCGTGGTTTCCTGTCTTGCTGTTATCCACTGTTTGTTGATTTCCTGTTGCTGATGATGTTCTTTTGTTGATCTTCTGAATTTTGTAGGCCACTGTTGGGACACCAGATGTGAGAACTCCTTTTGGGACGGGTGGTAGTTCTGCGAGGGGGAAATACCAGTAAGAAATATTTCAAATATGCAAGAAGATATTACAACTGCTACGGGTGGTTTGAAAGACCTGCCCCTCTATGATACTACACAAGAGCTATCACAACAAATTTATTTATTTTATTTGTTGTGGCAAACTAAATGATAGAGAAAACTTATGTGTAGCAGTCTCTATCAGACCTAGATCAAACTTGAATTCAGTGGAAATGGGTTTGGTGGAATTTGTATGGGCAATAGAGCCGGGGTGGTTTACAACAGGATTGAGGCAGATGATGGAAATAAGTCTTAAGTATATATTTTTTATGTGTTTTTATATATATTTATAATTGAGGTGTAGATAAACTAGTAAAAATAATTCTTGACGGAACTGATGTTATATGTGAACTATTCAAAGTGTATTTGCCCTCTTCCTTAACCTTCAGTTAAGAGCACAATGGGTAAAGTCAATTTTGCTTGTTAAGAGCACAAATAGTGATGTTAGCTACTGGACTACTTATATATCCTCTGAGGTATGAAAGATTTTGATGGGTTACTTGATTGAGATCACACTGTGGGATTTACTTGGATTTGAGATGGAAACTTTAAGTGAGATGTGTGTTCTGCTTAGGATTCCTCCTCTGGCATGCTGAAACTGAGGAGAGAAAACCTCCTCCTTTTATAGTAAAACATGAGGGATTTCTGCTGGTGTGACTGCCATTGAGGTGCTCATATGATGGTGGTGGTAAGGGTATCCATGTGGTGGTTGTGGTATCCATGTGGTGGTGGTATCCATGTGGTGGTGGTATCCATTAAATATACTACAACTTCGCACTTTGAATCTAATTCTATACTATGTACTATCAATATATATTCCTAAAGTCTGAAATAACAGTTTAATCCAGATATCTTTTAAACAAGGGGAGCTAGCCTAGTGGTTCCAGTGAGTGACTAGGGGTTAAATGACCTGTAGAACCTAATTATGCAGTAATACATCTAGAAATATGTCTCCTTCTCAATAGTAAACTGTGACTCTATGTGATTTGATACTTGGAACACATTTGGCACACCACACCGCGGCAATAGAAGATTTTGAACCCTGCTCTATTCACAAGCTGCCTCCGCAAACAATGTGGTACTCAATTTTAAGGGACTTGTCTACACGCAAACTCAACCTAACACTTCATAATTATTCCTTACTATTATATTCAGTTCTTGCGGAAATCAAGAACTTCAAGTCACAACACACCATTCCAGCCAAGGCTCTTGACAGAAGCTTAGGCAAAAGATGGGGTCTGCAATTAAACCTCACTGCCAGCATAATTTCCTAGGATGAAGTCACCCCAGTTAAACTGGGATGCACTCAACAAATTTAAACTTGGTTGAAATCAACTGATGAAATATAGATCCAAGGGACCCCCCTTGGTTTTATATTTCATTGGTTGAGGTCAACGTACTTTAAATTGGGTTGTTTGCATCCTAGTTTAACTCGGATGAACTCAACCTAGGCAATTATGCTGGCAGTGCCTGACCTTGTCACTGCTTTTTGACATTCAGATGTGGAAACAAATTTTTTGCCTAATTGGAATGGTTATCTTTTTTTGCTACCTTTCAAAAAGTAAGACGTTGAATAAATAATCAAATGTCCCATGTATGGATCTGATTCACCTGATTTGATGTTCTTCACGCATCCCCAAACAGACTTATTCCATGAGCCAAGCAACTCTTCCACTACCCCAAGCCTCACATCAAGCCAGACATCCACATTTACTGGAAAATCTACAAATTTGTTAGTTCAGAGGATAGGAGTTCTCTATTCAAGACTGGTCAATCTTGACCCTAGCTCTAGGAAGTGTGTTGATTCAACCGTCAGCTCCTCTATACCCAAAAAAAACAAAATTACCGATGAGGCCACTTTCATCCGGATCCCAGCTGCCTCACAGCCAACCATCAAGACAATTGAAGAGGTAGCTTCACAAATACAACGGCTCAAATCCAGTCTCAACTTTCTAGTTGCAAACATCAATTCAATATCTCATAAAATAACGAAATTTGAAGAGACCAGCCCACAAGACAGTAACCACATCAAAAGCGATGAGCTTGGTTTTTTTACCTTTCCACATATTTTCTACCAGCATCTAAAATCTGACAATAAGAAAACTTCCCTCAAGTTGCTCAAGCTGTAATAAAGGATGCGCTTTACCAATATTCACGTGACCAAACGGGAAAGAGGGACTTTGCTTTGTACCGCGCTGGAGCAAGAGTGATACCGCACCTCACATCAACAACCTACCTGGTCAAAATTGAAGGATGGAAGGCAATGCTTTTCCGTCAGTTTTGTGACCGGGACACCAAGAGTCATCCATGGAAGAGGGCCAATCACAGCTTTGAGTCCAGAACTCAAAGCTGGAATGTGCTGGACAATCTCGGGATCAACAGGCCGACTTGGAGTGCAGCTTGTGAGAAGAATCCTAGTCACTGAAGTTTCTGTCAAACACATCTCGACATCTATGGCATATGAAATAGACTTGTCCCCCAAAGAGATGGAAGTTTGGTCTGTAGATGATTGTACAAAATTGGTGGAGCTCACTTATCACCCCAGAGCATCTCGCACAATTCAAACCTTCAAAGTTCCTAAAGACCGCAACTATAACCAACACCATCAACAATTGCTGATTAATCAAACGGGAAAAAACTCTTCAACGTGTACTCCCATTTTAAGAAAAAACCTACTTTTTATAATTAAATCAAATCACAGAAATCCTTACTACACATCTATTTATTGATTGCGAGTACATGGCTTGATGGAGCCTGAATTGTAATGATGTAAATCCTTGTTATCCCCGTTAACCATTTTTTACCTTACTAGATTCCATAATGGGTACAGCTACAAATCATCCCATTGGGACTGGGTAATGAATCCTCAACTCAGTTCACCCAGATATTTCTGTAGCCAGTATTTGTCGTGTATTCACAGTGTCCCACTGAGCAAATTGAAAATCCGGGGTGACTGGGCTGAACAGCCCCCTCTACAGGTTTTGAATTTTGTTTTTTTTTGCTTTGCATTTTTTTTTCTTTGCATTTTTTTATCCACATTTTTTTTTAACTTTTATTAATTCACTCTTTTTTGTTTTGATTTTTTTGGCTTGGCCATTGGAAATTGATTGCTTACCATACAAAGAATATTGGCAATAAATCAAAGCATCTTTTTTTTTTTACTCTTTTTGTTGAAAACATGGAGCTGTGACCAATTCCAGCCACGGCAAGGACGCTCCCAGAATTGGCAACCACTACTGGTTGCCATCTTGGTGCGCCACGTTTGGCGTTGTTCTCTCTTTATTTGCCGCGTCATGGTTATCTTGTCAACACCATTGCTTTGGTTGCAATGACAGTCATTACAAGCATGTCTGTCAAGCTTTATAAATCTATTGATCTATCCATTCAAGCATGCTAAACTATATTTTATGTTGGTGTTACAAGAGCCAAAACATGGTTATCCTTCAATTTACCATGAACATTCCCCTGGATGGAGGGTGTTGACCAGTAAGGGATGGATCAGCATACTGTTTTAAGGAGGGGAGACCAGGATTGGAACTGGCCAATGCAATGGGAGAATTGTTTTTTTCTTCTTGAAATGGTGGTGGCTGGTTGGGGGAATGAGGGGAAACATTGCCGGCCACTTGTCTTTGGGATCCATTGGCTTAACCAGCACTGTACATTCCATATCCATAACTTTAGCACAATGAAAAAGCTGACAGTAAGTGGAATCGCTATACATATGTATGTGACTCATAAATAAGATTAATTTCTTCTTGTGGTTCTCAACGTTTCACGGTCTCAGACATGAGGCAAGAGTATACGGCAGAAACATGATGTGTCAAGGTATCGCAACTAAAGGATCATGGAAAAGAATAAGGGCAGTTTTGAGAAAGAGGTTACAAGCACACCCATGGAGTCCAATGAAGTGTTCAACACCTTGTTTGAAAAACTCTGGTATGTTTTCTTCAGAACAAGGCATTGGAACCGACCACTGCATTCCAACAAAATTCCCCTGCTGAGCTTCTTCTCTTCTTATGATGACCCAATCTTCATCGGCACAATTTATGCTAAGGTTTCAAAACATGTGAATTAAATATTTTCTCATCAACAAATGGTCAATAATCTGTTACATTATACATTACAGATTAAAAGCATTCTCACAAGTCGGAATCTTCAACCAATGGTGCCGCACCCATAGACTCCATTTCAATGACCTCCGGCCATTTGCCGTTGACCTTCACTTTGGCTTGCTTGATTGTGCAAATCAAGATAATTGCTTCAATGTAGCCAGCTGCACAAGAATAAGTCTTGATTGCCGCTTGCAGCCGCTTTGCCTTGGTTCTGTTGTGATTATTCTCCAAGCTAGTGTTGACAACGGTTGGGAACGGGGTGCCTTTCTTCAGCCATTCATTGAAATCAACTTGAGCATTCCTCACAGCAAGTATCTCTAGTGCAACCACTGAATCTATAGCGTTGTCATTACAATACTTCTGTTCAAGTTCTAGACGCTCAAGCTGTTCCCGGGTGAGTCGGTATTCTTTCTTCACAAATTTTAACATCCACCATGCTGCCAACCACAAGTCGTCTTCTCGGATAGACTGATGTATTGTTTTGAATGCTAATCTTCCTTCTTCATCTCTAGGACTCATGTTGGACGGTAAATTTGGGTAGCACTAGGCAATCCGTAAATAAAAGAGAGGGCTTGAAATGGGGAGTGTTCAAGAACGGGTTTCTTCTTACTAAAATCTCAAGCAGGCAAGTATTTACGCCAATACCCCAAAATCTATCCCCTTTCTCTGGTGACTTGCTGATATAAACCTAGTGCAATCTAGCCACAACACTTGTAAAAAATTTATTCTTTTTTTCATTTCTCCTTGAAGTCATTGGAATTTCAATCCATCTAACCTTGGCAAGGTGTGGTGCATGCGGTCTATGTGCAGTTACATTGTCAAGCGCTCACATAAACCCCTATGTGTCAACAAGACTTCCTCAGATTTTGTAAGTCAATGACAAGCTAGAAACAGTACTACTCACAGTAAACTGAAATCACAAAATCATCCATATTTTGATCAGATTGCTTTAGATTGGCAACCAAAGAGCACAACAGCATGTTTTTAAACTGCCATAATCAACCAGAAGAAGAAAAAAAAACATGTGAGGAACCATTAGTCCTTGTTGTGAAAGATAGCAATACGGCCATGGTCAGGGGGACAGTTTTTTAAACGGCCATTCAGGATTGGTAGTCAGTTCTCTGACTCACTTCCAACTTCCCGGTCACTCACCCCAAAACTACTTTTTCTGCTTGGATTGAGCTTAGTGCTGTAGGTGACCAATGTATGTATCTGGCTGTCCATTTGATGCTTTCCCTACCGCCGGCCGGACTGGGAATTTGCGATTGTTCTTGAAGTGCAGTGTGAAACAATCCAAGCCAGCTATCATGCGAGTGCTAATCAAGGTTGCAATCACTACCTGCTTGAACATCTTTAAAAAAACAGGACAGTGCAGATGAGCTCTTCTGTTTGTTGTGACAAAGGCCATAATTATTTTGACTCCTGTGAAAATACTTGAGTCAGAATAACTAGTCAGAATCTCTAGCAACAGCTTCTTCAGATTTTGCTTGGGAATTTTTTGATGAAGATATGCTCCTGATGATGTTGGTGGAAAGGAAATCTTCTCCATTCCCCTCATTGACAGACTGAGGAATGCTTTGAAAAAGTTCTCTAGTCCATGCTTTCCATCAATCAGCATGCTTGAACTATCACAATATCCTGGCCAGAACCAAGGATATCATTTCCAAAATCAACTGCTCTCTTGAGAAAGCCTATTGAATGTTCTGTTGTTTCATCTTCAACAGATGCAATCTGTCAAAGGCTGAAAAGGAAAAAAACAAGGCAATCTATCAGACTTGAAAACCTATGGCATGATTGAGAATCTTTCCAAGAAATTCATTCACAATTATTGTCATCTCCCATTACTCCATCCTTTTAGACCTGTGTGATCTTCAATAAATCAGCTCCAAACTTCCAGTACATCCTTCACCCCATTTCTTCCCCAGACCTAGCTGATTATCCAGGTTTAGCATATGACTTTTGGAACAATAGAAATGTATGGTTTCACTTGTCAGATACCAATCCCAATTTCCTCTTTCACTGTGAAAATGATATTTCACTTTAAGTCAATTCATTTACTGAAACTGTAAACTGTGTGCAATGGGTGAAAACTCTTTACATACAGTCTTGTAAAAATGATAATGTAACTAATTCATAATTTCTTCATTCTTATTTAGGGGTCTGGAAGGGTCCTCAATCAGAAAGGAAAGGTGGAAAAGGAGGAACAAATGAAAGGAGTGGAAAAAGAATTGATGAAGGATTGAGAAGGGGAGTAAGTAACTGCCTTGTTAAATGTGAGTTTTAGTTAAGAAAATTGCAGTTTTCATCATAATGACCTTCCTACTTCATCATCTAAAAAGAGGTAATCCTGAGTATTCCATTGGAAATTGGGCCCTTCTCACCTTTGAAATGTGAGTCCAAGGTTTAAGTGGTTCAAACCATGGGTTGAAACACTTGAACCAAGGTTCAAGTGGTTTAAACCATGGGTTAAAACACTTGAACCAAGGTTTAAGTGGATTAAACCATGGGTTAAAACACTTGAACCAAGGTTTAAGTGGATTAAACCATGGGCTAAAACACTTGAACCAAGGTTTAAGTGGATTAAACCATGATTTAGAACACTTGAACCAAGGTGTAAGTGGTTTCAATCATGGGTTTAAACACTAGAACCAAGGTTCAAGTGGTTTAAAACAGGGTTAAAACACTTAGACTTAATTCAAGGGTTAAAACACTTAAACCCTGGTTTAAGAGGTTTTGAAACCCCTTAAACCCTGGTTTAAGTGGTTTTGAAACCCATTAAACCCTTGTTTAAGTGGTTTTGAAACCCCTTAAACCCTGGCTTAAGTGGTTTTGAAACCCCTTAAACCCTGGTGTAAGTGGTTTTGAAACCACGTAAACATTGATTTGAGTGGTGTTTTACGTACACCACTAGCACCCTGTTTCCCAGGTTTCAATCAGTTAAACCTGGGGTGGAATCAACTAAACCTGGTTTTAATCAGTTAAACCTGGGTTTAAATCAGCTCAACCTGGGTTCAAATCACTTACACCTGGGTTTAAATCAATCAGACCTTGATTTGTTTCACCTAAATCTGGGTTTAAACCATCTTTGCAAGTGAATGATAGAATACGAAAATAGATGTGAGACCCAATTTAAAGTTTTGGTACATTGAATGACCAATTTCTCACTCTCACTTTCAGGAGATCACCCATGCATACCCCCAAGCAACCCAACTGATGTAGATAGATTTTTCTCCATAGGAATTGATGTATTTAGCGGAAACCAGATTATTCTCCATAGATATTGATGTATGTAGCAGAAACCAGATTATTCTCCATAGATATTGATTTATGTAGCAGAAACCAGAGCAGGATGCTCCCATCACATTCCATATGTGTATTTAAGGGGAAACTCTACTTTCAGTTCATTTCATGGATTCTAGGAGAGGATTGATCATATTATGCCTGCCCCCCAAAAAACGTTTTATAATTGAGGTTATTAAACTTCTTGGCCGGTTTGATATGGAGGAAACTTTAAATCACTTAAACCTTGGTGTAAGTGTTTTAAATGCAGATTTAAAACACTTAAACCTTGGTTTAACTTGACGTTTGTATACGACATACTCCTTTTATGAATGGATTGGTCGCTTCCTCAACCGCCCAGGAATTGAAGATCAACTTGACCTATCCATTAAGCAACCAGGTACTCAAAAAACTGTGATGGTTGACATTTGGGACTCCCCCATGTGGTTAAAAGAGAAAAACAGTGATGGGAATCCTTACAGCAGTAAGAGTGGAAACTCGAGCTTTGCCTTGGGGATTGACTGGTTCAATCCTTGGGGCAATAAGGCTGCAGGAAAAATCACTTCTCTTGGTGCTATTGTGCTAGTATGTCTCAGCTTACCGCCTACTCTCTGGTACAACCCAGAAAACATTTTTGTTGCCGGTATTACTCCCGGTCCCAGTGAGCCCACAGTCTTACAAATTGGAAACATTTTAAACCGCCTAGTCAAGGAGCTTCTTGCGCTATGGAAAGGAGTTGATATCTCAAGAACCTGGTGTTACCCATCAAAAGGGCGTACAATCCATGCGATGATTCTACAAGTTGTTTGTGATCTTCCAGCAATTAGGAAGGTCATGGGGATGGCTGGTCATTCCTCAAAAAACCATGTTTGTTCCCTCTGCAGAATCACATCTCAGAACCTCAACTGCCTTGACTCAATCAGCATGGTTCCCCGGAACAATCACAAAATCCAAGAAGCAGCATTCAAGTGGAACAACCCCAAGACACTCGCAGAGTGTCAGAGGATCTTTTCAGAACACGGTGTCCAATTCTCTCTACTGCTCAGGCTTCCTTATCTCCTCCCTATTAGTCATGTTGTAGTCAAGCCCATGCAAAACAATTTTTTGGGGATACTCAAATATCACAGTCAATCACTCTTTGGATTGCATTTTCCCAAAGAAAGAAAAACTTCCAAGATAATACCGCCGACTTCCAGTCCTCAACAATCTGAAGATACAAATTATTCTCTTGACTTAGACAAGCTTCAAGCGGAACTTGCAGATCTTCTGTTTACCAAATACGTTGATGACTTGATCAGTGATGTTAATGATGTGGAATTGGATCCTACCAAGTATGAATTGGTTAATACATTTGTCAGCCTCTGTGATGCCAAGAACTGGATTCTTCTAGCTACACAGGGTGCAAGGTAAAAACAGCTGCAGGTTGTGCAGTGACAGGTGGGTAAAAAAGGTGAAAAGATATAAAAAAAACTATAAAGTTTTTATTAACAGAGGGGCCTGAGTTACAGGGGTATTTACTGTGCCCTCTAAAATATTCAGGACCTGAGTTAACAGGGGGTATTTTGGGTACCTGAAAGTCTAGTCCTTTGAACAAGGAGTACACCTAGACAATAACTGCTGAAGGAATGGAGGAAATAGACTTACTGCTTCTATTTCCTGTCAGAGGTTCTTCAGGGAGTTGTAGTTGGTCCAGAAGCGCTCACAAGGTTGAGTAACAGGTGGTGGTTGAGTGCTGAGAAAGGTGAAAGGGTTGTTCAATGAACTTCAAGTATAAAACAAGCAAAAACTGACTATATAACAGGCTAAAAAGGCTGGTTGATATGGTGGGTAAAAGCTGGTAAATGTATATGAAGATGGGTATATCATTTTGTGGGAAGGAAGGGCTGTTTATATATCAATTCTGGGCTCTTGGGGGCAAAGCAGAAGCTCTGTTTTGCCTGGTCTAGTCTTCTACTAAGCCCTAGTTACCTGTATAACTGGTTTGGTTACGGTAGGGCTTAGTTACATGTTTCAAAAGGCCCAAAGTGGTTTAATGTTCTCATAAAGGTGAATAATTTAGTTTCTTCCTTCCTTTTGGACCAGTAGTCTATTTACAACCAACCAATTGGGCTAGCTTGGCCTTAGTAGGAAAAGTATGGCTGCGGCGTTGGTTGTGGCTTTTATTACAGGTGCCAGGTACATGTAACTATGGAAATTATGATTTCAACCTTATTTATGCATCATACCCGAACTCTATTAACCTTAATTACATAGTCTACAAGCATATATTCAAGGTTATGTAGATCTTTAAGTCATATAAAACCTTGAAGGCCTTGTGAAGGGATATGAAGGAGTAATAATTAAGGGGTACTTTTGCTGAGCTACCCTAGGTTAATTTACGTGTAGATTTAGAATCTGAAATAATATTCTAATTTTTCTTTATACTTTAGAAGTTATAACTAGATTCTGTGTTATATGTTTTGTTTTTAATCATTTCTTTCAAAACAAAAGACGTAAGGTGTGCATTCTTTTGAGACTCAGAATATAAGTTGTATATTGATATAATTTGCTATGGTCAGGTTGTCTCTGAATTAGTAGCAGGCTGACAACATTTCTAGATTTGGCTTCCGACATGGATTATTGTCCAGATGGGCTTGGAACCCCTGGCTCAACCAGAAGCAAAGTTCAAGATCATACTTCTGAAGACAAAAATGAGGAAAACAGAAAAAACAATGACACCAACAAGGACAAAGCAGCCCGGACTCATCCTAGCATGCTATTTAGATACTCAGACAACATCAGCTTACCGCGCTCAGTGATTGACACCATTTGTTTGCCTTCTTGGGTTGGAAGAGTTCCAAGAACAGTTGGCCAAGTTTGTGGCGGGAATCTCAAAGCTGATGAGTGGATTGTTCTCTTTACCATAATTTTTGTGCCAACACTTGGAATCATATGCAATTCCAAGGATTGAACAGGCTCTTCCAAGATTTTGCAGAATTTTCTTGATCTGGTCAGTTCGGTCAAGATCGTCTGCCAGAGGCAGGTTGACGGGAGCAATGCCAATTGTTTGCAAAGACATATTCAAAAATATCAAGCAGAAGCTGCGAGATTGTTCCCAGGTTTCAAAGCTAAACCCAATCACCGTTTGGCTATGCATGTCCCTGAGTGTATTGCCCAATTTGGACCTGCCCCTTGGTGGACTGGTTGGGCTTTTGAGAGGCTAAACGGTGCTTTACAAGCTGCTAATTCAATTAGACAATTGCGTTAGTCATCAACTATCTTACAGGTCGCTTTGGGGAGTTGACCTGTTTGTGAGTCTTTCCAGGGGCCATGGACCTTACATTTCTCAAGACGTATGTCACGTCTTCTAATCTGAGAGCCGCTGTTCCACAATTCTGTGAGGCACTTCCCACCAAATACACAAGACCCTTGCTTGATACTTTGAATCCAAAAAACTTGACTGGGACTCTTTCCCAATCTATGCTTGATCCTACACAAACAAATGGATTTCCTTGGCTACCAAATCACTTGTTGCCTGTTTCAAAGCACTTGTTGTCAAGAATAGTAAGCCGTCTACATGTAGAGAAACATCCAATCCATCTAGCTAGAACATTGCGCACAAGAAAGGCATCCCCTGAAGAAGTGATTATACCACCATGGGCTTATTTCCTTCACCATTTTCAATACCAAAACGTTCAATACACCACTCAAATGTCTAACACTGGAAATAGCACAATATCATACCATTCAGACTCTGGGCTGAAATACGGTGTCATTGATAAGATTTTCACAATGCGGTATTACCTTGGAAACAAGGGTTGCTTTCCCACGCATATTTGGTTAGAAGTGATCCGCTTTTTATCTCTTTGTTCTCCTGACAGCAAAAAAGATCCCTTTGTTGAATTCCCCCTAGTCAATGCCAGGGTGCTGTACGCGCAAAGCAAAAAAAAAAACACAGGAAACACAGAAAACTGTGGTTGATATCATTAGACCAGAAGAAATCAGTGGCCATATTTCTTGGTGGGAAGCCCCTCCCAATTCCTTTGGAATTAAAAAACCAACCATTGTTTTGGTAGATCTTTACAAAGTTTAAAATTCAAATTTATTTTTTTTACCATTTGTCTTTCACAAGAAATTCCAAATCAATGAAAACTTGCCCCCATTCCAACAATAAAACAGTAGCAAATATTTATTATTTGATTTTACCCATATCTAGATGTACCCAGTGAAATACTAGTTCCTCAAGAAGTCATGTGGAATTTTAGTTATATTTGCCCAAGAGGCTAAATAGTTGGTTCCCATCGTATTTTTTTCATCCTCTCCCAAGGCCCCCTATCCCTTGAGGTGCTCCAAAATTGAGATTTGTCATGATTGTTGTGGAATTATGACCAAATAACGGGGTGGAAAAATTGACAAAGTGCTCACTGCTTCTGCCCACACATTCCCTTACCTCCAGTATCTCCAAGTTACACAATCTTTGTCAGCCTACTAGATGCCAGGAAAATATATTCCTCTAGCTACAAGTGCTGCAAAAATGATTAAAATATTCAACAAGGATATATTTTTAGGGTTTTCAGGATGTTTGTTACTTTTTGGGGATTTTTGGGAGTTATACATCAGGGAAAATGCCTCAAACTGGCCAAAAGTAGGAAATGAAAGAGGGGCCTGAAAGCAGGGGTGTTTAAGGTGCCCTCTCAAGTCATGACCTGGGTAACAGGGGTGTTTGTGATGAACTGGAACCAGTTTGGCAGGTGTGTGTAAGTGACCAGTGGGTAATGGTAGAATAGAGTGTAACAGGAATTATTTTGGACAGGAATTTCTGTGAGGAGTATCCTTACACAAAAGGACCTGGGGTTGTTGAACATATCAAGCAATATGGGCTTCCATTTTTGGGGATCAGCATTTCTCTTGAAAATCCCAAGGTACTGGAATGGAACTGCAGGACCACAACCTTCTGCCATGACACATTTTACTATGTGGCAGTATCTGGTGACAATGGCAGAAAATTTCAGTCCAGCTACTGCTTGCACAATGGTGGATTGGCAAGAGCCAAGACTCTGATTCTAATGAACCACTTGAACCGTGGTTTAAGTGCTTTAAATCTAGGTTTAAATCACTTAAGCCATGGTTCAAGTGCTTTAAATCTAGGTTTAAATCACTTAAACTGTTGTGTAAGTGCTTTGAATCACTTGAACTGTTGTTTAAGTGCTTTGAATCACTTAAACTGTTGTTTAAGTGCTTTAAATCACTTAAACAACAGTTCAGGTGCTTTAAATCACTTAAACAACAGTTTAGGTGCTTTAAATCACTTAAACAACAGATTAAGTGCTTTAAATCAATTAAACAACGGTGTAAGTGCTTTAAATCACTTAAACAACAGTGTAAGTGCTTTAAAGCCTGCCTTGGCATACGCGCGGTCTTGTTCCTCTTGCAACCGTCAATCAGCTTCCTGGTGTGCTTTTTCCGCTCTTAGTCAACTCAAATATCCATTTGTCCGTGGTATTACTACACTGTTGATTGTTGTACATAGCAAGTGACTTGATGTGAATTGCATTGGTGGTCCCTCTAGTCGTGTGCATACTGACATCACATTTGATGACAACCGGTTCACGTTTGAGGTGATTGTTGTTACCGTTGACAATGGCCATTTAGCTTGCAATGAAACAAATGCCACAAACGGGTACGTCGTTGCATCATTTGTTTACTTGGTAACAAATGCTTGGACCGGCCAGCAGACTGCTTGGACCGGCCAGCAGACTGCTTGGATTGGCCAGCAGACTGCTTGGATTGGCCAGCAGACTGCTTGGACCAGTGCTGAATTGAGCAGAAGACTACTTGGATTAGCGCCAATGTCTGCTTGGGCCAGCTTTTCCGACATGCTGGACTGATTGAATCAGTTCCAAGGTATACTCGGAACAAGCTGGCTCTATGATACTATCCCATCAAGCCAGCATTTTCCGACCTGAGGCACCCCTCGGAGCTACTAATCAGACATCTCCTGGTCCAAGAACCTGTCGGGCAATCTCCTTTTGGCTTTTTGGCCTGAGTGGACAAACTTCTCATGTCACGCTCTATGATGCCAAGGACTAAGATCCTTCCAGCTACACAGGGGTGCAAAGATAGAAAAGGGTGGTAATATGGTGGTTTTAAGAGATATAAAAAATGTAAGAATATATTTTTTAAGGAGGGGCCTGGAAGCAGGGGTGTTTTAGTTCCCTCCACAGGTTTTCTCGCAAAATCAGAGGAAGTTTGTGACCTGTTACAACTGGGGCCTGCAAGCAGGGGTTGTTTTGATCCCAGCAAAGATGGCTAGAAGGGCCACAACTCCTGAAAGACAAGGACTTACTGTTTGTCAGCCTCAGTGATGCCAAAGACTTGAATCTTTCTAGCTACACTGGGTGCAAGCAAAACAAACAGGTGACAAGGGTATGTGTCAAGGGGAAATGGGTAATGGTTGATTTAAAAGGAAAAGGTTTTAATAAAAACAACAAAGTTTTTATTAAGGGAGGGGCCTGAGTTACAGGGGTGGTTTATTGTGCCCTCCCAGGTTCTGGTCTTTTTGGTAAAAGAGTATGCCCAGACAGTAGTTGTGAGCCTGGGTCTCTTATGTGACTGCAGGACACAAGGAAATAAAGCTTTGTAGAAGCTAACAAAAAGGAGTATGTTGAACTCAAGCTCAACTTTATGATAAAAGGAGCTAAGTTGCCAAAAGACAACCTCCAACCTAGAATATAGGTTTGCAATAAAGCAATTTAAGGGTAGTTGGGTTTGTTTAACCAAAAGAGGAGGACAGATTTGGTTCCTTTGTTTAAGGGGATGGATTGTTGGTGATATAAGGGAGGAAATGGTGCTGATAAACAGAATACTGGCTGGTTGGTTACTTCAAAGACTTGTAAGGCAATAATAAGAATATAATTCTAATTGGTGACTTAGAAATCTGGGTGAAAAACCAAGAAGGCAGTAATGGGTGTGTTTATGTATGTTTTCTTTCCATCAGCTTAGAGTACTTCTTTAAATAGTACTTGGCTGGGAGCTTTTAGTGCCTGTATAAGTACATGTGTAATTCTCAACCTCCTTGTTGAATTACCATGTGGGCTTAAGCTGTATGTAGACCATGTGTTCTGTAGTTAATCTGACACATGGTATTTGGGGCCTAGTGTAGAAACTAGTGGCTTGGCATTCTCAATCTGGAATGGCCACTAGTCTCAAAGTAGAAACCATTCATTTGTACTGTTACAATATGTGTTACAGTATCTTCTATGGGTTATGTCTTCCCTTTAGACTATAATCCTTATCTTTCCAAGGATAAGGTAATTATCCATAGGTTTCACATATTATAATGTATGTGTTTTGTTTATTATGGGGTTATCCATTATTACATGACCTGCAAGGCTCTATTTCCCTTTTCTAGGGGACTTGGGTTTATTTTGAAGTCTTTAGGGCAATAAGTGTTGGCCTAACTGTAGTTTTAGGACATAATTATTGTCTCTAAGGCTGACAGTAGTATACTACTGAAGTATATGAGGAAATAACACTCACTAGTTTATTTCCAGGAAAGATAACTTCAGGAGGAGTATGACTGGTTTTGAGGTGCTCAAATAACTGGGTAACAGGTTGGTGATGAGTGCTGAGAAAGGTGAAAGGTCTTTGGATGAACTTCAAGTATAAAACAAGCAAAAACTGGACTTATAACAGGCAATAAGACTGGTTGATATGGTTGGTAAAAGCTGGTAAATGTAAATGAAGATGGGGATATCATTTCGTGGGAATGAAGGGCTGTTTATATATCCATTCTGGGCTCCTGGGGGCAAAGCAGAAGCTCTGTTTTGCCTGGTATAGTCTTCTACTAAGCCCTAGTTACCTGTATAACTGGTTTGGTTACGGTAGGGCTTAGTTACATGTTTCAAAAGGCCCAAAGTGGTTAATGTTCCCAGTAAGGTGAGTAGGTTTGTGTCTTCCTTCCTTTTGGACCAGTAGTCTATTTACAACCAACCAATTGGGCTATCTTGGCCTTAGTAGGAAAAGTGTTGCCACGGCATTGGTTGTGGCTTCTATTACAGGTGCAAGGTACATCTAACTATGGAAATGATGATGTAAACCTTATTTATGCATCATACCCGAACTCTTTTATCCTTAATTACATAGTCTACTAGCATATATTTAAGGTTATGTAGATTTTTAAGTCATATGAAAACTTGACGGCCTTGTAAAGGGATATGAAGGAGTAATAATTACGGGGTACTCTTGCTGAGCTACCCCAGGTTAATTTACATGCAGATTCAGAATCTGAAATACCATTCCAAGTTTTCTTTATACTTTAGAAGTTATATCTAGATTCTGTGTTATATGTTTTGTTTTAATAATTTCTTTTGGAACAAAAGACGTAAGGTGTGCATTCTTTTGAGACTAAGAATATAAGTTGTATATTGCTATAATTTGCTATGGTCAGGTTTTCTCTGAATTAGTAGCAGGCTGACACTGTTATGGTCTTTTCTTGAAGGATGGGGCTCTTCTAGGGGTTAACTGGACAGGCTGAGGCGGTTGGATTGATGGGCTAAATACTGGCAGTTGATGAAGAAAGAGATCTGAGTGATCAAGTCTATAATAGACAAACTTAAAGGGCAGGACACTGGTTACTATGACTGGTGGAATGCTATGTATGTATGTTGTATGCATAAAAGATAGCAAGGGGAAAGAAGAGCCTCTTAAATATCTTCTTTGGAGCCTTGGTGGCGAGATAGGAGTGCTAGAGAGGGCTGTCCTGTGTCATGATTGTTAGTAGTAACTACTAAGGATGAGCCATGACAGATTGGCAATGATGTCAATGGTTGACATGTGAGTGTTACCGGAGTTACTGTCATGTAATAAGGTTCAATTGTGCGCTTCAGAGTGTCCAACTGAAGTGGTAACTATGTAAAACATCTGTCATGATTACCATTGGTAATCTGTTATCCCAATTGGGCCACAAATGTCAAATATCTATTTAAAGATGTTTACATATGTCTCTTTCAAGTTTTTATATAATATTATTTATGTATGATGTTTATTCTGTTTGTCATACATGTTTTATATTCTACTATCCATGTGTATCCTCATGATTATAGCAGTTAAAGTAGATTTACTATGAGAAGGAGTAAATTTACAGGGGTACTTTGGCTGGGGTACCCTAGGTTATTTTACGCGTAGAATCAGAATATTAAATATATTCTGTATTTTATATGTATTTTACATGTGTGTTTATATTTTATTTATTATTTTATTGCTTTGTGAGTATCAATGCAATACTACATCTCTACATGTAACAATGGCAATTTATCTGTTATATTATTAGTGCTAGTCAGGTTGTCTCTGACATAGTAGCAAGCTGACAGCTCAGACCAGTGGGTTCCAAGGTCTACTCAAACTGGGTCACCCATCAAGCCTGGCCAGGCCGAGTACTGGTCAGACAAAAAATTCAGAGCACCACTCTGACCAGGCCATCAGAGTGGTCAATGCCAGCAGTTATTGTCACAAAGGTGAGCCAGTTCCTCTATCATTGTGTATCTATTCTCTTTGCTTTGTTTCAGTTGATGTAAAATGACTTTTTTGTCTTGTAAAAGCTTTTTTTCCCTTTTCTGAAGGTTTTTTAAAGTCTTCAACAGTTTCTTGTTTTCTGCCCAAAGCGTTTCTTCATCATAGTTGGTGCAGAAATAGGTTCCCAAGGGATAGGAATCAAACTGAGAGAAACAGTAGAATCCATATAAATTCAAAACAGTCAATTAAAAAAACCTGAAACAAGGAATCTCACCAAAATCTTGTTCTTTTCAAGCAATAATCCATAGTCTTCAGTGGGATGTGCAAGTTTTTCATGCTCCTTGGGATCTGGGCTGTTGGTAGAGCATCCGTCTGCAGACATGGGACTTTGAAATGTTGGTCTGTGAAGTGCGTAGACCGTTTTGCAAGCTATTGGGAGAAAGATGATGCAAAAAAGATTTCCTGAAGCCACTAGAAGATGTGATGAAGTTGTCAAGTCCTTCACAGATTTCTAATTTAGCACATAGGTGATTTTTAGCCCCTGAGTATAGCTCATTGGGCAGGCTAAATTAGTGACTTGAGACCAACAGCTGAACTGCTACTGGCTTAGTAATTTTGAGCTGAAGCTTGTGATGGGAATTTCCAGACAGCTGAGAATAGCTGAGAAAAACTCAGTTCTCACTGAGGATGTTGTTAAATCCTGCAGCAATTGCCAAGAAATCAGGGCATTGTGTACAGATAGCTGGAGTGACACGTCCATGTGTACAATAATGACCCGAGCTGGCTTTCCCCTTCTCCTAGATCCAGGAGACATCAGAAACACCTTCTGAAACATTAATCTCCTCAAATCTCAAATTAACTCCATTGCACCAAGAATTATTGTCCAGGCAAAAGTGTTGTGAAAAGTCCAGCCAAATGCACACTTCCTGTTCCCATCCTCTTATTTTGTTGAGAGTAAAGGGAAGATATCCGCAGGCAGCTAGACTTGTGTTATCCATGGATTACTCAGACACAACACCTCTGAGAGCAACTTGTTTTCTACACAAGACAAGGGGAATCAGCTAGCAGGGATACCGGTGGCATGTCAAGTGGATGGCTTCTGGTGGTCATGGCGGTGTACTTTGGTTGCCACTTGCCATGCAGCCAAAATACCACCTTGCTGAATCAGTGTGGTTGCTTTCTTCAAAAAGACTAATTTTGCAACTAATGACTAAGCTCAACTCAGCCCATTGGGACTTGGAGTTGAATTGTGAAATCTGAAATTATCTTTTTTCACCCTGAAAATCTCATCTTTTGCCACTACATTAACTTTGTCTCCACCTCTTATCATCATATTCCTATACTCAAAATGACAACCCACTATGCCTGTCCTCACCTAGCTACTTGCAGCAGAATCACTTATAGCAAGAAGCCTTGTGATCAATACATTTTCTTGGTTGGGACCGGGTTGAATAGCTACTTTTCCCTGCAACTGGAGAACCCTGGTCCAAAACTAGAATAAATGTGTAATCTCATCTGTTTTCACGATTGCTCTGTCCTGCTGCTCATCATCCAACTCAGAGCAAAGGAAGAGTTCTGCCTCATTCCCCTTCAAATATGCTCGTGTCTAGTGTTTATTTTTTGAATATAATGTGCTCGGAGAAGATCATATGGCTGGACCATGGTTATCCTTCTTCTTCATCCTTCATCTAAGGCCCCATTTATAAACAGTTATTAGGAAATTATTCAGATTTATTCCAAGCATTTTCCAAATCAGTTTCTAACTAAATTTTTAAAAAAAGTTTGTCCCAAAAGTCCTAGAGGAGGACTTTTGAAATCAAAAATTGCTCAAAGGTGGTTATTGAAACCAAAGATATGTTAAAGCCCCGGCTTCCAAGGCCCTCCTAAAACTTGACATGAAACAAAAGATCTAAACTTATTCCTGTATATCATATACAAAGGAGATTTAGTCTCTCTGTTCTGCTCTGTCTTAGTTTTGATTTTGTCTAGCTTTTACTCACCTTCAACCTTGTGGATTTTTGATGGTGGCTAATCCCTGTTCTTCCTTGCCTGTATGGTCTGGGAAGAATTTGGGAATCAAGTCATTATCAGGATACTCTGCAGGAAGATTTAATTGTACTCACAATAGTTATCCTTTGCTGCAGGGGCTTTAGACTGGTTGTACTGCACTGCGTAAATTAATTCCTTGGACAAGCCGGTAAGAACTGCTGCAACAGGCCAGCCCAAGGACTTGTTGGACCGGCTTGTCTGAGAAATTAATTCACACAGTGCCAAGTCCAATCTTAAGTTGATCTCAAATTGTGAGATTGACTCAGTTCTCCAGGACTAGTATTCCTACAATTATTGGTGTGAGTCAAAATCCAAATTTTTACGGTAACTGATATGTAACTTCAGATTGTTCTACATGGCTGAGATGATGGCAGCAGCTTCCTTGCGGAAAAAGAAGGTTGTGATTATCTCAGGAATGTTTCTTTAAGATTTCAAAGAAACTAAGGTTTTATATTTCAATCAGAAAGAGCAGCAAAAAAAACAAAGTGTAAAAAGAGAAATGTACCTAAGGGCAAGCACTTGTTTGACGGGTGAGATAAGACAAAGTGGGATAGACACAAAATAAAGGAAAGGAAGGAACTAAAAGGAATGACATCAATACAAATGAAAGAAAGAGGTAAATGAGTTGAATACATACGGTCGCAAGGATGATGTGGAAATCAAATGGATGATTATATTGAGATGAGATGATCTTTCTTAGTTTCCAGGTGTCAAGCGAGTATAAAGATAGAGCGCGAGTGACAAGATGGTGAGATAAGAGAGATAGAAGGGAAGTGATTATTTGGGAAAGTCAGGTGTTGAGTAATAAGAACACAAGTAACAGGATGGGTGGAGAAACAAGTCAATTGGATGATATAGAATATGTAATGATTTATCTAGTTGGTAGGGTGAAGAGGTTCCTCAGGAAAAAGAATGGAGATGAGTAGAGTTAGGTGATTTTATAACTATGTGAGGAGGCTTGGTCAAGCGAGTGGTTTCAGATGAGATTTTGGATATGCAAGATATGGTCAGGGCAGAATTGAGACAAATGAGGTAGAGGGTGATGTATTTGGAAGATGGGAGATGGAAAGAGAAAAGGAAAAAAAATGTGAGAGAATTTATTGAAGGGCTTTGACGTAGTGATCCGCATGGCCAGGACTAGAGGAAACAAGCGTGTTATTACTTTCAACAGTTTCTGGTGCCACAAATTTGACTTTATTTGATCCTCCCATTGAAAAGTTACACACTTTCCCATTTCTCCTACTTGCTTCCTTTTCTCCAAAACACTGTACTGAAACTATCTCAGCCATTTTCAATGGGATGTGGAAATTAAAAAAATGTGCCATAAAGTGAGTAGAAAATTTGGTCTTCCTATTCAAAAGTTATGGAATTTTCCTGAGTAAGTTCATGGTGATGAGTGAAATGTTTGCTGAGCTTTGAGGAATTAAAGAATGGGTGGCTGAGATAAGGGCAGTAGATTTTTGTGCAGATGTAAAATTTGAAACACTGGAGGACTTCCCATTGCTTCAAATCCTAAACTTCTAAATTCCTAAAACTAAATTCCTTGATTTTTTGGGTGGGGAAGCCCAACTTCAGCAGTTTCCCATCAGCCAATAGAGTTTAGGATTTTAGGATTTTAGGATTCATGAAGTCAAAAACAACTCAAAAGTGAATGCAAAGACTGGGGGTTCCCCTTGAATAGACCAGTTTTTCTTTCACTTTGGTAACCTCATCAAATAGACTTTCTTTTATTGCTCCTGGAGCCCACAAGTTGCACTGTTGTAGTGTAGGCCGGAACTTCAAAGTTTACACAAGTCCTAACTTAGCTGATTCCCTCCTTGGGGGAGCAAAGTGACCTCTGAAGGTGTCAGCTTGCTACTATGTCAGAGACAACCTGAACAAAATATATAATAATATAATAATGAAAGAGACATTATTACAAACCAACAATGAAAGAGACATTATTACAAAACACCAATAAGAGAGACATTGTTACTCTTTACGCCATAAAAAGAGAAAAATACATATAAAAACATATAAATAATAAAATATTATTTAATATTCTGATTCTACATGTAAAATAACATAGGGTACCTCAGCCAAAGTACCCCTGTAACTTTACTCCTTCTAATAGTAAATCCACTTTAAACTACTATAATAATAAGTATAAACATGAATAGTAGAATATACAACCTGTATGACGAACAGAATAATCATCATACAACAGTAAAACCATAGTACAACTCAAAAGAAACATATGTAAACATCCTTACATACATAATCTGACAGTTGTGGCCCAATTGGGATGACATATTACTAATGGTGATCATGACAGATGTTCTACATGGTTACCACTTCAGTTGGACACTCTGAAGCGCACACGTGAACCATATTACATGACAGTAACTGTGGTAATACTCCCATGTCAACCATTGACATCATTGCCAATCTGTCATGGCTCATCCTTAGTAGTTACTACTAAGAATCATGACACAAGACAGCCCTCTCTAGCTCTCCTGTTTCGCCACCAAGGCTTCAAAGAAGATATTTAAGAGGCTCTTCTTTCCCCTTGCTTTAATCCCCATCATCTTTTTATACATACAACATACATACATAGCATTCCACCAGTCATAGTAACCAGTGTCCTGCCCTGTAAGTTTGTCTATTATAGACCTGATCATTCAGCCCTCTTTCTTCACCAACTGCCAGTCTTTAGCCCATCAACCCAACCGCCTCAGCCTGTCCAGTAACCCATAGAAGTGCCCCTTCCTTCAAGAAAAGACCATAACAGTAAGTCCTTTCTTTCAGGAGTTGTGGCCCTTCTAGCCATCTTTACTGGGATCAAAACAACCCCTGCTTGCAGGCCCCAGTTGTAACAGGTCACCAATTTCCTCTGCTTTTGCAAGAAAACCTGTGGAGGGAACTAAACCACCCCTGCTTGCAGGCCCCTCCTTAAAAAATATATCCTTATATTTTTTATATCTCATATCACCACCATATTACCACCCTTTTCTATCTTTGCACCCTGTGTAGCTAGAAGGATCTTAGTCCTTGGCATCACAGAGCGTGACAGAAGGAGGGACTTACAGGCTATGTTGCCCCCGCAGCCTGTGGGGATTAGGCAATTGGCTGGGGAAAATTGTAAAACCCATCTCAGGTGGGTGCTTCCGATCCATTTTTCATCTAGTTTTCATTTCTGGGATGGCCCAAGGTGTCCACATAGTTGTACTACTTTTAAACACCATCAAGGTTTGTTTTTGACCTGCAATCAGAGTTGTAACATTCATAGTTTTGGATTCTGTAAAGTGCAAGATGTGTAATCCATGATGAAGCAGTCACACAAAAATGAGTTCAAGGGTCATCCAGCACCCTGAAAAATAGCTCTAATATGTACAAAAATTCTGCATGATCTTCTGCATATTTTGCTCCCCAAAACATTTTTGTCTAGTGAGAAATGGCACATCCAGAAAGGATTGAAAAATGAAATTTTTCTAATTCTCTACACCCGCAGGGTCCACATAGTGCATAAGTCTCTCCTTTGGATGGTCCCTGCGGGGAGGAGTCCCCCCTCCAATAGAGATACTTATGGTGTTGCAAGCCTGTCTGGGCACTCACCAAAGTTTGGCCAAAAGAAGGCCAAGCGCGCGTGGCCAACCATAAAGCCCACTTGGCCAATCCTAAAGCCTGCCTGGCACACTCCCAACCCCTGCTTGGCATATTGCAAAGTGGGCAGGGTTTGGCACAAAGCCCTGCTGGGCCAATTTCAAGCAAGGGTGCCACACACAACAAACGCTGTGCCGGCCATCAAGGAGAGAAGTCCCCCTCCTCAATGGTTGGTCTAAAAACCGGTCATCAAGAAGGGAAGACTCCCTTCTTGATGATTGATACAAGTACTGCCCACAGCAAAGGGATTCTTTCCTCCCCAATGACCAGCCTACAGACCAGCCATCATAAGGAAAAGCTCCCTTGTCAATGTCCGATGTGCAATTTTGAGAAGGGAGAACATTTCCCCTCCTTGAGGGCACATTGTTCTTGCCTTTCAAGGAAGATCATTTGGTCTTTACACTCTTGCTTACTCAGCAGCAAAAAGATTTGACAACTGGTATGGAGGGCAAAAAGGTCTCAAGAATCAGTTTGGTTGATCTTGCTGGCTTGGAGCGTGCTAATAGTACTGGTGCCACTGGCGTTAGACTCAAGGAAGGTGCTCAGATTAAAAAATCTCTCACCACACTTGGAAAGGTCATCTCATCCCTTGCTACTGCTGGTTCATTTTCCAGTCCTGGAAAAAAGAAGAAAGCAGATGAGCATGTTCCCTATCCTGGTGTACTACAAAACCAGCCAAAAAGCCAAAGGTTTGCAATGGGACGTAATTGACAGTCAACTAGCTACCCTCTGTAAATCATCAGCTGATAGTACTTCAAGATGAACTCCGCCGGTTTGGCTGGTTCTTCTCCTCACATGGTCTTGGCCACCATTGCGGCCCTGTCTTGAGTTTTGTTCAAATTCCAAGGTGGGTTTCTGTATTTGTTTTGGTGGAGTGACTGGAGAGAGACTGATGTCTGCCCCAGTCAATTCCATCTCTTGGGTCCGAACCCCGCCAATCAACTGCTCCGGGAAGCCAGGACTTGAACGGGATCCCACTTTTCTGGCATCAACCGGCTACAATGGAAGTGTGAAGATGGTGGGTACCCAGGATATGGCAGTGTCAAAATCCTTGATCCATGAACAAGGTCAACCCCATACTACTTGTATCAAGATTATTTCTAGCTTGCAGAGGTTGAATATCTAATCTATTCTTCCAATATCATCTTATCTTTCTCTCTCATGTGTTGTTAAATAGGTGAAACAACTTCTTTGGCCTTTTTGCCCTCACTAGGCTGTCTCAATCTTTCAGATTCCAACTACAGCATCAAGTCCATCTGTCTTAAACCTTGCAAGTTGGGAGGTAGTTTTGTGTAAAGAAAACACAAACTTTTGAGAGAAGAAAGTCAAAACACGGGATTCCAGCTTTGTAACAGTTCTAATGCGTAAGGAGAGAGAACTGCAAGAAACACACTGACTTGGGCCATTTAGGAATTTCCCTTCTTTGATTCTAGCTTAGCCAACGTGTGTCTAACTAGACCTTGCACACCAATGCACTTTTTCCCACCACATTTGTCAACCAGCTATTTGCTCAAAGCAATCAGCTTATACACAAGAACTGAATATCTTCAAAGAGTGGCAAAGCAAAACTTGGTAAAATCAACCTGGGTTGAGTACATTCTCAATTTACTCCTACAACAGTTCAAAAACAATCTCACCGCATGCACCCAAGCAAAATCTTCTTGAAGCTTCACAAGTTGACGGTTTTGATTGTTTGATCTGCTCTTGGTTTGCTTGATAGCTTTGATAATCCGTCTGAAACTGTTGATCAGTTGTTTGTTCTTCTTTAATAAGCTTTCGTTCAACACCGCGGTCAACTGAATCACACGCAGAAGATTGGTGAGGTTTATTTGCGTGCAAGTGTGAGTGCTTTGATTGTCCCGCCAGTTTACAAGAGTTTTGATTGAAATGTCTTCCTGCCAGTCTGCTAAAGCATCAATTGAGCTGCAATCATCTGCCTTGTTCTGTACAGAAACAGAAATTAGCACTTTGAGTCTATGTATTTATCAGGAATGAAGGCAACGGTCACTTACCTGAAACACAAATACAATCATTGTACTGATGCCTTGTACAACCAAAATGTTCAAATTTTCATTGAATTTGCAAGTCAAGTTGGCAGTTTTTATCAATGTCTCTGGGAGGGAACCATTGACTACCAATGCAAACACCGGGGAGCTGTACACCTTGGCCAGGTTGTCATAATTTGTTGGGTCCAAGTCATGGGCACAAAATTGACTGAATATCATGATGGAATCAAAGATAAAGAGGTTTTTTGGACCACTGCAAAGGGGAGATTGGCCTAAAGTTGATGCGGCTCTAAGCTCTTCTGGTTGATCCACTTTATGCTGAGGGAAGAAAGACCTTGCCATGATAGGCCAGCTGACATAGATCAGGAGCAACAAAACCAGAATAATGTTCCAAGTGACAAGTAAGTCATGTCTAATATTGGAGTAGAGGGTGATGTTGGTGAGATACATTGTTGTGCACAACAATACTGGAAGGAAAAGGAGTAAGGGTCCAGGTATATGTGTAGCTGAACTTTCCCGGGAAGGCCTCTACTTTGCCTTTATCCACAAAGATTTGTAATCCTTCCATTTATGACAATGCGGTGACTTTCCCTCCCGGCCTAGCTGACTTTTCACATTGGAGCAGAGAATCAGCCAGATTTCACCATGCAAGCAACCGGCTGTGGTATGCCAGGCTTCATCTGTTTACGTAGGGTTGTTATACCCAACAAGCCTTAATGTGTAGCACAACATGTTGTTTTTAACATGTACATGCATAACAGATGCCGCTGCGCACAATTTTCATTGGCCTTTATGCCAAAGTTTTTCCCTGGCTCAAGTCCTCCCGTGGATTGGTAGGAATCAAAATTCCATCCTAGTTTCCTGTGTTGACAAGGAGGTCCAGTGATCCCCACAGGAAATCATTTGCAGAAGTTTTCAGGGATAGCCCCAGTGACACCTGTCTAGTGTGTACACAGGCTCACAGATCACTCAAAACTAGCGCTGGACCCCGCAGGATACCCGGCAGATTTATTCCCGCCTGTCAAAATTCCTGCGGCATACCCGCCCGGCAGATACAACCCTCTCAGCCTGCAATCAGCTAAGAATTTTTGGAAACGCTCAATGGGGTGCAAGTGAAGCTGATAGAACGCAGCTGATCAGATGTGTTCTTTTACCTTGTCTGACCTATGGAGCTGCAATCTGGGGGACAGAGGCCAACAAGGGAAAGGTTCTTTTGCTTGCAACAAAAGAGGATCAATTAGCAGGCATTTTCTGCCTAGGGGTTAAAATATTAACAATTTATTGCTTAGAAACTAAAACCAGAGCTAAATAGATAAAAACATAATCAGAATGAATGTAAAAATATATAGAAAGAGAAGAGTTTGAAGAAGGGAAAAAAAAGCATACTCAGGATCAAAGACTATGATAGGATTAAAGAGGCTAAGAGAATTTGGTTATGAGGATGTGGAAAACAAGATGAGTTTCTGATATTAAGAGAAAAAATGAGTTAGTGATTTTGAAAACAAGCAGAAAAGAGAAGAAAGATAAAGGAATGACACAAACATAGTTGTTATAAGATTTAAGTTGATGTAGGATCACATCACCCAGAGAAAGGCGGGGCAGGGGAGGCAGTTTTCCCTGATCTGAATGTTTTCAGTGTGATTTCTTTGGGGAATCAGGTTGGTATTTCCAACCACAAATGTGAGGCTGCAGGGATCTAGGCTGCTTTAGGTCTAGCGCAAGAGCTTTGCACAGGAAGAGGATACCCCTCAACCAGGCCAATGGTTTTTTGAAGAGATTGAGAAGTCCTTATCCTACTTCCTGGTGGCTATAAAAGTGTCTCCAGGACATCACAACATCTTAGGCAATGAGTTAGCAGACAGTTTAGCAAAAGAAGCGGTGGAGTCCCCCTCCACACCTCAGATCCTTGTGGGAGTAAATTGCAGGATGATCCACAGATTGATTGTTGAGTTTTCCCTGTTCTGTTCCTCCCAAAATATTACATTGCTATTTTTTTCTTCAAATCAACTTGACTAGGATTAGACTACACCACATGTTATATTTCTTTTTTGTATTTACAACTCAAATTCTTATGGCTGTTTTTTTTCCTTTTTCCTTAGTCATTTTTTGATTTAATAAATCTGATTAGTGAGAATTAACAACTCTTTCTATTTGTGACTCATATAATATTTTTTCTTAACTAACTCATCTAGCCTGACTATAAGAGAATGAGAAGCCTTGTCTAGTTTGTTTTTTCTAAGAAATTATTGTTTTGTCTCTCAGTTTATTTTATTATTCAATTAGTTTTTTTATTCATTTTCATTTCTCAACCACAATTTGTCACACTTGTAACTAGTCTATAAAAACATAGCCTAGTCCAAGAAATAACATCATCAGTTCTCCTCAAAAATCAAAGTCCCCATCTTTTGAGTCACCCCAGCGTCTGTTCAAAAATCCTCCTCTCCTCTTTTCTCTTTGCCAGAAATCCAACATTGATGATCACTAAACTTGCCACTAGCAGACCAACACTCTCTGGCCTATATATTTCTCTCAGCTCCTTGATCAACCAGCTAGCTTTGGGACACTGTGTACTGAAATCTGTTTTATTCCGCATTAACAGGCACTTTGACCCTCATTGCTCCTTTTGTGGGAGCAAGGAGACTGTCAGTAATGTTCTGAATGTTTTCCCGCAGGGAAAAATTCAGAGGCAGAATCTTCAAAGAAACCTCCAGTGTCTTAAGATCCAATTCTTTCCTGATAGACTCAACAAACTCCTTCTAAAATGGGAAGCCAAGAAAGCCTTAGCACGCTTTCTGATTGACTCAATGTCAACTTGCTGTACTCTATTCCACAAATTGTGGTGTGTACAGAAAGGAATAAAAGAAAATATTACACTCTAAAAGTGTAAATAACAGATTGTAAGCTTTATATGATAAATACTATAGTGTAATGACACTTAAGTAGTAAATAAACAGGTTCTAATGCCTGCTACTAGACTTCTTTTGGAAATAAAGTTCCACAGAAGGGTTAACCAGAATATAACACGGTTCTTCCAATAGAATTCAATAGTATCAATTTATTGGGGGGGGGGGGGGGTTGTGAGGAATTTTAACTGATAAGATAGTTATAAGGGAAAAAAGCCAGTCCTCCTTGCTTACAGGAGACGGTGAGCGCCTTGGTAGCTTAGAAAGAGTTATCTAAGTATGGGTTAAAATTGATGGGGGAGGTTGTCTTCAATTTAGTGAAGACAACCTCCTCTTAAATAATAAAATATTTATCCTTTCACATGCTTATTGGAAGCAGTGATCAGAGTAAGATCACCAGGGGGAAGTGATCACCCTGTTTGTGATCAGATGTGAAATATGGTGTTATTTCTATTTGGAATGACCCCATAATTATTTCACAATAAATATACTTAGTGGGAAATATTTATTTCAGCAATAAATAATTATTTCACTAAGTAATACTTGTGAATAAATTATCTAGGGACCAGAGCTTGAAAAAGCGCTTGCCCTGAGTGATCATTGATTTAAAATCACATGTAATTATGTATATAATACATACTACATAAGTTATGTAATTAAATACATGTATAATCTTATAGTATATATTACTATGGGATATGCTGGGATTTTCCAGGACTTTCATGGAAAAAACTATACCAATAAATGGTTCTTTATCCATTTATTGCGTGTTTGAAAATTGATTTGCCAAGGATTTTCTTTAATTAAATTTCCCTTGATTTTTGGTAAAAAAATAGATATAATTTAAATAATTTTATTAATGTTTTTTACATGTGGTAATGAGTGTGGCTTGAGCACAGAGCCTTATGTATCAATAAGATATTTCTAAGCTTGTTCTTAACTGTTAGACTATTATACCAATTGTTGAAACAGTTAAGTGTAATTTCTGTTACAATCAGAAAGTCTAGTAAAAAATAAAAAAATAAAATAAATAATAATACAATAAAAGATTATTAATTATTTCAGCTTGCAGTTTCAAGTGTTACATGTTATATGTAATATCTTGGTGGCTGACACAAACAGTTTATTTTTAAAATCAATGGTTTTCTTTTTAGGATTTTGGGACAGAATTTATTTCTACACACCTTCACGCCTGTCGTTCAAGATATTTGGGGAGTTTTTAAATGGATTCATACACTTTAGAGGGTGAATAATTCATTGGGAAAAAAATACTGATTATATAATTAACTTGTTATCAGATTTCATGACAAAGAAATGGAAATATAATGGTACACACAGGTATGGTACATTGTATGATGCTTTGGAGTGTTACCTGTAAGATAATTATTAAAAATTAAATATGGGTTCAGGAATGTAATTCAGGCATAGATTCACCATTTTTAAGCATTTTCTAGTTGTTATCAGTAGTGTTTGTAACAATTTCTCTTTCTTATACTTATTATTTGTGTGTGCATTCTTAGTCTGTACTAATGTCTCCTTGTTGTTTATTACATTTATTATTTATTAATAAATTATTAACTTGCAATTATGTCTCTTGCTTTTTATTTTATTTATTTATTTTATTCATTTCATTTATTCTATTTACTTTATTTTATTTTGTTTTGTTTATTTTACTTGTTTTATTGTGTAATTTTATTTGTTTTAAATAAAATTTTGAATGAGGATGATTGGGGAGGTTGTGCGCATCAAATGCTGCCCTCCATAATCTTACTTTATTTTGTTTTGTTTATTTTACTTGTTTTACTTATTTATTTTATTTGTTTTAAATAATAAATTGAATGAGGATGATTGAGGTCACGCGCATCAAATGCCGCCCTCCATATGCTATTTGCATGAAATTATAAAAAAAAAATGCGGGTGCCTGCGCGGAAAACCGGGTGCACCGGGCAGCCGCAGCTGCGCAGAAAACCGGGTGTAAACGCGGAAAAACCAGGTTTTTTTATTAATGCCCTAAAAATAAAATAAAAATAAAAATATAATCAAAATATAATGAAAATATAATAAAAATATAATAAAAATATAATAAAAATATGATAAAAATATAATACAAGTATGACAATAAAACAAAAAAAAATAAAATAAGAAAGAAAAGAAAAGAAAAGAAAAAAAAGAAAAGAAAGAAAAGAAAAGAAAAGAAAAGAAAAGAAAAGAAAAGAAAAGAAAAGAAAAGAAAAGAAAAGAAAGAAAAGAAAGAAAAGAACAAAAAACAATAAGAAAAAAAAGAAAAACACAAACAAAACAAAACAAAACAAAAACCAACCAAAACCAAACCAAAAACAAAACAAAAACAAAAACAAAAAACAAAAACAAAAATAATGCAAGATAATACTAAGATCCACAGAACAACAAGAAAAACAAAGGGACAAAAGGTCAAAAACCACCACCAAAAATCAAAAAAGTGGTAAAACAAACTACCCACTTTACTGAGGGCCCATTAGGTCTTGTGTTGACACTGGACCAAGTCCCCCAGGGGCCTATTAAGGGGCCAACAGGGCCCACTATGACCGGCCAAAAGGGGCCAACTGTAGTGAGCTTCATTCCAGCTGTTAATGCTTGAAAAGGGCCCTAGGCCCCTTTGGCACCTCTCAGCCACTCAAGGTTGACATGTTGGGCCTGAAGGGCCCCGTTTTATCTCCACGTAGGCATCCAAGCGCTCCATTCCCCTTGTCCAAGCCCTGGACAGGCACACCAGCACTTGATGTTCTTTCACTCAGATCCAATTCACCTCTCCACCTCTTCATTATTATTATTTTCATTCCAGCTGATTATTTCTTCTTGCTCCTCTGAACACACATATCAGCAAGTATTCTTTGCGTCAACTTTTCTTACCCTCCAGAAGTGTAAGTGCATGTCTATCAAAGCAAATAACTGCAAAAATTACTCACTCTGGCTGTTATTTACAGCAGAAAATGTCTCAGCCAGCCAAAACTCCTCCTACTACTGCATATCTCCCAACCCATATGGCGTCCACAATCAGCCGCACCCCAATACCATAATGCAATAACGCATGCCAGTGGTCAGCCTATTGACACCCAGTCACACTTGGCACAGCATGTATGTACACACTGCCCAATGCTTCTACTTAAATAAATTTCTCACACAGTCCTTCCTCCTGCCTCCATCAGCCACACCGCTAGTTCCATTTTGTCAGCTTGCTACTAGTTCAGAGACAACCTGACTAGACCAATAAATAAGTAATAATTAATTAATACAAAATACATATGAAAGAGACAATATACACAATTAATAATGCACCATAAATTATAATAAAACATAAGAGAAATATAAAATATTAGAATATAATCATTATTACATGGTAATAATGTAATAAACAAATATAATAGATAAATAAATAATAAAATAAGTAATAACTCATTAAAATTTGAGATAAGTGAGACATTATTTCATATTCTGACAGAGCAAGTAAAATAACCTAGGGAACCTCAGCCAAAGTATCCTGGACAACTTACTCCTTCTAATAACAAATTAACTTAAAGAATACTCCTACTAAGCGCTAAAAATACTTACTAGGTATAAACATATTTAATATGAGAGTACTCTAGTAAGTATAAGTCCTTAAAATACGGATAATTACTTAAATAAACTATGTAATTATCCTTTACACACATAAACAAATATCAAATGACATTTGACATACATACCACACTGTTTTATAGTCTTTGTATTATTATTAACTTCTACAAATACATACTGTATAAGTTAATAAATATAATAATATACGAAAGACACAAAACAGGGATAAAGAAAACATTAGAATACCTCAAACAAGTCTAAAAGAACTTGTACAATTAACATAATGACAAGCTCCTTTAATCACGGGAAAATAACAAATGATGACACTTTTCCCAGGATGTTTTGCTTGTCAAATGATTGAATGGAGAGCTGTAAAAGCGCCCACAATGCAAGTATGAGAAGGACTCTCATGGTACAGAACCTTATATATGAAATAACCAAATTAAACAGAAATGAGATTCTGTACTATAATTTGATTATTTATTTTTTATTCTATTGATCAAGTGATCAATATATGTTGTACATCAAACTAAGAGCTCTTGAAGCGCCCTCAGATGATGTCAGTAGATGATTGACAGGCTGTATTGATCATTGACAGCCTGTACATGTCATAATTTGATAAATTACATCATTTATTTCTACTAAGGATAACTCCTTCCTTGTAGTGTTCCCATAGCCAAAATAACACTTGATGTTTCTCCATCAGGGCTCCAGAAAGGCATTTAAGAGGCCCTTTCTTCCCCTGTATTTTGATTCCCCAGCTGTATCATATTTACAACCAGCATGCCACCATTCCAGCATACTAGTGTCCTGCCCAGTAAATCAGTCTTCATGACTTCAAAGCCTCTTTTCCTCAACTCCAACTCTGTCCAGTCATAAAGCCCACCTTTCCAACTGCTTCCAGCTGTCCAGTTCACCTTAAGAAAGCCCCCCCTCCTCCTCTTAAAGCCTACAGTAAGTCTTGTTTCACTAGGAGTTGTGGCCCTTTCTTAGCCACTATTGTCACTGGGCACTTGTATACCCCTGCTTGCAGGCCCCAGTGTAAAAGGTTACAAAGCTTCTGTGCATTATCACGAACCCCTTTGGAGGGCACCCAAAACACCCCTGCTTGCAGGCCCCTCCCAATTAACTTTATAATCTTTAATATTATAAAAAAGATTAAAATCCTCTAAAATAATTTATTACATATTATTTTTAGCCTTGCACCTTGTGTAGCTAGAATTTTATCAGTCCTTGACATCACATAGCATGACACATTATTACTTGTGTAATAATGTCTCTCTCATATGTATTTTATTAATTAATTTTATTATTATTGTGTGTCTAGTCAGGTTACCTCTGAACTAGTAGCAAGCTGACATTATTGCCTTCAAATGAAACCATTCCAACTTGGACATGAAAAAAAAATTCAAACTCCAACAAACACGTGTGACCCTCCAGCTATCCAAAACATCCACATTTGTATAGTAATTTGTTAATTGCTTCTGAAATTTATTAATCACATGATCAATACATGAAATTAATTACTTCTGAAGGTCCCTCAGTTGTTACCATTAGATGATCCACATGCTGTTTTATACATTGGAGCCTGTACACATATAAATTTGATAAAACCCATCATTTATTTCTACTAACGTTAAATCCTTCCTTCTGTTATTCCCACAGTAAAGAGGAAACTTGTGTTTCACCATCATGGATTCACAAAGGCAGTTAAGAGGCCTTTCTTACCCCTGTAGTTTGACTTCCCAGCTGTATCATATTTCCAACCTGCATTCCACCAGTCCAGCTTACTAGTGTCCTGCCCAGTCAATCAGTCTTCAAGACTCAAAGCCTCTCTCCTTTGAACATCCAATCTTTCAAGCATTCAAACCATCATCCCAATAGATTCAAGCTGTCCAGTTTATCTCTAGAAAGTCCCCCACTCTCCCTTCCAAAAGCCTAGAGTCAGTCCTGTTTGTAAGAAAAGGAAGCAAGAACAATTCAGAAAGTCAATTCCAAAGAGGAGAAAGAAGTCTGAAAGAAAGAAAACAATTCAAGTTCCCAAAGAGCAAAAAAACCTGTGAAAGAAAGGACTTGCTCCCCTCCCAAAATAATAATAAGGATAAATAAAAAGAGCTCTCCCTTCCAAATGTA